>CM035132.1:100269295-100606795 GCA_020205605.1 Panax ginseng | reverse complement strand
TCTGACGCTTCGCTGGATTTACTTGGAAACAGCTGAATAACTTCAAGGTTGCTTGACCTTCGTTGAAATGTGCTTCAACGATTGAACATCATCGGACCACCTTCGATGCTTCGCTGGATTTACTTGCCAACGGTTGAAAACGTTAAGGTTGCTTGACCTTCGTTGAAATGTACTTCAACGGATGAACATCATCGGACCATATCCGATGCTTCGTTGGGTTTAATTGCCAATGGCTGAATAACGTCAAAGCTGCTTGACCTTCGCTGAAATGTGCTTCAATGGTGAAAGTTTGTATGAAGTCTCCGCTGGGGAATGGTTTGAAAGGTATGGTTGTAATTGGAATCACAACCCCAAGTTAATGGCATCAGACCTTTGTGTGGTATTGCCAAATAGTTTGCAATAGCCGTGATCATCGGCTTTGTGAACCCTGTATTTGGGCGAATAACAATGAGTGACATGTAGACTTGCAGTTTGGCCTATATTAGTTGTTGGGCGACTGTGCCCCATTTCCCTGTATTTTCCATGTAACGATCAGGAATTTTGTAATTAATTTTAAAAATATTTATTGAATTAAATAAATATTTTAATTGATTTATTTATTGAGATAAATAAATAATTGATGATATTGTGGTGTAATAATTTAGTTAAGTATGTATGTTAACTAAATTAATGAATGGTAATTTTATTATTTAAAGATTTAATTTAATGAAATAATTAAATTAAATGAATTGTTTAATATTTAAGGAAATAATTAAATTAAATAAAATGATGTCCTAGTTTAATTTAATAATTAAATTAGATATATAATAATTTATTAAGCATAAGTATAATTATAATGAAAATTATAATTATTATAATTATAATTTTAGTTATTAAAATTAATTAAATTAAAATGTGACAAATGGAACTATATAATATAAAAATAAATTAGAACCTAATCTAAGTTGTAGCCAAACATGGCCTTGTGGCCTTTGGCATATTACAACTAACGTAGCCTATTGGTTTCTTACCTGACGTACGTGGGGAGAGTCAGTTTATATGTACGCGTGTTTTCCTAAAAGCTAAGTACAGAGGTTAGAGAATAAGAACAAGAGAGAAACACAGAGAAAATTGTTAGAGGGTTAGAGAAGAAATTGAGGGTTTTGCTGTGGAGAGGAAGAAGAAGGATTGCTAAAACCTTGTCACCATCTATTGCTAAAATACAACAGAGGATTAAAGGTATAATCTATCCTATTTCTAAATTCTTCTTTGCAATATCAATTTTTTTTCTAAGAATTAGAATTTTGTTGGAATAGGGTTGAGGTGTTGATTATATACATGTAAAAACTGATAATCATTATATATAAGTAATTTTAGTGGTTAAATTTATGAAAGTCATGTTTTATGTTCGAGTTCTCTTGGAAGAAAAGGGGAAATTGGGTTGATGATTTGTTAGAGTAGTCGATATTTGTGTTGTAGATGGTTCATGATTTGTTATATGTTGCTTTCAAATGATTTTGTAGTATCAAATTCATGAAAATGGGGTTGTAAGAAGAAAATTAAGGTAACAGTGTGTATATGTGTGAAAATGACTTGATTGAGTTCAAAAGTGTATGTTTAATCCTTGTTATAATCTGTAAATTGGTTGTGAATTGTGTTAGTATATCAAGAAACAAAAATAATGTAATTGAAATGGTGTAATTTGGTTAAGAAACAAAGATTTGGCGATTGAATTCGCTAGATGTGTTGAAAATGGAGAAAACAACAAAAACATGGTTTTAATCCTTAAAACTTTGGTTTTTTTGTTGTTAGAAATGTTTTATCTATGCTTAGAAAAGTTGTAGTAAGTTAATAACTATTGGGTTTGGTGAATTGCTGTAGAAATTGGAAAAAAAATTGAAGTTTGGATTGTAACAGGGAAGGTCTGCAGTTTATTGCGTATTAAGCAGCAGCATTCTTGCTTGGTACTAAAGGAAGAAACGCACCTTGCTTCACGCTGATTGGTTTCGAGGTAGTGCACCAAATATGCATTTCTGCCAAGTGCTGCCTTGAGCTTGCCTAGCACCTTCGAGCGAGAGGCGTGTGTTTTCTTTTAATTACTGATTTATGATATATAGACCTAATCTAGTTTCGTATGCATGATAAGATGTTAAATCATACCATATGATATAATAACATATTGTAATATATTGTAATACCAAAATTGAAGATTTGTAAGTAATTACTTAATAAGTTATATAATGAATGAAATTCGATGTTTGTAAAAGGTAGAGAGGGGAATTGAATGCTAAAGCTTTACGTTATATAATAGTGAGTTTTCAGATTCATGTTGTGTGGTTAACTAATGTGGTTAGACATTAAGTTAAAGGTTATGAATTAGATGGTGGATTGAACCTATAAAGCTAAAGATAGTATAACTAATCGGTATTGCGATTTCAATGGTATATGTAGGGTAATTGGCGAGCATTTATTATACTTGTGTAGCTTACGCACGAGGCAAGTTTCCTAAATTCATTCTCTTTATAATGAATGCAAGTTTCATAACTATACTTACTTTTGTTGTCGAGCAAGTTCTCTAACTCTAATTGTTCATTATGCATGTTCCTAAAACTTATATTTAAGTTGAGCAAGTTTATTGATTCAATCTTTTTTTGTGATTATGCAAGCTCTTGTATTCTAATTCCTAACATTGAGCGAGTTTCACGTTCCTAATTGTTGTTCTTGCTATTTAAAGCATAAACTGTTCAAGATCATTGTCCCAAATGAGTTTTCTAACTCTTTTGGAAGTAATACTTTGCATATACTGTAAGACCCCAACTTATTATAAATAAAATTGAATTTCCTCTATTTATTATTTTGAAATAGTAAGGGTTGATTTGATTAATGTGGTTAGTTATGGGTAAAATGTACAAATATCTTAAATGAACAAGTGGTTATAAAATATTCATTGTTGTCGGGGAATATTCGTTTGGTCGTGGAATATTCTTGCTGTTGGGAAATATTCGTATGACGACGTAACCTTGTGTGGGCCCCATAACGGAAAGCGATTGGATGACGAAAAAACGACAAGTATAAGTTGTTTATAAATAACAATAGAATCATATTCTAATTATCTTGTTGGAATACCCGGTGGTTTAAACACGATAATATCGTTGTTGCCAAGATAGACACGCGTATTGCACCAATTATTGATTCTTACGTGAAAGGCACTACTCGATAATTATTACGATAATTATTGTTCAATATTTTATTTTATTGATTCAATAATTGCTACGTTGATATTTTATATTATTGTTATTTCAATAATTGTCACTACACAGTATTTTCCATTATCAGATCAATAATTCATATTATTTGAATAATATTATTAGATATCATTATTGGCAATATCTAGAAAGATCATCCTAAGAAGAGGTTTGGTCACCTAATTGCGCGCCCATGAGAGAAATCTTTATTGAAAGCCCCCTCTTTCCTAGGAACGACCTGGTTGTCAGTATTGTGATTCTATAATATTATTTGTGAATAATTAATTATTGATTTATATGATAAGGAAAATATTTATTTTATGTGGATATAGATGGAGAAAATTTTTAATGTGACAATTGTTGAAAATTGATATTTTATCTTTTATGATAAAATAATTCATTTAAATATAATATTATATTATAATAATATAATAATGGTGATATTTTTACAATGAATGTGGGATATATGAATAAATGAGGAGGAAGAGTATTTTTGTTATTAAAAATATTTAAAACATGTTTTTCATGTTTGTGGACCCCATTTCTTGACTGAAATTTGATTATAGCCTGTAAAATCGTCCGTATGTGGATTTCGGTCAATTTCTGTTTGGAATTTGGAATAATTTAAACTTACAAAGTTGTAGAGAATTGAATTTCCTATGGAATGAACATAAGATTCGAATTTTTCTGATAAAGGGCTATTTATTATGAATTATTGAAGTTCCAGAATAATTAATTTTTGGAGTTTAAAATGTTTTTTTTAGAAAAATGTTTTTTTCCATTTGGTGGGCCCCACTTGCACATGTTAATTGCTGAAATCAGATGTCTTTGGTGTGCACAGGAAATTCCAGACTTTGTGTTCCTAATGACTCTAATTTGAAGTACAAGATCATGATGGAGGCACACAATACACCGTTTGCGATCTATCTTGGGAGTACCAAAATGTATCGTGATCTTCGACATACATTTTGGTGGAACAATATTAAGAGAGAGATCGCGAAGTTTATCTCGAGGTGTTTACCTTGTCAATGGGTAAAGGCGGAGCATCAAGTGCGTAAGGGTCCATTGCAACCGCTTGAGATTCCGAAATGGAAGTGGGAACACATTACCATGGATTTCGTTACGGGTCTTCCCACGGTTTCTCAAGGCATATATACGATTTGGGTTATTGTTGATAGATTAACTAAGTCTGCTCATTTCTTGCCGATATGGGAGACTTATCCCGTTGAACGTCTTGCTCATATGTACGTAAATGAGATTGTGAGATTGCATGGCATGCAAGTATCCATAGTATCGGATCGTGACCCAAGATTCACTTCACGATTTTGGGTTAGCTTGCAAAAAGCTATGGGCACGGATTTACGATTCAGTTTGGCATATCATTCTCAAACGGACGGACAATCAGAGAGGACTATTCAAACTCTTGAAGATCTATTAAGACTCTGTGTCCTAGACTTCAAAGGGAGTTGGGATAAGTATTTACCATTGGTGAAATTCTCCTATAACAACAGTTATCAAGCAAGTATAGGTCTGGCTCCATTTGAGGCATTGTATGGACGAAAGTGTCACTCTCCAATATGTTGGGATGAAGTGGGTGAAACAACATTGTTGGGACAAGAGTTGGTACGTATGACTACAGAATAGATCCAAATGATTCGACAACGTATACAAAAGGCACAAGATCGACAAAAGAGTTATGTGGATCTTCATCGAAAGGACGTGGAATTTAGTATTGGGGATCATGTATTGTTGCGTGTTGCTCCATGGAAGGGAGTTACAAGATTTGGGAAAAGAGGAAAGCTCAATCCACGATTTATTGGTCCATTTCAGATTCTTGACCGAGTAGGAAATGTGGCATATAGACCCACGTTACCTCCAAGTATGTCTCGTGTTCATAATGTTTTTCACAAATCTGTGCTTCATAAATATGTGAAAGACCCGAGCCACGTTATTGAGTTAGAACTGGACGAGATAGCCGAAGACTTAACGTACGAGGAGGTACCTGTCAAGATCTTTGATAAGAAGGAACATGTCATACGCACAAAGGTCATACCACAAGTCAAAGTTTTGTGGAGGAACCATGCTATTGAGGAAATGACCTGGGAGTTGGAAACGGAAATGAAATTAACGTATCATCACCTTTTTGAAATACCAGGTACGTACGTCAATTTCGAGGACGGAATTTGATAAGGAAGGGAGGTTGTAAGACCCCAACTTATTATAAATAAAATTGAATTTCTCTATTTATTATTTTGAAATCGTAAGGGTTGATTTGATTAATGTGGTTAATTATGGGTAAAGTGCACAAATATCTTAAATAAGCAAGTGGTTATAAAATATTCATTGTTGTCGGGGAATAATCGTTTGATCGTTGAATATTCTTCTTTGTTGAGAATATTAAATGCGACGAAATAACGACACCTAATGTGGGCCCCATAACAAAAAGTGATTGAATGATGGCGAAAACGACAAGTATAAGTTGTTTATAAATAACGGCGTAGTTATTCTGAATTATCTTGTTGGAATACCCGTGGTTTAAACACAATAATACTGGCGTTGTTGCAAAGAAGACACGGTATTACGCGCCAATTATTGATTCTTACGTGAAGGCACTAATCAATAATTTGTTACGATAATTCTTGTTTAATATTTTATTTTATTGATTCAATAATTGGTGATGCGTTGATATTTTATATTATTGTTGTTTCAATAATTGTCACTACATAGTATTTTCCATTATCGGATCAATAATTCATATTATTTGAATAATATTATTAGATAGCATTATTGGCAATGTCTAGAAAGTTACATCTAAGGAGAGGTTTGGTCACCTAATTGTTGTGCGCTAGTAAGGAGAAATCCTTATTGAAGCCCCTTTTCTTGGGCGGCTACCGGTTGTCGATGATTGTGATTACGTAATATTATTTGTGAATAATTAATTATTGATTTATATGATAAGGAAAATATTCATTTTATGTGAATATAGATGGAGAAAATTTTAATGTGACAATTGTTGAAAATTGATATTTTATCTTTTTGATAAAATAATTCATTTAAATATATTATTATATTATAATAATATAATAATGGTGATATTTTTACAATGCATGTGGGATATATGAATAAATGAGGAGGAAGAGTATTTTTGTTACTAAAAATATTTAAAACATGTTTTTTCAAGTTTGTGGACCCCATTTCTTGACTGAAATTTGATTATAACATGTAAAATCGTCCGTATGTGGATTTCGGTCAATTTTTGTTTGGAATTTGGAAAAACTTAAACTTACAAAGTTGTAGAGAATTGAATTTCCTATGGAATGGACATAAGATTTGAAAATTTCTGATAAAAAGGCTATTTATTATGAATTATTGAAGTTCCGAAATAATTGATTTTTGGAGTTTAAAATGTTTTTTTTAGAAAAATGTTTTTTCCATTTGGTGGGCCCCACTTGCACATGTTAATTGCTGAAATCAGATGTCTTTGGTGTGCGCAGGAAATTTTTTAAAAAATAATAATATTTTATTAAAATTTCTACTTTGGTGTTTTAAGCATTTTCCTATGAAGTACTGTCTTTTTGAGGTAAGGGATGTTATTTTTTTTTATAAATGATATTATTTCATTCAATATCTTTATGCCAGAATATTGGTAAGATTTTTCTTGTGAAATTCTTGTCTTTTAGTGTTGGGGTTACTATTCACGTATACGGCACTATTCACGAATACAACACTATTTACAGAAAAATTAAATTTTTTTTTTGTCCAAGATATCTATTATGGGTACTAGCTTTGATTGTTTCCATGTTTTGATCTTCATTCTTGAATTTTACTCCACTATGGTTATTTATGAAGTATTTTTGAACTTGGATTGTTTAAAGTACGAATCCTTAATATTTGTTCTTTTGTTTCACTGGATTCATTTTCTTTAAAATATTTTTCATCATCCTCAGTCCTAAATGATGATATAACTTAATATCTTTGGCCTGTAGTGCAAAGATGAATGATTTCTTGATGAACATCTTTGGCCCGTAGTGCAAAGATGAGCAGTGTTGAGATGAACATGACCAATGATGAATATCTTTAGCACAGAGTGCAAAGATGACTATTTAATTCAAGATGTATATTGATTGATGTTACAGGGATAAAATATTGATGATGGGCTTTTAAAATCATAGAAGATAGTAGATTTCATTCTCTACGTAACTCTTCTAATGAATTGTTATTTCCGCTGCGAATATTGATCTGAAATTTGTTGTCTATTATATTCTATCAGATTTTTATCTATTGAAGACTAACGATAATTTGTTGTGACGCCCCCAAAATAGGTATACAACACCCATTCTGAGTCGCCAAATACATGATATAGAAAGCAAACTACAACTTCAATAATACAATTGTCGTGCAAAATACGACAACACACATTGTGAGTTTAAATACAAATATTGTCTTATAGACAATATCAACACTCAAATAAGTTCTCATTATAATTATTTATACACTATTTTACAGAAATAGCGAGGACTGCTAAAACATCTTTCTAGAACCATCACTCCATACCCCGACTCGATCCTGCTATGTTCTCACCTCCTCCGAGAAAAAATAGAACAAAAAGGAAAAGGGTGAGCTCAACTAGCCAAGAAGAAGAATATTATGACTAAGATAATATACAACAAATTATCATTAGTCTTCAACAGGGAAAAATCTGATAGAATATAATAGACAACAAGTTATAGATCAACAAATGCAGCGGAAACAACAATCCATTAGAAGAGTCACGTAGAGAATGAATTCTACTATCGTCTAAGATTTAAAAGTCTATCATCAATATTTTATCCCTGTAACATCAATCAATATACATCTTTAATCAAATATTCATCTTTGCACTACAGAGCAAAGATATTCATTTATATCACCAGTCGGTCATGTTCATCTCAACACCTGTTCATCTTTTCACTAAGGGCCAAAGATATTCATCAGTTAATCATTCATCTTTGCACTACAGGCCAAAGATATTCAATAATATCATCATTTAAGACTGAGGATGATGAAAAATATTTTAAAGAAAACGAATCCAGTGAGACAGAAGGATAAATATTAGGGATTCGTATAACAGTTTATCCAAGATCAATAATACTTCATAATAACCAATTGTGAAGTAGAATTCAAAAATAAAGATCAAAATATAGATACAATCAAAGATAGTAACCATAATAGACATCTTGGACAAAAAAGGAAAATTTTAATTTTTCGGTGAATAGTCCCGTATTCATGAATAGTGTCATATACGTGAATAGTGCCATATACGTGAATAGTAACCCCGACACAAAAAGGTAGAAATTCCACAATAAAATTCATACCAATAATTCGGTATAATGATATTGAAAGAATAACATCATTACGAAAAAAATTAACATCCCTTACCTCAAAGAAATAGTACTTCGGAATGAAATGTCGGAAGTGATGCTAAATGAAACTTGTACTGAACAACAACTCTCAAAGTATCTAAATACTCACAAAATACGCTCGATAATATAGAGAAAGAAAGAGAGAAAGCTTATGTTTCTGGTGTGATTTTTAATTCTAACTTAGCCCTCTATTTATAGGAAAATGATAGCACGCCGAAGCAGACTTGACCTGCTACTTGATGGCTTTACCTGCTACTATTGCCACCCACCACATTTGAAACAAAATTCAGCACATTTCTTCACCAACCACAAGTGGGGCCCACTCAATTCTAGAATTTTCCACCAAAATCATTTATAAACCTAATTTCCGAATCAGTCACCTCTTAAAATTCATAACAAATCATACGTTCATTTTTAACGGTTCAAAATTTGTGGACATATACTCAACTTATATATGTATAACATATCCAAAATCACAACGATCCAACTATCGGATTAAAAATTATAACTCACATGATATATATCGTAAAAATCTTGATTTGATTTTTAATACCTCTATTCCGAACAAAATCTTGATAAAATACCTCAACATTAATTCCTTCAATTATAACCACATAAAATAAATAAATCCATCATTTATATCCGCATCAAATAAATATTTCCTTATCAATAATTAATTATTCACAAATAATATTACGAGAATCACAATAATGACAACGGAGCGGTTCCGGGAAAGAGGGTCTTTCCAATAAGGATTTCTCTTTCTTGGCGCCAAATTAGGTGACCAAACCTCTCCTTGAGATGAGAACTTTCTAGACATTGCCAATAATGGTATCTAATAATATTATTCAAATAATATGAATTATTGATATGATAATGAGAAATACTGTGCAGTGACAATTATTGAAACAACAATAATATAAACTATCAACGCAGCAATTATTGAATTAATAAAATAAAATATTGAATAGTAACTACTGTAACAATTATTGAGTAGTGCCTTCTTATGTAAGAATCAATAATTCAATAATACTGTGACTTACCGTGTGTAACCACGCGTATTACTGTATTTTAACCACCAGGTATTCCAACAGTATTAACGGTAACAATTACGCCGTTATTTATAAAAACTCATACTTTGTCGTTTTTCTTCATCCAACCATTTTTCGTTATGGGGCCTATAAATGACTGCGCCGTCGTACGAATATTCCCGACAAAAAGAATATAACACGACCAAACGAATATTCCCCGACAGAAATGAATATTTTATAACCACTTACTTATTTTGCAAAATTTGTACATTTCACCCATAACCAAAGCATTATATCAAATTAACACCTTATTAATTTAGAATAATGAATAGAGGAAAAATTCAATTTTATTTATAATAAGTTGGGGTCTTACAACCTCCCCTCCTTATAAAATTTCGTCCTTGAAATTGACGTACGTACCTGGTGTTTCGAACAGGTGAGGTTACCTCTCTTTCATTTCCGATTCCAACTCCCAGGTCATTTCTTCAATAGCATGGTTCCTCCACAAAACCATAACTTGTGGTATAACCTTGGTGCATAGAACATACTCTTTCCTATCCAAGATCTTAACAGGTACATCCTCATACGTTAAATCTTCGGCTATCTCTTCTGGTTCTAACTCAATAATATGGTTCGGGTCTTTCACATATTTACGAAGCATAGATATGTGAAAAACATTGTGAACACGAGACATACTTGGAGGTAATGCGAGTCTATAGGCCACATTTCCTATTCGGTCAAGAATCTCAAATGGACCAACAAACCTTGGATTGAGCTTTCCTCTCTTCCCAAATCTTGTAACTCCCTTCCATGGAGCAACATGTAACAATACATGATCCCCAATACTAAATTTTACGTCCTTTCGATGAAGATCCGCATAACTCTTTTATCGATCCTGTGCCATCTATATACGTTGTTGAATCATTTGGATCTTTTCTGTAGTCATGCGTACCAACTCTGGTCCCAACAAAGTTGCTTCACCCATCTTGTCCCAGCATACTGGAGAATGACACTTTCGTCCATACAACGCCTCAAATGGAGCCATGCCTATACTTGTTTGATAACTGTTGTTATAGGAGAATTCCACCAGTGGCAAGTACTTATCCCAACTTCCTTTGAAATCTAGGATATAGAGTCTTAATAGATCTTTAAGGGTTTGAATAGACCTTTTCGATTGCCCGTCCGTTTGAGGATGGTATGCTGAACTGAATCGTAAATCCGTGCCCATAGCTTTCTGCAAGCTAACCCATAATCGTGAAGTGAATCTTGGGTCACGATCCGAAACTATAGCTATTGGCATACCATGCAATCTCACAATCTCGTTCACATATATACGAGCAAGACATTCAAGGGAATAAGTTTCACGTATAGGCAAGAAATGAGCAGACTTGGTTAATCTATCAACAATAACCCAAATCGCATCTATACCTTGAGAAACCTTAGGAAGACCCGTAACGAAATCCATAGTAACGTGTTCCCACTTCCATTCTAGAATCTCAAGTGGTTGCAATGGACCTTTTGGTACTTGATGCTCCGCCTTTACACGTTGATAAGTTAAACACCTCGAAATAAACTCCGTGATCTCTCTCTTCATATTGTTCCACCAAAATGTATGTCAAATATCATGATACATTTTGGTACTCCCAGGATGGATTGCAAACGGGGTGTTGTGTGCCTCCATCATAATTCTATGCTTCAAGTCAGAATCGTTAGGAACGCAAAGTCTAGAGTTGAATCGAAGTATTCCTTCTTCATCGATTCTTGCTTCTGGAATAGCACCTTCTTGCACTTTCTTCTTCATACGCGCATCGCCCCTAGGTCCCGTAGCTTGAAAGCGACTTTAACTTTATCGATTGAAGTCCGTTCTACTCGTATATTTGCCATCATCACGTGGGTCCCTAGAGTCTTTAATTTTATCTCCATCCTTTGCAAGTAATACAAAATGGGCCTTTGTGTTGACAATATCTCACTTGTACTCACATATGATCTTCTACTCAATGTGTTAGCTACTACGTTCGCTTTTCCAGGATGGTATTGAATAGTGTGATCGTAATCTTTTAATAGCTCAAGCCAACGTCGTTGCCACATTTTGAGTTCTTTTTGGGTGAAGAAATATTTGAGGCTTTTATGATCCGTATATATCTCCACTTTCTCCCCATACAGGTAGTGTCTCCAGATTTTTAACGCGAAAATGACTGCTGCCAACTCCAGATCATGAGTAGGATAATTACTCTCATATTCTTTAAGTTGTCTCGAGGCATAGGCTATGACTTTCCCATGTTGCATGAAAACACATCCTAACCCTTTGCCTGAAACATCGCTGTAGATAACAAATCCATCCGAACCCGGATGGTATTGCGAACAGTCTTAAAATGAGTCTCCTCTTGAGCTCTTGGAAACTCTTCTCGCATTCCTCACTCCATACAATTTTGTATCTTTCCGAAAGTCAGGTTGAGTTAATTGAGTAACGATTCGAAAAATCCTTCCACGAATCTCCGATAATAACCAGCTAAGCCCGAAGCTACGTATTTGATCCACCGAACTTGGTTGCTCCCAACTTTGTAGTGCTTCAATCTTGGCACGTCAACAGATACTCCATGTTTTGACACCACGTGCCCAAGGAATGCTACTTCCTCAAGCCAGAACTCGTATTTCTTCAGCTTGACATATAGCTTGTTTTCATGAAGCCTTTCAAGTATCAGCTTCAAATGGTGCTCATGATCTTCACGGCTTTTGGAATAGATGAGGATGTCATCAATAAAGACAACAACGAATCGATCCAAATATTCCTTGAATACACGGTTCATCATATCCATGAAAGCGGCGGGAGCATTAGTCAATCCAAAAGACATGACTAAGAATTCATAATGCCCGTCTGCAAGGGTTACGAAGGCGGTCTTTGGAATATCCTTAGTTTTAATCTTGGTGATGATATCCGTAATCGAAGGTCGATCTTGAAAAGAATTTTGCTCCTTGCAATCGGTAAAAACAGTCATCAATGCGAGGTAGTGGATACCTATTCTTGATGGTGACATAGTTCAATTCTCGGTAGTCAATACAAAGTCGCATACTCCCGTCTTTCTTCTTTACGAATAAAATAGGAGCACCCCAAAGAGATGTACTAGGACGAATGAAACTGATGTCTAACAATTCCTGTAGTTAGACTTTTAACTCCTGAAGTTTAATAGGAGCCATTCGATATGGGGTTTTAGAAATGCGTTTTGTACCCGGTTCAAGGTCAATAAAGAATTCAACATCATGTTCTGGGGGTAGACCGGGAAGTTCTTCAGGAAATACATCAGGAAATTCTCTAACAACAGAAATATTATTCAAATCTGACTAGTCTTTATTCAAATCCATAATATGGGCTAAGAAAGCTTGACATCCATTTTTCAATAAACGAATAGCTTTGTGGCTTGATATGACAGTGACTGATTTTAGTGGTTTAGTTGTTTGAATTCGCATAACAGGTTGGTTATGAATATGAAAACTAACAAACTTACGAAAACAATTAATTTTGGCATGATGAGTGGTTAACCAATCAATTCCTAAAATCACATTAAAAGCAAGTATCTTTAAAGAGATAAGATCAACCGGTAATGTGATAGTGCCAACTTGGATCAAGAAAGATTTATAAACTGTAGATGTAACGAAGGTTTCATCCAACGGAGTTTCAACAGATAAGTTAAAATCCAATTTCTCTGGAGTCAAGTTTAAACGTTGAGCACAAGTAGGAGAGATAAAAGAATGGGTAGAACTGGTATCTAGTAAGGTATAAACTTTGCAAGAATTCAAGATTAGCTTACCCGTGATCACCTCGTTTGGGTTCCTCATGTTTTGGCCAGTCACGACAAACGCTCTTCCAGGAACTGTTGATTTCGACTTATCTGGGACAGCTTTTGGAGTCACCATCCCCGCTTTTGCTACAGAACACTCTCGGGCTATATGACCCTCCTTTCCATAGCTATAACATACCTTGGATTGTTGTGGGTAGTTTGGGCTAATATGTCCCTCTTTCCCGCATTTATAACACACGACCGGTGGTCGTTCTCCTCCCTAGCAACAGTTGATACTGGTGTTGTTGCTGATGTCTTCCCGTCATTGTTGAATCTCCTCTTTTTGAAATTTCCACTAGACTCACCTCTTCTATTATCATGGCCACAATTACCACCCGAGTGGTTATCGCTTTTGCCCGTATTCTTCCCTCCTCGCTGGTTATCATCGCTCCGATGACTGCTATCACCGGTATGACCCTGGTTATGATCCCTCAGTTGAGTATACTCATTATCTCGCTCTAATAATTTAGCCCTGTTGACAACATCTGAATACAGAAAAAATTTATGAGAGATAAGGTATTGACGAATCTCAGGTTTTAGACCTCTCAGAAACATCCAGCGTCATACGTTCCTCATTCTCTACCAAATGAGGTGTAAACTGGATAACTCCACAAACTTACGCCTCGTCTTTGAGACACCGTCGTTGTTGTTTACATTCGATCTAATAAACTCTACCTCCTTCATATAGCCGAATACTTTCAGGAAAGTACTTGTCATTGAACAGTTTCTAAAATCTTTCCTAAGACATGTTGAGTGCGGCTGGCTGGGTACGCTTCATAGATTCCCACCAGTAATCTGCCTCTCCACGGAACATAAAGGTGGCGAATGGAACCTTCTGTTCCTCCGTGCATCCCAAGATATCGAATATCTTGGTAATTTGCTTAACCCACGTTTCTGCCTTAATCGGATCGGGCTTTCCCCAGACATCTGGTGGTCCCAACTCTTTGAACTGCTTGGCTGTGACAGATCGCGCGTTGCTATCACTTCCACCCGTATTTTGTACACGAGTCTCCCTCGTCTGATTTTTCATAAACTACAAAAAGCTCCTAAACATTCCATCATTCATCGTTTGCTCTGTAGTGTTGTTTACAGGAGGAATATTATCTTCCTATTGCATGTTCTCATGGTTTGTGACTAAAGGTTGTTCAACGGTCTCATACACTCCATTGTTAACGTTCTCAGCAACCATTCTTAAATACTGCCATAAAACAAGGGTTAATTAAACAAATTAACATATCACATAATATCCCTATAATATGACCGACCAACAAATAAGTTTAGATAGGACACACTAGCGAAGGATTTACTCATCTCTCCCCTCCTAGTTTTATTCTCCGATCTCCGCCAGAGACCATATCCCTAAGCTTTGATACCAACCGTGACGCCCCAAAATAGGTATACAACACCCATTCTAAGTCGCCAAATACATGGTACAAAAAGCAAACTAAAACTTCAATAATACAATTGTCGTACAAAATACGACAACACATACTGTGAGTTTAAATACAAATATTGTCTTATAGACAATATCAACACTCAAATAAGTCCTCATTACAATTATTCATACACTATTTTACAGAAATAGTGAGGACTGCTAAAACATCTTTCTTGAACCATCACTCCATACCTCGACTCGATCCTGCTATGTTCTCACCTCCTGAGAAGAAAAATGGAACAAAAAGGAAAAGGGTGAGCTCAACTAGCCCAGTAAAGAATATTATAACTAAGATAATATACAAAAAATTATCATTAGTCTTCAACAGGGAAAAATCTGATAGAATAATAGACAACAAGTTTTAGATCAACAAATGCAGCGGAAACAACAATCCATTAGAAGAGTCAAGTAGAGAATGAATTCTATTATCTTCTATGATTTAAAAGTCAATCATCAATATTTTATTCCTGTAACATCAATCAATATACATCTTTAATCAAATATTCATCTTTGCACTACAGGGCAAAGATATTCATTATATCACCGATTCGGTCATTCATCATCTCAACACTGTTCATCTTTGCACTACGGGCCAAAGATATTCATCAGTTAATCATTCATCTTTGCACTACAGGCCAAAGATATTCAATAATATCATCATTTAAGACTGAGGATGATGAAAAATATTTTAAAGAAAACGAATCTAGTGAGACAGAAGGACAAATATTAGGGATTCGTATAACAGTTTATCCAAGATCAATAATACTTCATAATAACCAATTGTGAAGCGAAATTCAAAATAAAGATCAAAACATGGATACAATCAAAGATAGTAACCATAATAGACATCTTGGACAAAAGAAAAATTTTCATTTTTGAATTGAATAGTCTTGAGATTCGTGATAATAATAGTGTCGATATCGTGAATAGTAACCCCAACACAAAAAGGTAAAAATTCTACAATAAAATCTATAGCAATATTTCGGTATAATGATATTGAAAGAATAACATCATTACGAAAAAAAATAACATCCCTTACCTCAAAGAAATAGTACTTCGGAATGAAAGGTCGAAAGTGATGCTAAATGAAATTTGTACTGAATAGAAACTCTCAAAGTATCTAAATACTCACAAAATACGCTCGATAATATAGGGAGAGAAAGAGAGAAAGCTTATGTTTCTGGTGTGATTTTCAATTCTAACTTAGCCCTCTATTTATAGGAAAATGTTAGCACGCCGAAGCAGACTTGATCTGCTACTTGATGGATTTACCTGCTACTATTGCCACCCACCATATTTGAAATAAAATTTAGCACATTTCTTCATCAACCACAAGTGGGGCCCACTCAACTCTAGAATTTTCTACCAAAATCATTTATAAACCTAATTTCCGAATCAGTCACCTCTTAAAATTCATAACCAATCATACATTCATTTTTAACGGTTCAAAATTTGTGGACATATACTCAACCTATATATGTATAACATATCCAAAAATCACAATGATCCAACGGTCGGATTAAAAATTATAACTCACGCAATATATCGTAAAAATCTTGATTTGATTTTTAATACCTCCATTCAAACAAAATACTTGATAAAACACCTCAACATTAATTCCTTCAATTATAACCACATAAAATAAATAAATCCATCATTTATATCCGTATCAAATAAATATTTCCTTATCAATAATTAATTATTCACAAATAATATTACGTAATCACAATAATAATGACCAGCGGTTCCATGAAAGATGGGGCTTTTCAATAAGGATTTCTCCTTCTTCGCGCGCAATTAGGTGACCAAACCTCTCCTTACATGGAACTTTCTAGACATTGCCAATAATGCTATCTAATAATATTATTCAAATAATATGAATTATTAATATGATAATGAAAAATTGTGCGCAAAGGACAATTATTGAAACAACGATAATATAAACTATCAACGCAACAATTATTGAATCAATAAAATAAAATATTGAGCGAATTCTCTTTGTAACAATTATTGAGTAGTGCCTTCTTACGTAAGAATCAACAATTCAACAATACTGTGCAATACCATGTGCAACCACGCGTATTCTTCAGATTTTAACCACCGAGTATTCCAACGATGTTAATGTAACAATTACGCCGTTATTTATAAAAACTTATACTTTGTCGTTTTTCTTCATCCAACCGTTTTCCGTTATGGGGCCCACAAATGGCTGTGCCATCGTACGAATATTCTCGACAACAAGAATATTGCACGATTAAACGAATATTCCCCGACAGAAATGAATATTTTATAACCACTTGCTTATTTTGCAAAATTTGCACATTTCACCCATAACCAAAACATTATATTAAATTAATACCTTATTAATTTAGAATAATGAATAGAGGAAAATTTTAATTTTATTTATAATAATTTGAGGTCTTACATTTGTTCTATATTATCTTAGTCATAATATTCTTTACTAGGCTAGTTGAGCTCACCCATTTCCTTTTTGTTCCATTTTTCTTCTCAGGAGGCGAGAATGTAGCGAGTACTAGTCGGGGTATAGAATGAAGGTTCTAGAAAGTTGTTTATGTAGTCCTCACTATTTTATAAAATAGTGTATCAATAATTGTAATGAGGAGTTATTTGAGTATGGATATTGTCTAGAAGACAATATTTGTTTTTAAACTCACTGTTTATGTGTTGCCGTATTTTTCACGACAATTGTATTAATAAAGTTGTAGTTATTTCCGTACCATGTATTTGACGACTTAGAATGGGTGATGTATACCTATTTTGGGGGCATCACAGTTGGTATCAGAGCTTAGGGATATGATCTCTGGCGGAGATCGGGGAATAAAACTAGGAGGGGAGAGACGAGTAAATCTTTCGCTAGTATGTCCTACCTAAGCTTATTTGTTAGTTGGTCAGAGTATAGGGTTATTATATTGCATGTCAATTTATTTAATTAACCCTTATTTTGTGGCAGTATTTAAGAACGGTAGTTGAAAGTATTAACGATGAAGTAAATGAGACCGTGGAGACACCATTAATCACCAACGAGGAGAACGTGCAACAGGCTGGCAATGTTCCTTCTGTAAACAACACCACTGATCAAACGATGAACGATGGGATGTTTAGAAGTTTTTTGCAGTTCATGCAAAATCAGATGAGGGAGACTCATGTACAAAATACAAGTGGAAATGATAGCAACGCTTACGATTTATCACGCCAAGCGATTCAAAGTTGGGACCACGAGTTCAGGGAAGCGAGATCCGATTAAAGCGAGAGGCGTGGGTCAAGCAAATTACCAAGATGTTCGATATCTTGGGATGCACGAGAGAACAGAATGTTCCATTCGCCACTTTATGTTCCGTAATGAGGCGATTCTTGGTGGGAATCTGCGTGAAGCGTACCCATCCAACACTTTTCGGCATGTCTTGGGAGACATTTGAAACTATTCAATGACAAGTACTTTCCTAAAAGTATTCGTCATATAAAGGAAGTGGAGTTTATTCGACTGGAACAAAACAACATAATGGTGTCCCAGTATAAGGAGAAGTTCGCGGATTTATCCAGGTTTGCACCTCATTTGGTGGAGAATGAGGAACGTATGACGCGGATGTTTCTGAGAGGTCTGAAACCCGATATAAGTCAATATCTCATTTCTCATAAATTTTCTCTATATTCAGATGTTGTCAATAGGGCTCAATTATTAGAGTGAGATAATGAGTATGTTCAACGAGGACAATAACTGAGGTCGAATAAAAATTGGCGGCGATCATCGAGCAATGATAACCAGCGGGGAGGAAAGAATACGGACAAAAGTGGTAATCACTCTGGTGGTAATCGTGGCCATGATAATAGAAAAAGTGAGTCAGGATGAGATTTTAAAAAGAGAAGGTACAACAACGACAATGTGAAGACGTCAGCACCAGCATCAACTAGTTCTAAGGGAGGAGAACAACCACCGATCGTATGCTAGAAATGCGGGAAAGAGGGACATATCAGCCCAAAATGCCCATAACAGTTCAAGGTATGTTATAATTGTGGAAAGGAAGGACATATCGCTCGAGATTGTACTATAACGAAACCAAGTCTAACGGGGATGGTGACTCAAAAGGCTGTCCCAGAAAAGTCAAAGTCAATGGTTCCTAGAAGATCGTTTGTCGTGACTGGTCAAAATACGAGGAACCCAAACGAGGTGATCACGGGTAAGCTAATCATAAATTATTGAAAAGTTTATACCTTACTAGATACCGGTGCTACCCATTCATTTATCTCTCCTACTTGTGCTCAACGTTTAAACTTGATTTCGGAGAAATTATACTTTGACTTATCTATGGAGACTCCGTTAGGAGAAACTGTCATTACATCCACTATTTATAAATCTTGTTTGATCCAAGTTGGCACCATCACATTACCTGTTGACCTTACCTCTTTAAAGATACTTGCATTTGACGTAATTTTAGGGATTGATTGGTTAACTACTCATCATGCCAAAATTGATTATTTTTGTAAGGTTGTTAGTTTTCATATTCCTAACCAACCTGTTATGCGAATTCAAGCAACTAAACCACTAAAATCAATCACTATCATATCAAGTCATAAATCCATTCGTTTATTAAAAAACGGATGTCAAGCTTATGGATTTGAATAAAGACACATCAGATTTGAATAATATTTCTGTTATTAGTGAATTTTCTGATGTATTTCCTGAAGAACTTCCCAGTCTACCCCTAGAACGTGAAGTTGAATTCTTTATTGATCTTGAACCTGGTACAAAACCCATTTCTAAAACCCCATATCGAATGGCTCCTATTGAACTTCAGGAGTTAAAGGTCCAACTACAGGAGTTGTTGGACATCGGTTTCATTAAATCTAGTACATCTCCTTGGGGTGCTCCTATTTTATTTGTAAAGAAGAAAGACGGGAGTATGCGACTTTGTATTGACTATCGAGAATTGAACCATGTCACCATCAAGAATAGGTATCCGCTACCTCGCATTGATGACCTATTTGACCAGTTGCAAGGAGCACAATTCTTTTTAAAGATTGATCTTCGTTCTGGATATCATCAATTGAAGATTAGAACCGAGGATATTCCGAAGACTGCCTTTAGAACTCTATACGGGCATTATGAATTCTTAGTCATGTCTTTTGGATTGACTAATGCTCCTGCGACTTTCATGGATATGATGAACCGAGTATTCAAGGAATATTTGGATCAGTTCGTTGTTGTCTTTATTGATGACATCCTTATATATTCCAAAAGCGGTGAAGATCATGAGCACCATTTGAAGCTGGTACTCTAAAGGCTTCGTGAAAACAAGCTATATGCCAAGTTAAAGAAATGTGATTTTTTGCTTGAGGAAGTAGCATTCCTTGGGCACATGGTGTCAAAACATGGAGTATCTGTTAACCCAACAAAGATTGAAGCAATACAAAGTTGGGAGCAACCGAAGTCGGTGACCGAAGTACGTAACTTTCTGGGCTTAGCTGGTTATTATCGGAGATTCGTGGAAGGATTTTTTTGAATCGGTACTCCGTTAACTCAGCTGACTCGAAAAGATATAAAATTCGTATAGAGCGAGGAATGCGAGAAGAGTTTCCAAGAGCTCAAGAAGAGACTCATTTCGGCACCTGTTCTGACAATACCATCTGGTTCGGATGGATTTGCTATCTACAGCGATGCTTCAAGCAAAGGGTTAGGATGTGTTCTCATGTAACATGGGAAAGTCATAGCCTATGCCTCATGACAACTTAAAGAATATTAGAGGAATTATCCTTCTCATGATCTAGAGTTGGCAGTAGTCATTTTCGCGCTAAAGATCTGGAGGCACTATCTATATGGGGAGAAAGTGGAGATATATTCAGATCATAAAAGCCTTAAATACTTCTTCACCCAAAAGGAACTCAACATGCGACAACGACGATGACTCGAGCTGTTGAAAGACTACGACCATACCATTCAATATCATCCTGAAAAAGCGAACGTGGTAGCTGACGCATTGAGTAGAAGATCATATGCGGGAACGAGTGCGATGTTGTCAACACAAAGGCCCATTTTGTGTGATTTACAAAAGATGAAGATAGAATTCAAGACTCTGGGGACCCATGCGATGATGTCAAGTATACACATAGAACCAACTTTAATCGATAAAGTTAAAGTTGCTCGAAACCTAAACCGGGTGATGCATATGAAGAAGAAAATACAAGAAGATGTTATCCCAGAAGCAAGAATCGATGAAGAAGGAATACTTTGAGTCAACTCCAGACTTTTTGTTCCTAATGACTCTGATTTGAAGTACAAGATCATGATGGAGGCACACAATACACCATTTGCGATCCATCCCGGGAGTACCAAAATGTATCGTGATCTTTAACATACATTTTAGTGGAACAATATAAAGAGAGAGATCGCGAAGTTTATCTCGAGGTGTTTAACTTGTCGACGGGTAAAGGCGGAGCATCAAGTGCGTAAGGGTCCATTGCAACCACTTGAGATTCTGAAATGGAATTGGGAACACATTACCATGGATTTCGTTACGAGTCTTCCCATGGTTTCTCAAGGCATAGATGCGATTTGGGTTATTGTTGATAGATTAACTAAGTCTGCTCATTTCATGCCGATACGGGAGACTAATTCCCTTGAACGTCTTGCTCGTATGTACGTAAATGAGATTGTGAGATTGCATGGCATGCCAATATCCATAGTTTCGGATTGTGACCCAAGATTCACTTCACGATTTTGGGTTAGTTTGCAAAAAGCTATGGACACGGATTTACGATTCAGTTCGGCATACCATCCTCAAACGGACGGACAATCAGAGACGACTATTCAAACTCTTGAATATCTATTAAGACTCTGTGTCCTAGACTTTAAAGGGAGTTGAGATAAGTATTTACCATTGGTGGAATTCTCCTACAACAACAATTATAAAGCAAGTATAGGTGTGGCTCCATTTGAGGCATTGTATGGACGAAAGTGTCGCTCTTCAATATGTTGGGATGAGGTGGGTGAAGCAACATTGTTGGAACCAGAGTTGGTACGTATGATTACGGAAAAGATCCAAATGATTCGACAACGTATACAAATGTCACAAGATCGACAAAAGAGTTATGCGGATCTTCATTGAAAGGACGTGGAATTTAGTATTGGGGATCATGTATTATTGCGTGTTGCTCCATGGAAGGGAGTTACAAGATTTGGAAAAAGAAGAAAGCTTAATCCATGATTTATTGGTCCATTTCAGATTCTTGACCGAGTAGAAAATGTGGTCTATAGACTCGCGTTACCTCCAAGTATGTCTCGTGTTCATAATATTTTTCACATATCTGTACTTCATAAATATGTGAAAGACCTGAGCCACGTTATTGAGTTAGAACTGGACGAGATAGCCGAAAACTTAACGTATGAGGAGGTACCTGTCAAGATCTTGGATAGGAAGGAGTATGTCCTACGCACAAAGGTCATACCACAAGTCAAAGTTTTGTGGAGGAACCACGCTATAGAGGAAATGACCTGAGAGTTGGAAACAAAAATGAAAGCGAGGTATCCTCACCTTTTTGAAACACCAGGTACGTACATCAATTTCGAGGATGAAATTTCATAAGGAGGGGAGGTTGTAAGACCCCAACTTATTATAAATAAAATTGAATTTACTCTATTTATTATTTTAAAATAGTAAGGGTTGATTTGATTAATGTGGTTAGTTATGGGTAAAATGCGCAAATATCTTAAATAAGCAAGTGGATATAAAAAATTCATTGTTGTCGGGGAATATTCGTTTGGTCGTGGAATATTCTTACTGTTGGGGAATATTCGTACGACGACGTAGCCTTGTGTGGGCCCCATAACGGAAAGCAATTGGATGACGAAAACGACAAGTATAAGTTGTTTATAAATAACAAAGGTTATTCACCAATTAATACTATTGGAATACCGGTGGTTTAAACACGATGTCGCTTTGTTGTTGCACAAGTGGCATTACACAGTATTGCACCAATTATTGATTCTTACGTAAGAAAGCGTTACTTTCGATAATTATTACGATAATTCTTGCTTAATATTTTATTTTATTGATTCAATAATTGCTACGTTGATATTTTATATTATTGTTGTTTCAATAATTGTCACTACACATATTTTTTCCATTATCGGATCAATAATTCATATTATTTGAATAATATTATTAGATAACATTATTGGCAATGTCTAGAAAGTTACATTTAAGGAGAGGTTTGGTCACCTAATTGCGGCGCAATCTTTGGGTTATCGTCGATGATTGTGATTACATAATATTATTTGTGAATAATTAATTATTGATTTATATGATAAGGAAAATATTCATTTTATGTGGATATAGATGGAGATAATTTTAATGTGACAATTGTTGAAAATTGATATTTTATCTTTTCGATAAAATAATTCATTTAAATATATTATTATATTATAATAATATAATAATGGTGATATTTTTCAATGAATGTGGGATATATGAATAAATGAGGAGGATGAGTATTTTTGTTACTAAAAATATTTAAAACATGTTTTTTTGTAAAATTCCAAATTTTACGAATAAAGATTTAATTTTCTCGAAATATTTTTTTCAAAATTATGGTGTGGATTTGAGATAATGTTATAGTTGTGGGTAATATTTAGAAATTTTGAAAAGTATGCAAGTTGTTATATAATATTCGATTGATCGGGAAATATTCTTTTTGTCGGGGAATATCCGTACGACGGTACAATCATTGGTGGACCCCACAACATAATTATTGTCGGATTAAGAAAAGGACAAAAATATTTTTATGAAAATAACGACGGAAGTTTTATCGTTAACTGTTGAAACACCCGGTGTTAAAAAAGAATACGATGTCTGGCGTGGTTGCATAGTAGCACACGATTGATTCTTGATGCTTACGTGAAAAGTCACTCAGTTTTGTTCAATTATTGCTATAGTAATTGTTGCATAGTATCTCATGGTATTTGATTCAATTATTGTTGATATTTTATATATTATTAAATCCATAATTGAGATATCAAAGTTATTAATATTATTATTTGCAATATTAACGATGTCTAGAAGTTCTGTCAAGGAGAGGTTTGGTTACCTAATTGCGCGCCAATAGGGACAAATTCTTATTGAAAAGCCCCCTCTTTCTTGGGAATGACCTGGTCGATTAATAGTGTGAATTATAATAATGATGATGAATTTTGTATTTTTATTATTATTATAAATATAATAAAATAGAAAACTTTTTATATAAAACATAATACTTTTTATAAAGTTTTGTTTTATTTGATTATAAATAGAATATATTATATTTTTATTATGCATAGTGTTTGCATAGTGCCTGCATAGTGTTGGCATAGTAGAATCTTTTTATATAAAACATAATACTTTTATAAAGTTATTTATTTTATTAGATTATAAATAGAATATATTATATTTTATTATGCATAGTATGAAGCCAAGTTTGCTGAGTTGTCCCAGTTTGCGTCCCATTTGGTTGATAACGAGGAGAGAATGACGTGAATGTTTCTAAGAGGTTTGAAACCCGAGATACGTCAATATCTTATCTCTCATAAATTGTGTTTGTATTCAGATGTTTTTAATAGGGCTCAGTTATTAGAGCGCGATAATGAGTCAACCCAACCAAAAGAGAGCAGCCGATAAAATGATAATACCAGTGATAGCAGTCATCAAAGCGGTGATAATAAGCGTTGATGGAATCAACATGCCCAGAAATGGTAACCACTTCGGTGGGAATCATGGCCAAAATAATAAGAATGGACATTTCAAAAAGAGGAGATTCAACAATGATGGAAAGACGTCAGAATTAGCACCTGTTGTTAAGGAAGGAGAACAACCACTGGTCGTATGTTACAAATGTGGAGGGGAAGGACATATAAGTCCAAATCATGTTACAATTATGGAAAAGAAGGTCACCTAGCCCGATTTTGTCATGCACCAAAGTCAAGTACAGCTGGGACGGTGGCACCAAAGGCGGATATGGACAAAACAAAGTCGGTGGTTTCAGGAAGAGCGTTTTTCATGACTTCTCAAAAAGCGAGTAACCCGAACGAAGTTAGCACGGGTTAGTTAATTATAAATTTTTGCGAAGTCTATACCTTGTTAGATACTGGTTCTACCCATTCTTGTATCTCTCTTGCTTGCACTCAATGTTTAAATTTGACCCCAGAGAAATTAGACTTTGACTTATTGGTTGAAACTTGGTTAGGAGAAACCTTCGTTACCTCCACTGTTTATAAATCTTGCTGATTCAAATCGACACTTTCACGTTACCTGTCGATCTTATCTCTTTGAAAATACTTGCCTTTGATGTAATTTTAGGAATTGATTGGTTAACTACTCATCATGCTTTTCGTAAGGTTGTTAGCTTTCATATTCCTAACCAACCTGTTATGCAAATTCAAGCAACCAAACCACTAAAGTTAATCACTGTTATATAAAGAGCCCCGATCCTTTCGTTGTTGACTTCCTTGTTTGTAATGCACCAAAGCCAGACTTTCTATAGGCAACGTCGTGAATGACGATGGCAAGTTGATAGGTATCGATGTGACATACTATCCAAGTCTTGAGATGAGAGTCACATTTTTGAAGGATATTTCTATTGTTAATAAATTTCCTGACGTATTCTTGAAGACTTCTTGGCCTACCCTAGAGCGTGAAATCGAATTTTGTACTGACCCTAGTACAAAACCCATTTCTAAAACCCTTAAATATTTCTTCAACCAAAACAAACGTATAATGCGCCAAAGTCGTTGGCTCGAGCTGTTGAAGATTACGACTATACCATTCGATATCATCATAGAAGAGCGAACGTTGTAGCTGACGCGTTGAGTAGAAGATCGTATACATTTACGAGTGCGATGTTGTTAACACAAAAACCCATTTTGTATAACTTACAAATGTTGAAGATAGAGTTAAAGACTCTAGGGACCCACGTGAAGATAACAAATATACGATTAGAATTTACTTTAATCGATAAAGTTAAAGCCGCTCAAACTACACACCTGGAGCTGATGAATATGAAGAAGAAGGTTCAAGAGGGTGTTATTCTAGAAGCAAGAGTCGATGAAGAGAAGAAATCTTAACCCTCGATTTAATTGGCCCATTTGAAATCCTCGATCGAGTAGGAACTGTGGCTTATAGACTCGTTTTACCGCCAAGTGTGTTGCATGTTCATAACGTTTTTCACGTATTGATGTTACGTAAATATGTGGACGACCCGAACCACATTATTGAACTAAAACTAGATGAGATAGCAGAAGATTTAACGTATGAGGAGATACGTGTTAAAATCTTAGATAAGAAGGATCGTATTCAACACTCAAAGGTTATACCTCAAGAGTTAGAATCTAACAAAGTGTCCAGATTTGTTCGGCATACCAGGTACGCACGTAAATTTCGAGGGCCAAATTTCATAAGGAGGGGAAATTATAAAATCCCAAATTTTACGAATAAAGATTTAATTTTCTCAAAATATTTTTTTTCAAAATTATGGTGTGGATTTGAGATAATGTTATAGTTGTGGGTAATATTTAGAAATTTTGAAAAGTATAAAAGTTATATAATATTCGATTGATCGGGAAATATTCTTTTTGTCGGAGAATATCCGTACGACGGTACAATCATTGGTGTACCCCACAACGGAATTATTGTCGAATTGAGAAAACAACAAAAATATTTTTATGAAAATAACGGCGAAAGTTTTACCGTTAACTGTTGAAACACCCGGTGTTAAAAGTACAGTAATACGCGTGGTTGCATAGTAGTACACGGTATTGATTATTGATGCTTACGTGAGAAGTCACTCAGTTTTGTTCAATTATTGCTACAGTAATTGTTGTATAGTATCTCACGTTATTTGATTCAATTATTGTCTATATTTTATATATTATTAAATCAATAATTGAGATAACAAAGTTATTAATATTATTATTTACAATATTAACGATGTCTAGAAGTTCTGTCAAGGAGAGATTTGATCACCTAATTGCGCACCAATAGGGAGAAATTCTTATTGGAAAGCCCCCTCTTTCTTGGGAACGACTTGATCGATTAATAGTGTGAATTATAATAATGATGATGAGTTTTGTTTTATTATTATTATAAATATAATAAAATAGAAAACTTTTTATATAAAACAGAATACTTTTTATAAAGTTTTGTTTTATTTGATTATAAATAGAATATAATATATTTTTATTATGCATAGTGTTTGCATAGTGCTGCGTAGTGTTGGCATAGTAAAATCTTTTTATATAAAATAGAATACTTTTATAAAGTTATTTGTTTTATTAGATTATAAATATAATATATTATATTTTATTATGCATAAATATATACATAGTAAAATCTTTTATATAAAAGCAGAATACTTTTATAAAGTTATTTGTTTTATTAGATTTTAAATAATATATATATATATATATATATATATATATATTTGTATTATATTATATTTTATTATTGCGATATCCTTTCCATTCTCTTATAAATAGGATGCTTAGTTAGAATTGAAATCACACAAGAAATTGAGAGAATTCTTCTTCTATAATCTTGGCGTATTTCTTTAGAGTTTTAAGAAGCTTTGGCGTGAAAAACAGTATAAGTTTTCTTCAAGAATATCCTCGGCTACCGATTCGGAATACTCTTCTTTCTAAGGTAAGGGTATTATTCTTTCGTATTCATGAAGAGAGTTATTTTCTTTCAATACTCGTAAGGGTTGTTATTCCATTCTTTATTATTATGTTGGAATAACCTGTCTATGCGAAGTACCACATACATGGTGAAATTCTTTTGTTATTCCATTCTTTATTATTCGGTTGGAATATCCTGTTTGTGCGTATTGTAACGACCCCAAAATTCATACAATTTAATTCTCGACTTCGGTCATTAATAATACATTCAACCTCTAATTTTACATCATTAAACGATAATACAGCCATTGAATTTGCGTAATAATTAAAATTTTCTATTACAAACTATCCTCGTTCCCAAAACCTTCAACCTTTACATCTAAATATCTTAGAATCATTTTAATACTATAATAGTTTACATCGCAAAATGTTATTACAATTCAACATTTATATATTGTTCGGAATCTTAAACATGGTTCAAATAATCATAACTCAGCCAAAGTATATAATTCTTCAAGTATCAAATCTGATTCATATCTTTCAAGTAGCACATACTTTACCTTAAATCTTTAACTTGCAAAAGTGGTTATTTGCAAGGTTGAGCTCGATAGCCCAGTAAAATCTAACAGTTTTCATGCATCACATAGTACATAATAACATGCTCAACATATAACATACATGCTACAGTTCATATAACAAGTATAAAGATTGAGTCCTTACTCAATCAGCATGCTTTAATCAATCAACATAGTTATAAATTGACTTTAACAATTCATACTTTCAACATATATATAACACATCATGCTCTTTGCAATAAAGATTTAAAACAGTTAATCATAAAGTTCAAATAGCAAATAGGAACTGAAAGACTTGCCTCGATCGTTGTTTACCGATAACAGTTTAACAGCTTACAGTTATCTGTACTTCACGTGCCCTACACAATTATATAATCATTCACATTAACAATTAGTCACATAGAAACGCATAGTAGTTGTAATGTAAACTTTAATCTACATCTTATAACTCTTCCTATTAATCAATACACAATGTTCAATTTGATTGTGTTAACTTTAGACTTATAACTCACTATATTTCTTCTTAGTCAAACTCAAAGTTCATTCAAGTGCTTAAGTCTTGCTAGGACTACTTATTGGTTTTATATTAAATCCATTCTATGTCTTATAATATTCATTTCAATTGAATTGAAACACTTTTTAAGTTCATTAACACTTGGCACGACGTTTCGACATTCTTTCGTCACACGCCCGATTCGTCTCTCATGTGTGTGTTTAGTATGCTTATACAACTTATCGAACACATCATTTATTAATGTTAAGCATCATTATATTTACTAATATTCGTGTTTTATAACTTAGGACAACATCTTTTATCGTCAGGAGCACTACATTTGCATATGTGCATTCCCGACGCCCTCCGATTGCCTCCTAATATATATTAGTCCCACAAATGACCATTATGACCCCTGTTCCCGACCTCAAATTGAAAAACTTAAAGAATAAAAGTTGTAGGTCTGTTCATCCTCGTTCCGGATCATCTTGAATCACCTCAATCATAGTTTGTATGAAAATGTTATGGCCATTTTACTACAGGAGGGCAAAACTGTCCGACCCAGACCACAATTCCAGCGTTGGGGTGTGAGACAGTGGCGCTGGGGCATGAATTCCAGCTCTGAGGCGCAAATTCCAGCACTGGGGCGCGAACTTCTGGCCTATTTTTGGCACCGAGGCGCGAAATTTGGCGCTAGGGCACAAAATTTGGCATTGAGGCTCTGAATTACAGAACACCCAAAACCAGAAACAAAACCAAGCTACTGTGTCTTAATTTCTAACACCAATTAACATGTATAACTTATGCAAATTACACATAAACTTCACCAAGCATACAAATACTAAATTAACACAACTTAAACCATAACTCTAGAAAAATTAAATATTGGAATAGCATATTTTAAAACCAAAAACTCCATTTTTGATATTTCTTGACACAGTGAACACTGTAAGTCTGTATAACAACCAATTTGATTATTTAAACTACAATTTTTTTAAAATTCCTATCCAATTGACATACATGGCATTAAATTTCACAATTAGCTTACACTAATTTTGTTATCTTACAAACTTAACAATCATTGTTCATATATATATATATATTTATATATATATATATATACTGTAAAATAATTTCCTTTCTAGTATACATAAATTAGCATACAACTCATACATACATATATATACATGCTAGTTATAATAATTATAACAACAAAAATACGTAATATCATAACCAATTCTAGAACATGGTTTACAGATAATTTTGGTAAAAACTTATCCTACTGTGAACTTTATGAACATAGAGACATACAATTCATAGAAACTCTATAATGTAAAACATATATGATAAGGTTTATAAAACATACCTTTAATTTGTTCAGACGACACTTGTAAATCACTGAGAATAGCTTGAAGAATTCAAAGGCTTGTCTTTATCTTACTTCTCTCTTTCAGACTCTCTTTTCTTACTTAGGCTTAGGTGTAAACTAAAAATCCAACTGATAACTTACGCGTACTCTAAAAATAAGCCAACGTCAAAGAAATGTATATGGTCATTATAAACCTAATAATTACTATTAGTTATCAAACGTATAACTTATAAATATATAAATTATTTATTTAGTTTATTTTATAAATAATTTAAATTTTAAAAATCCAAAAGCATAGGGCTTTGTTTGGCAAAACCCTTTAAATTTTAAAGAATTAATATATTTAAGCCTTATTTGGCAAAACTAAATTAAACTCGTTTAATTTATTTTAATAACTCCTTTATAATATAGTTATTTATCACACTTTATTTAATTAAGTTTTCATACTTAATTTAATTAATTCTAATAACAATTTATTGAATAAATCATTTAATCATTATAAACTCTCTAACTTAATTATTAAATTAAATTAGAATATTATCTCATAACAATTAATTTTCTTAGCTCCTTAATTATTTACTTAACAAATAATTAACCAATCAAGTCAAATCAAATTAAATATTTATTCAACAATAACCATATCCATTAAATATTTATATAATTCAATAAAAATTTATAATTATAATTAAAATTTTGGATTGTTACATTAATCACATCGTAATAAGAATTTCAATTATTAAATTCTTATTTTAATAACTTATGAAAATTCGGGTTGTCACATCCTTCCCTCCTTATAAGGATTCCGTCCTCAGAATCAAAGAAACCTCCTTTACTCGGTTTTCACCAAGTCTCTTTTCAAAAATTTATCCGTTGAATATCTTCAATACATTACCTTAATATAGATTTTATATTTCCTACTAGATTCATTACTTCAACAAATTCTAGGTTTTATTTCATAACTTTCACTTGAACTCAATTATATTTTGAGTATTATATACTCTTTAACCCATTCATTTCCTTTACTAAGGATCGTTATCATAAACACTCGGGATATTACATTCACTTATTCTTCTAAGAATTTCGTCCTTGAAATTTTATTTATTCAATCTATCAAAATAGATTTTACGTTATACTTTATTCATACATTGGGTTCTACAACCAAATTCTTTCTCTAAGAATCTTTCTAAGATCATCATATTCCTGACCTCTTCCTCTTCTAAGAGTTTTATATTCTTTCTTGAAATTATTATGTTTTGCTTAATTTTCTCATCCTTTCCACTTTCACCTTTCAGAATAATAAGAATCTTCCACAATTGCTCAATAATTGGGAAGCGATATAAATAACATGAATTTCAAATATTCCAAATCATGTTGAGGGGTCACAAGACCGTGAACTCTATTCTCGGTTTACTAGTGCTTCAACTCAATCCTTCACACTGCAAACCAGAGTGTTTATCAATCACAAAGACCGAAAACACCCTCCACACGCATACCTAGGTGGCCACTGTTGTACCACTACGTTGGGTATAACGTAGTGTTTTATAACGACTATATATGCGTTACGCTCGGAACCATTGTCCCCGAAAACATGTCCCCTTATAGGGTTGTTCACCTCAGCTTTTCAACATCTGAATCCACACCAAAACAATTTGGTTTGGCATAACTTTTCAATAAACGCTTGAATTTCATGAACATCTTTTAATATTCATCTAAATTTGAATCAAATAGCATAGACTTCTACAATAATTCTATTATCAATCGAAAAATATATATATATATATATATATATATATTGTAACATTCTAAATTTTAATTGTTATATTAAATATTTATTGAATTATTTAAATATTTAATGGATGTGTTTATTATGGAATAAATAATTATTCAAAATTGAATTGATGTGGTTAATTATTTATTAAATAAATAATTAAGGAAAATTAATTATTTTGCTAATTTAATTTAATTATTAAGTTAGAGAATTTTGATTAATTGAATTACTATTCTTTTATTGGAAATTGTAATTAAAAAGGATGTGTTGGTGGATTAAATAAAGTTATAATTATATAAAAAATTATAATTTTGGTGGTATTGATTTATGTGATGAAGTGATTTAATAAATTGTTATTATGATTAATTTAATTAAATTAATGTGTGACAAATAACCTTGTTATAAAGGAGTTACTAAAATAAATTAAGGGAGTTTAATTTAGTTTTGCCAAACAAGGCCTATTACTTATTAAGACTTTATTCTAATTGAGTTTTACCAAACAGGGTGTAAGGTTTAATGGGTATTTTATTAGTGGTTAGCCAAACAAGCCTTATGGCTTTTGGCTTTCAAAATAATATAATTGATGTCAGTAAATTAGAGTTATGTTATATAATTAATATATATATATATATATATATATTATATGTTATATACGTTAGTTGTTAGTATGCTCTAGAGTTAGGAAAAAAAACAAAAACATAGAGGAAGAAGAAGAAGAGAAGAAGAAACGAAGAGAGGAAGGAAGGCTAGAGAATTGAGAAAAGAATTGGAGAAAAAAATTGTTTGATAACCATCATCTTCTACAATCAAGGTATTCTCCTATTTCCTTTATCTTTCCCTTCTCCTATTTTTCTTTGTGAAATTCGTGTGATAGGATAATTGTTGATTTTATGTGTGTTCATATGATAAACCATTGTTGTAAAGTTATTTTCATAGGTTATATATGATTATAATCAATGAATTGATGATATATATATAATTTGTGAAGAAATGTTTTTACAGAGAGTTTTTATTAAAATATATTATTTAGCTTAAAGTAGAAATTAAGGGAGAATTAGTGGTTTAGTTGATAAATTGAACCTTTAATTTGTTAGAGTATGTATAATCATTGATAAAGACACTTTTAATTAGTGGTTTTGGTTGAAAAACAAAAGTTACAGTGTTGATTTTCATTGAAATATCAAAAAAGTGAGTTTTAGCCAAAAACAGTGAAATTGAATGTGCTAAATTTGTTGTTTATGTTGTTGTATGGATAGAAACATGTTAGGAATTCTTGAATTTTGTTTACATAAAGTTTTTGTATGAATTATATGCTATTTAGTCTGTTAGAAACGAGCTTGTAGGCCAAAATTGGCTTTTCACCTTTATTCTTAAAGTCGTCGATCAAATCTGCGAGCTTCTTGTGCATGGCCTGACCAATGATGTTAGTTTTTTGCATTGAGATCTGCAGTATACTGTATAATGACTTTTATACTGCTTGTTCATGTAACATGATTTCATACTACATGCCATAAATGCACCCACATAATAAAATGGTAGCCATGGCCCTGAGTTAGCAGAATGGTCTTATAGTGTATTTTTTGTACACGAAATTTTAAGAAAAGTTATGTGATGATAGTAGGACTGCTAAATGTTGATTTTAGTATTTCTATACTATGAATAAGTATGTTATTAACAATTAACTTGTGTTATAACTCGATTATGTGATTAAAAAATCTAATTTTAAATGATGAACGTACTTAGTTATGTTTGTAAGATGGTAATGACTAATTATGTCATGATGACATATGTTTATAGGATATTGTGATTACATATTGATTTGGTTTAGCCTACTGAGTAAGGCAAGTTCTCTAACTCTACTTTTGTAATTGGAATCAATTATTGTTCCTAATATAATAATGCAAGATTTCTAATTCTTTATCTTGTTGAACTATTTATTGTTTCAATTCGATTACTTTATGAATGATGCAAGCTTTCTAAACTTTGGTTTAATGTTGACAAGTTATTCTTGTATTTAACTTGTTGTTTAGTATGCAAAACTATTTATACTAATGTTGAGCAATTTCATCGTTCAAACTGTTATGCATGCCTAATACCCAATTCTGATTTAACCTTGACTTAATATTGTTCAAGCAAGGCATGTTATAATTATTCAAAATATATGCTATTAGACTATTCCTAAAGCATGATTTTGGTTTACCATGTTGATTCAATTATGATTATTCTGTAATATGATGTTATTAATTCAACTAGCCCTCTAGTTGATGATCGTTGAACTTCAAATTACCCTTGAAAGATTATTCAAACCAAACTCTCTTTGGTGCGAACTTGTACTCCAAATACTGAGATGAACAACCCTATTATTATTATTAGGGTATAACTTACGCGTAGCGTTAAATATTTGTGCACAATACATGGTACGAAGGGATGATCCCCCTAAGTACGAGGAGTCCTTATAGTCTTATGACTGTTAAAGTTGGAGTTGAAAGATTACTGTAAATCGTGGACATAGTTAAATGGTCTTATGACCCTCAGTTATAGTTATTCTACATTTTGGATTTCAGTTTCTGATTATTGATGATAAAGTACTATTCAATGTTAATGAGCCTATTATTGGCAGTTATTATTACTATACTTCTGTTGATTTTATATTGTATCCAGTGAGCAATTGTTTTGCTCACTCTTGCATATTTTAAAACTCATTGCAGCTAAAGAAGAGAAGGTAGATAAACCTTCATCTAGCAAAGGAAAAGGAAAAATGTGCAAGTGATGAAGACTTGTAATTTTACTTTGATTGAGATGTTAGATTTTTATTATGATGATCTTAGACTTGGTTTTAATAAAGTTTATTTAATTTCCGCATTTGAATGATTGTAATTAAAGGTTAGATAACCTGGGAGATTTTATTATGTAACCCTTTAATAGGAAAGGTTTTATTTATCCAGTTTTATTGTGATTGGGTAGTTAGATATGAATGTTTGATTATGTGAACACCGAGATCTGTGGGAATGAAGTACACGGATTTGGGGGTGTCACGAGTTTGGTATTAAAGCCTTAGGTAATGAACCTTAGGTGGGGGAAAAGCCTTAAGAAGTAACCTTCGAGAAGATAGTGATGATAAACTATTATCGAGTTTCAAGGAGAAAGTTATAAAACATTTATGTGCTTATGTGTTTACAACTTATGTGCTCGTGAGAGTCGAGTAGTGATGATTAATAACTAAAACTTAAAAATCTTGTTGTCAGGATGACTAATGTCAGAGAATCCAGTCAGGCTAGGGAGGAAGGACCTCAGATGCCTAGAGAAGAGGAATCTTGTGATATTCAAGTGGTTTGGGAACAACTGCTTCCACGAGAGTCAGCTCCATTACTCGCAGTGGTCGAGGATGATGATGATGATGATATAGAAACAGATGAGGAAGATCCCGTGGAGCTGCCGCAGATGGATGAAGAGGACGAGGAGGAAAGGATTCCACTTAACTCGATAGCTGGCCGTATATACGATGAGGTGCATGACCGCAACGTGGAACTTCAAGATAATGTTGAGGAATTACAAGAAATAGTTCTTTGAACAAAGAAAATTCGTTGCACGAAGGAGACGACGAGATTCGAGGATCGAGAAGAACGGTCAACAATGTTGAAGAAAGTTGGTTCACACCTCGAAGAAGAGAAGAACGATCAAATGAGAAGCAGAGGTTGCAGAGTTGAAGAGCAAGTTAAGAGAAGAATCTGCAAAAAGGGCAAGAGCCGAAGATGCGTACAGTGAAGCTTATCAACAAGCCGAAATAGCAAAGGGAGACGCACAAGCAAAGAGAAGTAAGATGGAAGAAATGGATAACGTGTTCAACACCGTGATTAATCGAGCTCAAGATCGGGTCATGGGTTATCCAATTCAGTTCAAGACGCTACCCTCGTTCATACTGGACAGTCGAACCATGTTCCGAGTTATAGAAGAAGAGCGTCATTAGGCCTTGCAATATCTTAATAGGACATCGTAGGGAGTGTACTTGAGTTATGTTATGATAAATAATTTGTTAATCCCAAGTGTTATGCAACCTATGTGATATGATGATGATGTCCTGAAACTTTAGTAGTTCAGGAAAATAATGTAAATAGCAGTGATGCTATTGATATGATGTTTTCAAAGAAGTTTTGAATAAAAGATATTATTTTCTTTATCCAAAGTGTTATGTGTTATGGAATGATTACTTTCATGGGGGCAAGCTAAGTAGAAATTACTTGAAAAGAGTTGAGTAATAATCTAATGAATGTAATTTTTAACAGAAAATGCCTCCAAGACGTCAACCACCCCCGTCAGAGAACCGCTAAAGGAACCAACAACGATAATGTTGAAGCTAATCACTGCTTAGCAACCGTGGTGACGCGTTCTTGACGAGTGCAATTTGCAAAATCAACCGCAGAGAATCAATCTCGTAACCAAGGTGCTTTCGTTTAAGGACTTCAAAGGCGGTTGGACCACCGAAATTCCGTGGATCCATGAACCCAGTTGAAGCACAGACTTGGATTATTGAAATCGAGAAGGTTTTTAATGTTGCTAGGGTAGAGGAGAATCAGAAGACTACTTTTGCAACGTTTATGTTGAAGGAGGAGGCTAGCTATTGGTGGCAGGCCAACAAGACTCGGGAAGGACCAGGAGTAATGACCTAAGATAGGTTTAAGGAGCCGTTTCTTGAGACTTATTTCCCGAGAGTTCAAAGAGTCGACTAGAGGTCCGGTTTTTTGGAGTTGAAGCGAGGAGCGATGGCGGTGTCGGAGTATCTTGCCGCGAAATTCAACGAGTTAGCAAGGTTTGCGCCATATCAAAGTCAAGATGCTGACGAGCGCAAGGCGAAGAGGTTTGAGCGAGGACTAAAACCCCGTTTTATGCGATAGGGGGTTCCTGTTCCAATTGAAGACATTTGCTGCAATGATGATGGAGAAGGCGATTCTCGGCGAAAAGTGGAGGCGGCGATAACAAAGCATAATCAAGAAGCAGAGAGAAAGAAGAAAAGTGAAGGTGAAGCTAAGAGTGGTGGTAACGGTAGTAATGGAAACAACCTGAAAGGAAGTGGAATGGGAATGGAGGAGCTGGAAATCAGCAAAGAAACCAGTAAAATAAGAAGTTTGAAGCATGTGCTACGTGCGGAAAGTTTCATAAGGGAGTGTGTTTGTTGGGGAAACGTGTATGCTTTAATTGTGGCCAGGAGGGTCACATCGCCCCAAATTGCACTCAAGCTAAGAAGAATGTGTGCTTCACGTGCGGATCCAAGGATCACTTTGCTCGTGAATGTTCTAAGAAGAGATCTGGTGAGACAAATGGGAGCAAGGGAAATGCTAGTGGAGGTGCGTTGGCTATTCATGGGACCAACAACAACAAATAAGCCTGACGGCCGGAACCTTCAACATGGTATGCAAGATCTTTGTGCAATCAAAGGATGTGGTGTCAGGTATTATCCCGATCAATGATATTAATGCTTATGTATTATTTGATTCGGGTGCTACTTGCTTATTTATATCTGATGAATTTGCTATGAGATTAGGATTGCTTAGTGAAAAATTGATTTTCCCCTTAAACATAGAAATTGCGAATAAGGAAGTAGTTCCTGTTAGGTTCGTATACAAGAACTATGGGGTGAATATTAACGGAAATATTTTTATGGTAGATTTGATTCCGATCAGGCTAGGAGAGTTTGATGTTATTTTGGGAATGGATTGGTTGTTTAATTGTGGAGCGATAATTGACTGCCAAAAGAAATGTGTAAACCTTATGACTCCGTCAAAGGTAGTATTCAATGGTAACAAATCGCCTAGACAAATGAGATGTCTGACGATTATGCAGGCCAAAAAGTTGTTGAGTCAGGGCTATGTGGGTTATTTAGCTTACATAGTCGATACTCAGAAGAAGGGTGCGAAACTGGAAGAAATACCAGTGGTTAGGGAATTTGTGGACGTGTTTCCAGAGAATTTGCTAGGACTTCTGCCTGATAGAGAAATCGAGTTCGTGATCGACTTAGTGCCAGGAACTGCTCCGATATCGAAATCCCCGTATAGAATGGCTCCGGTAGAGATGAAGGAATTGATGGTACAACTGCAGGAGTTGTTGGACAAGAAATACATTCAAATGAGTGTGTCACACCGCAAGGAGAGCACCGGTGTTATTAAATAAAAGAAGAAGGATGGGTCAATGCATCTTTGCATTGATTATAGGGAGTTAAACAAAGTCACTATTAAGAATAAGTATCCATTGCCGAGAATAGATGACTTGTTTGATCAATTGAAGGGTGCTAGATATTTCTCAAAAATAGATTTGAGAAGTGGGTATCACCAACTGAAAGTAAGGAAGGAGGATGTACCAAAGACAGCATTCTAAACTCGGTATGGACAATACGAATTTTTGGTGATGTCTTTTGGTTTGACAAACGCCCCTGCAGCGTTCATGGATTTGATGAATAGGGTCAAAAAGTTTGTGGTGGTGTTTATTGACGATATTCTGGTGTACTCTAAAACTCAAGAGGAACATGTGGAACATTTACGTCTAACGCTGGAGACGCTAAGAAAAGAAAAGTTGTATGCGAAATTCTCTAAATGTGAATTTTGGCTGGAACGTGTACAATTTCTTGGGCACGTAATTGACAAGGATGGAATTTCAGTGGATCCATCAAAGGTTGAAGCCGTGATAAATTGGGAAAAACCGAGAACTCCATCAGAAGTGAGAAGTTTCTTGGGATTAGCAGGGTATTACAGATGGTTTATCCAGGATTTCTCCAAGATTTCCACTCTGTTAACAAATTTAATGAGGAAATCTGTAAATTTTGTTTGGACGGAGAAGTGTGAAAAAAGTTTCCAAGAATTGAAAAAGAAGCTAAGTATGGCACCTGTTCTGTCATTACCATATAATACAGGAAATTTTGTTGTGTATAGTGATGCTTCACACAGGGGATTAGGGTGTGTTCTTATGCAAAATGGTAAAGTCATCGCGTATGCATCAAGACAATTGAAAGATTACGAAAAAGGGTATCCGACTTATGATTTAGAGTTTGCGGTGGTTGTGTTTGCTCTGAAGATATGGAGACATTATCTCTACGGAGAGAAATGTGAGATTTACACAGACCATAAAAGTCTGAAGTATATTTTCACACAGAAGGACCTGAACATGCGTCAAAGAAGATGGATGGAACTGATAAAAGATTATGATTGTGAGATCTTTTATCATCCAGGCAAAGCAAACATGGTTGCAGATGTCTTGAGTAGGAAAGGCAGGGAAAAGTTGATGTTGTTAACTGATAAGGAGGAGCTTATTACAACAATGTCAAGGTTAGAGTTGGAAATCAAATTTCTAAGAGAATCCAATGAAAGATGTTACCAGATGGAAGCCCGTCAAACTTTGGTGGATAAAGTGAAGAACGCTCAATTGCAGGATGAGGAATGCAGAAAAATAAGAAAAAGTGTGGTTGAGGAAAAAGAGGTGAAATACAAGATTGATACCAATGGAATGCTGCGATTTGAAGGACAAATATGGGTTCCAGCAGTACCAGAGGTTCAAGAAGAAATCTTGACCGAAGCTCATAACTCGAGATATTTGATTCATCCGGGAAGTACGAAGATGTATCAAGATTTGCGGTGACATTTTTGGTGGCCAAAAATGAAAAGAGACGTTGCAAAATGCGTTGCAAAGTGCTTGACATGTCAGAGAGTCAAGGCCGAGCATCAAAGACCAAGCGGGTTACTTCAACTGTTGGAGATACTGGAATGGAAATGGGAGCATATCACAATGGATTTTGTGGTAGGTCTTCCAACAACTCAGAAAGGATACGATGCGATATGGGTGATAGTGGACAGATTGACAAAATCTGCACACTTTTTGTCAATAAAGATTAGATTTAATCTTGATCAGCTGGCGAAACTATACGTTAAAGAGATCATTTCAAGACATGGAGTTCCAGTATCAATTGTGTAAGATAGAGATCCGAGGTTCACATCAAACATCTGGAAGAGACTACAGGAATGTATAGGAACACGATTGCGAATGAGTACAGCATATCACCCACAAATCGATGGCCAAATCGAACGAACGATTTAGACATTAGAAGATATGTTGAGAACATGTGTCATGGATTTGAAAGGAAGCTGGGATGAATAATTATCGTTGGTGGAATTTGCCTACAATAACAGTTATCACGCTAGCATCGGCATGTTGCCTTATGAAGCATTATATAGCAGAAAGTGCAGAACTCCACTGTGCTGGGATGAAGTCGGTGAACGTCAACTGTTAGGACCAGAACTGGTACAACAAACTGCTGAGGTTATCAAACTCATCAGAATAAGATTGATAGTTGCTTCAGAGGCATAAAAAGAAATATGTTGATCAACACAGACAAGATCGTGCATTCGACGTAGGAAGTTACGTTTTCCTAAAGGTTTCTCCTTGGAAGGAAAAAATTCGATTTGGTAAGAAGGGAAACTAAGTCCGAGATTTATTGGACCCTTCAAGTCTTTGCGAAAGGTTGGAGAGGTGGCTTACGAGGTAGCTCTCTACCTCCGAGTTGCAAAACATTCATAATGTTTTTCACGTGTCGGTGTTACGACCATACAAACCTGATTACAAGCACGTGATTGAGTACGAACCATTACAGTTTGAGAAAGACTTGTCCTATGAAGAGGTTCCTATCTAGATAGTCGACAGGAAAGAACTAGTGCTCAGGAATAAAGTGATACCTTCTGTGAAGGTAATTTGGAGGAACCACAATGTCGAAGAGGCTACGTGGGAACTCGGTTTGAAATGATGAAGAATTACCACGAGTTATTTGTTTAATCATGTCTTCGATTACGGGGATGTAATCTTTGTAAGTAGGGAGAATGTGATGAATGAATTGTTTGAATTGTGATTTTGGGGACATAATCCTTGTAAGGAGGGAATGATGTAACATTCTAGAATTTTAATTGTTATATTAAATATTTATTAAATTATTTAAATATTTAATGAATGTGTTTATTAGGAATAAATAATTGTTCAAATTTGAATTGATGTGGTTAATTATTTGTTAAATAAATAATTAAGGAAAATTAATTATTTTGCTAATTTAATTTAATTATTAAGTTAGAGAATTTTGATTAATTGAATTACTTTTCTTTTTATTGGAAATTGTAATTAAAAAGGATGTGTTGGTGGGTTAAATAAAGTTATAATTATATAAAAAATTTTAATTTTGGTGGTATTGATTTATGTGATGAAGTAATTTAATAAATTGTTATTATGATTAATTTAATTAAATTAATGTGTGACAAATAACCTTGTTATAAAGGAGTTACTAAAATAAATTAAGGGAGTTTAATTTAGTTTTGCCAAACAAGGCCTATTGCTTATTAAGACTTTATTCTAATTGAGTTTTAGCAAACAGGGTGTAAGGATTAATGGGTTATTTTATTAGTGGTTAGCCAAACAAGCCTTATGGCTTTTGGTTTTCAAAATAATATAATTGATGTCAGTAAAATATAGTTATGTTATATAATTAATATATATATTATATGTTATATATGTTAGTTCTTAGTAGGCTCTAGAGTTAGGAAGAAAAACAAAAACATAGAGGAAGAAGAAGAAGAGAAGAAGAAAAGAAGAGAGGAAGGAAGGCTAGAGAATTGAGAAAAGAATTGGAGAAAAAAATGGTTTGATAACCATCATCTTCTACAATCAAGGTATTCTCCTATTTCCTTTATCTTTCCCTTCTCCTATTTTTCTTTGTGAAATTCGTGTGATAGGATAATTGTTGATTTTATGTGTGTTCATATGATAAACCATTGTTGTAAAGTTATTTTCATAGGTTATATATGATTATAATCAATGAATTGATGATATATATGTAATTTGTGAAGAAAATGTTTTTACAGAGAGTTTTTATGAAAATATATTGTTTAGCTTAAAGTAGAAATTAAGGGTGAATTAGTGGTTTAGTTGATAAATTGAACGTTTAATTTGTTAGAGTATGTATAATCATTGATAAAGACACTTTTAATTAGTGGTTTTGGTTGAAAAACAAAAGTTACAATGTTGATTTTCATTGAAATATCAAAAAGTGAGTTTTAGCCAAGAATAGTAAAATTGAATGTGCTAAATTTATTGTTTATGTTGTTGTATGGATAGAAACATGTTAGGAATTCTTGAATTTTGTTTACATAAAGTTTTTGTATGAATTATATGCTATTTAGTCTGTTAGAAACGAGCTTGTAGGCCAAAATTGGCTTTTTCACCTTGCTACTTATTGTTGAAGTCGCCGATCAAATCGCAGCTTTGTCTTGCCGTGGAGCTGCTCCAAATGTTGTTAGGTAGTGCTCGTAGATATACTCAGCAAGTGGATGTGCACAACCCTATCTTATGATAACACGAGGTTGTATGTCATTAGACATCTTGTATGATAGTGGCAAAACACCCTTCCAACGTTGGGTTCGCCTCACCCTATTTGATTCACCACAATTAAATATTAAATGACGTATAAAATACAACACACTTATCTAAAGTTCTCAATAAAATTATTTCCATACTGTTTAGGGAGAACCTCAATAGCTATAGACAACCGTTCTATTCCCCTGTTATCCCCATTCGACCCAGCTACACTCTTATTACCTGAAAGGAATTGTGAAGCAAAAGGGTGAACACAAATAGCCCAGTAAAGAATATCATGACTAAAGATAATTAAATTATTAATAACCTTCGTCAGTAATAAATCAGAGATTTAGAACATATGGTGGATAATAAAACTTTTCAACCATAGTTGCAGCGGAACGAGCAATCCATTAGAAGAGTCAAATAGACCATAACGTCTATTATCTTCTCCATGTTAAAAGTCCACCGACAATGTTTTATCCTTGTAACATCAATCAACAGTTCCTGTCCACAATTATGTGAATAACTCATAATCATAATTGTAGTTATAAATTCTCCTTCTCATCTAGGACGAAGATAATTTTCATCACCTGTCTTTACCTGAAACATCAAAGATCATGGTTATAGCAAATCACAGTTCCTATTCATAATCATACTAATAAATTCATCTTTGCACTACGGGCCAAAGATATTCATCAACAGTTCATCTTTGCACTACAGACCAAAGATATTCAACAACAAAATCTTTGCACTACGAGCCAAAGATATTCATCAATAATTCATCTTTGCACTACAGACCAAAGATATTAATATCTCAAAGAAATATATAATCATTTCAGAATTTATATAAACAATAATTATAACTATGTTGATCAATTCACCTTTGCACTTAAACTAAAAATATTCAATAGTAAATTCAATGGTCATGATCATACCAGTCATGATCATACCAGTCAACGATTCAACTTTGTACTATTAGCCAAAGAGAACCCATAGTCACGATCATACCAATAATCTACCCATCTTTACACTCAAGTCAAAGAGAAATTTCTTCACCAGGATTATAAAAATGTTATATATGATAATAAAAACAATATAATCAAAACATGGATTTAATTTCAAGAGTAAGATTCATAAATCAACGATAATTTGGTCAGAAAAAGAAACCAATTTTATCGTGAATAGTATCCCGTGAATAGTAACTCATGAATAGTAACTCGTGAATTGTAACTCATGAATAGTAACTCATATTCGTACATAGTACCGTATACGTAAATAGTGTCATATACATGAATAGTATCGTATATGTGAATAGTGCCGTATACGTGAATAGTAACCCCGACACGAAAAGATAAAGTTTCACAATAAAATTCATATCAATATTTATAACACCTTAATACAAATGTTATAAATCACTTAATAATTTCATAATCTAATATTATTAATATTACAATAATATTTTAATCATTTCTTAAACTTATAAATAATTTATTTTAATTGTTTACACTTTACTAATTAATACATTTAATCATCCTAAAATTCCAAACTCATAAGATTTCATCACCAATAACCAAAACCCTCATAAAAATTTTGCATATACCTTATATAGGACTCTCAAGGCATAAAATTCTATTTTCCAATTTTCTTACTTCACATAACATATTTAATTTATTTACTCATAACTAGTCCATTTTCATAAAAATTACCAAACTAGTCCCAAAAAATTTTCTTTTCTAGGATTTAGCAGAATATAGTCCCATATTAAACATATATTTTTCTCGTAATTTTTAAAATTCATTTATTATTTTTTATATGGCCAAAACTGCCGAATATTTAGACATTTATCATAAACTGTACTTTTATCCAAATAATTCCGAACTTTACAGAGTACACTGTTGTTATATACATGTACTCCCAATAAATATTTCACCAATTTTGAAGTTAACCACAAGGAGTTATAAGGATTTACTTTTAAAATAGTTTTTTTTCCATAAAATTCATAACTCCTAATCTATACATCCAAAAATCGCCATTTTTGGACACAATCTAGAAAACTCATCAAATTTTCTAGAATTTTTGAAGGTCGAAAAAATTACGAAACTGAAAAACATAATAACCTTTACAATCCCTTACTATCGCTTACCTCAAAAGAGTAGTACTTCTGACTTGAATATCGGATATAACGCTGAACGAACTTGCACCGTATAGCAACACTCAAGATATCTAAATACTCTCAAAAATACGCTCGATAATATAGAGAGAGAAAACTTTAGTTTGTGGTGTGATTTTAAATTCTAACCTAAACACTCTATTTATAGAAAAATACTTAAAACACCAAAGCAAAAAATTTAATAAAATAATATATTTATATAACAAAATTCATACGCCTCCTTTGAATTCAGATTACAACATTTCCCACATACAAAAGTACAATTGTGGGGCCCACCTTCTAGAAAAACATGTTTTAAACAATTTTTGTAACAAAATCAAATCAGACCCAATATTCCAGAACTTCAATAATTCATAATAAATAGCCCCTTTATCCGAAATATTCAAATTCTATGTCCATTCTATAGAAAATTCAATTCTCTATAACTTTGTAAGTTTATGTTCTTTCAAATTCCAAGCAGAAATTGACTGAAATTCACATACGGACAATTTTACAGGCTATAATCAAATTTTAATCAAAAATAGGGTCCACCAACACACAAAACATGTGTTAAACATTTTTTGTAAAAAAAATACTCTTCCTCCTCATTTATTCATATATCACACATTCATTAAAAAATATCACCATTATTATATTATTATAATATAATAATATATTTAAATGAATTATTTTATCAGAAAAGATAAAATATCAATTTTCAACAATTATCACATTAAAAATTTTCTCCATCTATATTCACATAAAATGAATATTTTCCTTATCATATAAATCAATAATTAATTACTCACAAATAATATTACAGAATCACAATACTAACAACTAGGCTGTTCCCAAGAATGAGGGGGCTTTCCGATAAGGATTTCTCCTTACTAGGGCGCAATTAGGTGACCAAACCTCTCCTTAACAGAACTTTCTAGACATTGCCAATAATGCTATCTAATAATATTATTTAAATAATATGAATTATTGATCTGATAATGGGAAATACTGTGTCGTGACAATTATTGAAACAACAATAATATAAAATATCAACGTAACAATTATTGAATCAATAAAATAAAATATTGAACAGTAATTACTGTAACAATAATTGAGTAGTGCCCTCTTACGTAAGAATCAATAATCCAAAATATCAGACAATACCGCAGGTATTATCTTTTATGCAACAACGCCAGACATCAGTATTTTAACCATCTGGTATTCAACAAATACCAATTATTTATAAAAACTCATACTTGTCATTTTCTTCATCCGACACTTATTCATTATGAGGCCCCACAAATGGTCATTACATGCATTATACGAATATTCCCGACAACAAGAATATTCCACGACCAAACGAATATTCCCCAACAGAAATGAGTATTTTATAACCACTTGCATATTTTGAAAATTTTATATATATCACCCTTAACTTTAAACTTTTATCAATTTAACTATTTACTAAATATAAAAATTAAATACTTTTATTTCATAAAATTCGGGGTCTTACATCTGTGCTTAATCAAACAGAGTTTGATGACAAGAAATATATATATATATATATATATATATATATATATATATATATATATATATATATATATATATATATATATAAAAGTAGTAAACGCCTCCGAATATTATATTCTAAGCTCAATCGGCTACAGCTTCAATAGTATATATATATATATATATATATATATATATAAGCAATAAAAGCCACTTGATTGACGATCCGGGGAATACACACACACAACACGACTCTCAACGGGAATAGATATGTATGTATAAAAGTAAGAGAAAGCTTAAAAATCTGAAATATCTTACAGTGGGCTTCCAAGAAGACTTTAGATAGCTTTCGATGCTTGAAAACTCGGTTTCCACCGATTAAATTTCAGTATGTTGTAAAACACGAGCTCACAAGTGTTTAGAAAAAAGAAGCACTTAATTTGGAGCACTATAGAAGTGTGTATAAAGTGAAATGGACAGGGTTTCATCATTTTCTCTCTCTTTAAAATGGCCACCCCAAGCCCTCTATTTATAGAGGAAGGAGCTGCAGGTCTAACCGCGGCAGCTGCAGGTCTAATTACGGCAGCCCGGGGCGCCCTGGGCTCTGCGGGCCCCGTCGCCTCGAAGAACGTTCACTCGTGCAACGCGTTGTCCGCTTGAACCTTCATAACTTCCAATCTGGGCATCCGATTGATGCGTGCTATACCTTTCCAAAATGTTTTTGTCGAGAGCTACACAATGACATGGGATAAGAGGTTGTACGAAGCCGGGAAGATGGGTCCATGACTAGATCTTTAAGTCTTCAAATTCTATCCGGTGTGTTATCTTGCGTAGCAGTCACTCGGGATTTGGAGTTATGGTTCTTGTGGGATACTTCTGTGTAGAATGTGGTATGAAATGATGTTGAGACAGCGTGAATGTCTAGAACTGCATTCCTCGGGGTTGTCTCCGAGATTTGAAATTAAATCTCCGGGGGTTATCTCCGGGACTGCAACACAGTATCTCGGGATTGTCTCTAAGATTAAAAACTGAGTATCCCGGGGTTGTCTTCGGGATTGAGCTGATTTGACTTCCAGGGTTGTCACTGGAAGATGATTTTGCCCTCCTGCAAGGTTAGTAACAGGAATGCAAAATTTCGAGTGTCTACAGAAAATTTAAAAAATTTCTTTTCTAGCGCTGTTGAGTTCTGATGGAAAGAAAAGAAAAATATCACTTTTATAATTTTACCCTTCTATTAATTATTATCATTGAACTATGAATAAAAATATACAAGATAAATTTAATAAAAATATCAAAATTACAAATAACTTGCTACCTAATGTAAATTATCTATGTTGATTGCTACCATATATTCCTCTTCTCTATGTTCATGGCTCATAATTGAATGTAACATTGGACCTTGTAGGAGGGTGTATTCAATTAAGACTTTTAAAGAGTTTTAAAGTTTGGTTGTATTCAATTAAGACATTTAAAGAGTTTATAAAAGTTTACTGGTATTCAATTATAACTTTTGTAATATCTTTAAAAGTTATGTGATATTAAATTGAGACTTTTATAAAGTCTATAAAAGTATTTTGGTATTCAAAAAGTCATAGATTTTTAAGATTTCTATCAAATGGTAAAGTTTGAGCGACTTTAGAAGAAAAGTTATAACTATCAACCCATATCCAAAGTCTTACCTCATCTCTAATGACTTCTAAAGACTTCCAACTATTAAACACAAAGGTGGAAATTCAAATCGCCAATAAAGAAATTGCCAGAGCGATTTTATGGAAAATTCAAAAGTCGCAAAACTCTTTGGTAAATTTTTAACTTAAAATGAATATAAATTAATCTAATTTTAGAAAATATAATTATTAAAATTATAAACCGCTTTATATTTTATTTACTAAATTTCTTAAAAATTAGGTAAATTACATAAACTTTTATTATAGGAATATCTCAAATTATGACTTTAAAAAAATCAAATAGTAAATTTGATTTTAATATTATATTATATATATATATATATATATATATATATATATATATATATATATATATATGAAATAGTATATGATATATACTGAATCTTGATAAATTCTAAAATTAAATCAAAATTAAAAAAAAATAGTTAAAAGATGATAACGATCGATTATTAAAAAATTAGTTATGTAGCATTTTAATTAATTAATTTCTAACATAATAAACAAATTAAAAAGACGCATAATTATATTTTTAACGGTCAATTTTGGTTCACTAACAACTATTAATAATTTTAAGAAAAATAAAATATCTTTGGCAATTTTGTCCATGGCTTAACGACGACTAAAAATCTCTTTAGTAAATTTTCTATAACTTTGTGGCAATTTACTCACGTTTATGAAGTTTTGTGACTTTTGATCATATAGATTTTCATTGTCATATTATTTTGTGAAAAACAAAGTTTGGTACTCCTATTAAAAAAAACGTAGGCATATATAGTATATATAGCTCAATAAAAAGTGTGCTTAATTTTTGTGTTGCGTCTGTAGCTTCTAAAGTTTTATTCGTATTCGAGTATCCAAATTTATCATTAAATGAGTAGAATAATATGAATGCTTTCAACATATATAAAATCTCATGCCACAATAATTTAATGAAATAATGAGATTTCCTCTAGTTCATGAAAAAAGAGGGAGAGGCTGTACACATGGGGCTAATTAGCAATTAATATAAGCTACAAGATATATTAGAAGTATACAAAAGACTATCAAAATCTTGGTAAAAAGTCTATTAAAGTCTATCACTTATTTCATAGAATCTATAAAAGTTATTTTAAAAAAGTCTTTAAAGTCTTTAAAAGTCATTAAAATTCATAAACTCTACAAAAGTCTGTCACTTAAAAAAAATCTTTAAAAATCTTAATTGAATACACCCCCCGTAATGTTATGTGAAATTCTAGCTAGCTGTTGGTACAGTTACAGTCTTCATTGTGACGAATGAATTTATTGAGTCGTGATTCTAGGGACAAAATTCTTTTAAGGAGGGAAGGATGTAACGAACGAGAATTTTGTGTTTAATTTTAAATATTTATTGGATTGAATAAATATTTGAGTTAGTTTATTTACTAAGTTAAATAAATATTCAATTATATTAACTAAATTAATGTATGGTAATTTTATGGATTGAAGATTTAATTTAAAGAAATAATTAAATTAAATTAATTGTTTAATAATTATAATATTGTAATAATGGTGTTATTTTAATTTAATTGATTAATGAAATTAAAGAAATGATTGAGTTGGGAGGTTAATATTTATTAAATAAATATTAAGAATTATGTTGGCTAAGTAAATATGATGTGAATAATTAAGATTTTAGTTAAGTTAAATAAAAGGGTTACAATTATATACTATATGAGAAGAGGATATTAAAATAAATTAGAAAAAAACCTAATCTAAAGGCTAGCCAAACAAGGCCTTAAGACCTTTGGTATTTTATCAGTTAAAAACTCTTTGTTTATTTACCTGATGGCTTAAGTACACGAATATATGTTATATCAGTTTAGTTTATACGTATTATGTTCTAAAGACTTAGAGTAAAAGGAAGATTACAAAGAAAAGAGAAATTGAGAGAATTGAGAGACAAGGTTGAGAGTCAAAGAAGGAGGAGAAGAAGGGTAATCATCTATTCGAAGAATCAAAGAGGTAATAACCTATTTTACAAACTCTAGTATGTGTGTTCTTGAAGTTTTCTTTTAAAACTTGGATTTTATGGGATGATTTGATAAAAATAGATGTTATATGTATGTTGGTAGATGATTATAATCTGTATATGTTGTCTAGAAATGATTTTCAAAAATTTAAATCCATGGAAACATGTTTAGGATGAAGAACTTGGTTATGTGATAATATATGTATTTTGGCTTACTTTGAGACCAAAATTAGTGGTTAAATCATGTGTTAATATGTAAATTTGCAATGGTTTGTGTTAATACATTCAAAAAATGAAAATAACGCAAGTTGAATGAATCAATTTGGTTAAGAAACGAATTCATAGTGAATGAATTTGCTAAACATGTTAAAACATAAAAATTTAATTTAAACATGAGTTTTGGGTTAGTTAATGTTTTTGTAAATTGTTGATTCTTTGGTATGTTATATTTCTATGAATTACGAATCCATAGAATCGAAAACGGACTAATTTGGATGTGTATAACTTGAGTTATGAAGATTAGAAGGAGAAAAATGTCAAAAATCGCAAGAACTGTAAACTACTAATTCTGGTTCTGCTAATAGGCGCAGTTGCGCTGTGCCCTAAGTCTAGTGGGGCGCAACTGCTCTTTTGGGTGTAACTGCGCTGTTCCCAAGGCTTGTTTGGGCGCAGTTGCATTCATAGAGTGTCAGGTATGACTATTTTGACCTTCTTTGGTAAAACGGCCATAACTTTGTCATAAGAACTCCGATTAAGGCGATTCAAGATGATTCAAAAAGATAACGAGTAGACCTACAACTTTAGTTCTTTAAGTGTTTCGATTTGAAGTCGGGAACAGGGGTAAAAATGGCCATCGTTGGGACTTATGTGAATTCGGAGGCAATCAGATGGCGTCGAGCATGCACCTGTGTAAGTGAAGTGCTTCTGACGATAAAAGATGTTGTTCTAAGTTATAAAACATGAATTTTATGAAGTATAATAATGCTTAACATTAATAAATGATGTATTAGATAAGTTGTATAAGCATACTAAGCATACATAAGAGAGTCGAATCTGGCGTGTGACGAATGAACATCAAAACGCCGTGACAAGTGTTAATGAATGTAAAAAGTGTTTCAATTCCATTGAAATGAACATTATAAGATATGGAATGGGGTTAATATAAAACTAATAAGGAGTCCTCATAAGACTTAAACACTTGAATGAATTTCGAGTTTGACTAAGAAGAAATATAGTATTGATTAATAAGTTATATAAGATTGAAACTCGACATTGTAAGAGTTGAGAATGTGATTTGGATGCTAAAAGTCTTATGTTATATTTAAGTGAGTTTTTAGATTCGTGTTATGTGGTTGATTAATATGGTTAGACCTTAAAATAAAGGTTATAACTTAACTAAGATGAGAATTGAATCTATGAGAATAATGTGTATGTTGTGATACCCCCAAAATAGGTCTGTACAACCCATTATGAGTCGCCAAATACATGGTACAGAATTCAAATACAAACTTCATTTATACAATTATTAATTGTCGTGTAAAATACAACAAAACGTAAAATATGAGTTTTAATAAGAATATTGTCTCGTAGACAATATCCAAACTCAAATGAAGTCCTCATTACAATTATTATCACAATATTGTATAGAATAGTGAGGACTACTATAGCCACCATCTTGGACCATCACTCCATTCCCTGACTAGTCCCAACTATATTTTCATTTCCTGAAGAGAATAATGAAAGAAAAAGGTGAGCTCAACTAGCCTAGTAAAGAATATTATGACTAAGATAATATAGAATAAATTATCCTTAGTCCTCAACAGTGTAAAAACTGATAGAATACAATAGACAACAAATTTAGATCAACAACTGCAGCGAAACAAGCAATCCATTAGAAGAGTTAAGTAGAGCTTGATGTCTACTATCTTCTATATTTTAAAAGTTCATCATCAATATTTTATCTCTGCAACACAACTCAATAAATGTTTCAAACCAACAAATTATCCATGCACTACGGGCCAAGGACTTTCACCACATCATTTGTCTGTAATATTACAGGTCATGATTATATCAATACATATAATCATAACAATGAATAGTCCATCTATGCATTACGGGCCAAAGATGACTTTCACCATAATATAAGTATGATGATGATGACAATGATATAAAGAATTAATCAAGTGAGATCAAGGATAAATATTAAAGATTTATAATTCAATTTATCCAGAGTTCAAGAATGTCCAAATTGTCAACATGATAACTAATTGTGGAGTAAAATTCAAGAATGATATTCATGTATCAAAATTAATTTGGACAGAAAAGAAACCAATTTTATCGTGAATAGTACCCCGACATGAAAAGATTAAAATTTAATAAAAAATTTCAGAAAAATATTTTAATGAAATGATACTAGATGAAGCGCAAAATTCAAGGATATTCTACTAATTTTAGGGAGTATAGAAGCAATACTTATCAAAATAAGTGTAGATTTAGGAAGATGAAACGAAATAAATTATTTTGTTTCATCTTCCATACTATAGAGTATAGAAGAAAATAATATTTCAAATAATAGGTCCATTTAATGCATTCCAAGTCGCCAAATACATGGTACAGAATTCAAATACAAACTTCATTTATACAATTATTAACTGTTGTGTAAAATATGAAAAAACGTAAACTGTGAGTTTTAATACAAATATTGTCTCGTAGACAATATCCAAACTCAAATGATGTCCTCATTATAATTATTATCACACTATTTTATAGAATAGTGAGGACTACTATAGCCACCATCTTGGACCATCATTCCATTCCCTGACTAGTCCCAGCTTCTCATTTCCTGAAGAGAATAATGAAAGAAAAGGGTGAGCTCAACTAGCCCAGTAAAGAATATTATGACTAAGATAATGTAGAATAAATTATTCTTAGTCCTCAACAGTGTAAAAACTAATAGAATACAATAAACATCAAATTTAGATTAACAACTGCAGTGGAACAAGCAATCCATTAGAAGAGTCAAGTAGAGCATGATGTCTACTATCTTCTATGATTTAAAAGTTCATCATCAATATTTTATCTCTACAACACAACTCAATAAATGTTTCAAACCAAAAAATTATCCATGCACTACGGGCCAAGGAAATTCGTTCGTATCACCAGTGGTCATGATCATGCCAAAAAATTGTTCATCTATGCATTGCGGGCCAAAGAGGACTTTCACCACATCATTTATCTGTAACATTATAGGTTATGATTATACCAATACACAATTCTTGGTCATAATCATACCAATGAATAGTCCATCTATGCACTACGGGCCAAATATGACTTTCACCACAATATAAACATGAGGATGATGACAATGATATAAGGAATTAATCAAGTGAGATCAAGGATAAATATTAAAGATTTATAATTCAATTTATCCAGAGTTCAAGAATGTCCAAATTGTCAACATGATAACTAATTGTGGAGTAAAATTCAATAATGATATTCATGTATCAAAAATAATTTGGACAGAAAAGAAACCAATTTTGTTGTGAATAATACCCGGTAATAGTACCCCGAGTGAATAGTACCCTGGCATGAAAAAATTAAAATTTAATAAGAGAATTTAGAAAAATATTTCAGTGAAATGATACTAGATGAAGCGCAAAATTCAAGGATATTCTACTAATTTCAGGGAGTATAGAAGCAATACTTATCAAAATAAGTGTAGATTTAGGAATATGAAACGAAATAATATTACTTACACACTATAGAGTATGGAAGAAAATAATATTTCTTACGAATATTGAACGAAAATAATATCCCTTACGAATATTGAACGAAAATAATATTCCTTACGAATATTGAATGAAAATAATATTCCTTACGAATACGAAAAATAATATTTTTTACGAATATGAAATAAATAATACCCCTTATCTTAGTAGGAGAGTAAATCTGACTGGAATAGCGGAGATATTCTTGAAGAAAACTTGCACTATTTTCTACACTCAAAGTTTCCTTATACTAAAAAGAAATATGCACATATTATAGAAGAAGAATTCTCTGATTCTGGTGTGATTTTCATTTCTTAAATAAGAATCCTATTTATAAGAGAATGTCAGGGTACTATTTAAAAGAAAATCATAGGTGAACAGAAAGAAATTTCACGGGCGCAGAATCGGCTAATTTTTTGATTTTTACTATTCATTACTGAGCAATCAAATATTCTAATAAAACAAAAACTTTATATAAAATATAATATATTCTATTTATAATCTAATAAAACGAATAAATTTATATATAATATAAAAAGTATTATGTTTATATAAAAAATTTTCTGTTTTATTACTATAATAATAATAAAACAAAACTGAGATAACTTTCTACCGGCGATTTTGAAAAATGAGTAAGTAGGGGTTCATGTAATAAGCCAAATTTACAACAAATACTTCATGGCAAACCCCTCTATTTATATCAAAAATTGAATAAATATTTACCACAAATCGCTTGTCTTCAATAAACACATTTTTAATATTTCAACAATTATTCATCATTAATATTATAACTCACAATATTGACAACCAGATCATTCCCAGGAAAGATGGGGCTTTCCGATAAGGACTTCTCCTTATTGGCGCGCAATTAAATAACCTAAACCCTTTCCTCGACAGAACTTTCTAGACATTGTGAATAATGAAAATAATAATATGAATAACTGTGTTGTCTCAATTATTGATTTAATAATATAAAATATTGTGCAGATGATACTGCGACAAATAATATGAGTTACTATGTAGCAACTACTGTAGAAATTATTAAATGAACTGAGTGACTTCTGATGACTAAAGTTAGACAAGAACCTAAGTTTGGGGGAATATTTGGGGTATATAAGCTATAAAAAAAAGAAAAAAAAAGGAAAAAGAAAAAAAATATGAATAAACACTGTGGCATGCTTGTCTAGTTTTGTGGCCTTTGTTACTTGAGTAAGTAAGGCCGAGGGGATTGTCTTTACACCTAGCGCCCTAAGGTCTTAATGGTCTGGGAGTCGTTGGTCGAAAGCTCGTTAAGGTAGCATTGAAAAGCTTAAGGGAATAAGACATTGCATAGCTATGTGTATATAAACCAAAAGAAAAAAATGAATAAAACGGGAAATAAGAACAAAAAGCCCCCGTAGATGAAAAATGAAGCATAAGTATCCCATATTGACCCTCGATATTGGTAATTATTTGTCTTTAGTTGGATCTAGCTTGTTTTTAGATTTCTTGAGTTTACACTGTATGATGCCTTCGAAGAGACATATTATGTGTTAAATTTGATTTTATATCAGTTAACATTGTTGTGGAGCACACACGCACTATATTAGTGATAACAAACTAAGATTTGATGATTGATTGAGAAGTTAATGATTTGTTTTGATATGATCTATTATCATGTTTACTTGATTTCTCTAAGGCCGGTCGGATAGACTTGTTTCTATCATTACTGTTGGATTTGTAGGCATGTAGATTAGTTGCATTGCATAGCATTGTTGTTTTGTGTTTTTGCTTGAGGACAAGCAAAGGTTTAAGTTTGGAGGTATTTGATAAGTAGATTTTATATCTACTTATCTGGTATCTGTTACTTGAATTAGTTGCTTATATTCATGCTTTTTAGTTACTTTTCATACATTTTATGTTATTTTGTAGGCTATAACACGACATGGGCATGAAGAAGCAAGGAAAAGGAATTCGGACATCTTTTGGACTAAAATACGTAAGCAAATGCAAGAAGGGAATATTGAAGGACTTTTAACACTAAGTTGGATGCATGTTCTTGGCTTGGAACTTGGATGTTATGGTAGCTCTACTTCTTAGCTTTTCGGAACATCTTGAATCATCCCAATCAGAGTTCAGATGTGAGAGTTATGGGCTTTTTATCAACGAAGATCAAAGCTAAGAGTTGTCATGTTTGCCATTTACATAGCATCTACTTCAAGCCCGATTTCCGCCTTGATCCAATCCGAATATGTCAATCCTCAAAGAATTAAAGTTATAAATCTTGTCGATATCTTAGATTTCATAGGTGGCAGGCCCCATAACTCCAAGAAGATCAAAAGTTATGCCTATTTTACCAAAGGACGTCGCAACAGAAAATAGAGGTGCGTGGACCGCGCTGGGGGCGCACTAGGCCACCAGACATGCTACTACACAAGGGCGGGGCACGCTCCAAATAGTCTAGGGACAGTGCGGGGCACGCTAGGCGGCGAGAACACAGTTGATTTGGGTTATTTTATGTCCAATTTAAGCTAGAATAGGATTCTTAGTTTCCTAACTTGTTAGTGTGTCCATTAGAACTATAAATACTTGAGTTTACTTGGATTGAGAGGCTAGTTCTAAGACTCCAGAAAATCCCTCTTGGGATAGATTTTTATTAACTTATTTCGTTTCTTTCTTTCTTAGATTAGGAACCCTAGATTAGATTAGAATTGAAGATTGAAGCAACTTGGAGACCATTGAAGATCAAGAGCACGAGCTTGAGGAAGATGAAGATTTGCTGACAACAGATTCAATTCTTTTCTTTAATCTTATTTTTATCTTTTAATGTGTATTCAAGTGTGGATTCTTAGTTTTAATTCAATGAACTAATTCTTTGTTTGAGATTACAATGGATCTTATTGTGTAGTTTATTTTAATATGCTTCGCTATCAATTATTATGTTCTATCATGAGAATTGTCTATTGTGATTTGGACTTAATTGTTTAATTGATTGGCCATTAATTACCGTGATAATCTATATGAACTCGAGATATGAAGTTTAGATTTAGATCTGATCATGATGTCATGTGTTTGTGATTTCTACATAGATGGAATTCATGATTCGTGTTTAGGATAGAGATATGCATTTACGCCATATGTAGTCTAATAAGAACTTGAACTTTAAATCCTTTTTAATTGTAATTCACATAGAGATATAGTGGATTAGTTAATTAGGGTGTCGTGCTTAATTCTATCATCTGTGGATTTAAGTAACTATGGGTATTATGCATAGAGAGGTGGTTTTATCTGCTTTAGTGTTCTTGATTAACAATTCAGGATAGAGAATAATTGATGAGAAGTGTGTTAACTTAAATGAAGCAATAAGTGAAGTTGTGATCTTAAATCTCCGTAATCTTAATTTAACTAGTGGTAATTAGAATTAGTTTAATTATAAATTTAAATTCATTCGTTTAATTAAGTTTGAGTTGATTACGAGTTAGTACTTGGTGATTTTTATTAAATAATTCTCTGTGGGAACGATGCTCAACTTATCACTTTATTACTTGTTGACCACATATACTTGCGTGTTGTGCGTAATTAGATTTTACCCAACAAGTTTTTGTTTATCCTTCAGAATCCCATTATGTATCAATTTAAACTCAATCAATCAACAAGTTATTTTTACTGTGCTATCCTTATTATACCAGTTTCAAACAGAAAAAGATTCAATTCATAACAAAAAATCACATCAAAGCTTTAATAGTCAATACTATACTTGGCTACTCAATTCCAATCTCATCATTGGCCACAACAAACTGTAAATATCCAACAGCTGGACTCATGCAAGATGTATTAAATGCTCTATAAACATAGTAAAAAAATTTTCAAGAAACTGAATGCAAAAACTAAATGTAACTATATGAACTACAATGTAAATAACTAACTATATGTAATACGACACTAAAATTCCCCCCAAACATAAAACAGACATTGTCCTCAATGGCTAAGATAGGAAAAATTAAAAAAGAGGACTTCCCTGAAAATACAACATGTTCCTCCTTGTCTGCTAAGTCTGAAGAATAGGCCAGACACATTGGAATAAATCGAGAACCACACTTGAGTTGGACATGACTAATATTGCAATTAAACCACTTTTAACGCCTGGGATTTTTGAGCAGCGCGGAAATTGAAAACCAACGTGGATTGAAAATGGAAAACCAACGTGGATTAGAAGTTGGGGATGGATGGGTTTAATGGGAATGGAAGTTGAAAAGGAGAAGGAGAGGTAAGGATGGTGTAATGGGGGTTATGGAGTATTGGAAATGTAATGGGTGTAGGAGAAGTAGAGAAGTTGCATGTATTAAGGAGAATTGGCTTTGTTCAAATCTGAGACAGATCGATTAAATCCGTTCAGCGCCTGAAATTCCCGAGTAGCGCGGTCCGCGCTTAGTATGGACGAGGCATAGCGCGCCCCACGCTGGGTATGTAGAAGATGCTAAACTGGTAGCTCGCTCACACCTGACGTGAAGCTTGATATAAGCCGTCTGCCATGCCATGCTTTAGTGCGAGGGTTGGTTCAAATAGCATTCCAGCTAAAAGATCGACGACTTGGCGCGGTAAGCGCTGTACAAGCACAAGTCTCTGAGATGTTAGCGCGCACCACACTGTGACTCGGCATTCAATAAGCAGCTTCACGTGCTTTGAGGCGTCTGCAACTTCTTCCTCGATCGCTAAGCGCTCCATGCTACCGCAAGGGCGATAGCTACTTGACTGATTTCCCTTGAATTTTCTACACATTTTCCATAGATGTAGTTAATCTCTGATAAAAAACACATATTTAAACTAGATTATAAACTAAGATTTAAATAATAACTAAAAGAGAAAGAGTTTAGAGCTTGGGTTGCCTCCCAAGTAGCGCTAGTTTTAACGTCGTAAGCCCGACTTTGTCTGGCCAATGCTATCCAATTCTTCTTTGAAATTTGAGGAACCCTCCATCCATTAGTAGCAAATAATCCTTTGGGAGGTTCCCACAAGCGATGGCCATAGCATCAAAGTCACCTAGCATGCTCTAACTAAGTATAATCTCCATGAAGAAGGGAAAATAACTAGGTGCTATCTCTATTGTGTTTGTGATCATATATGGGCATGGAAGTGTGTCAAACACAATGGGCTTTTCATCTATCTTCTCTTTCATGTCCCACCACGGCTTCATTGTTGCACTCGCTCTTATGTCATAAAGAGCTTCGCCGACGACATGACTACCAAGTGGGCACGATTTTGCAAATCTAACTGGACCCTTGATCTTTGTTGGAGAAGGAACTTGGGGCACTAATAACATCGGCTCATCCTCGTTAGTACTTATAGTTAGTTCTTCAGCGACCTTGTTGTCATTATCCCCACTTGTCTCTTTTTCAACATCTTGTGGCTCATCCAGTTGTAGATTTGGCTCGGGCACTTCATCAATTTCGGAATCCTCGTCATAACACCAATTGTTTGGAGGAAGGTTGCTTACAACTTTGGTCAATTGATCTATCTTATTTTGAAGATTTTGAATTGCTATCTCTTGATTCTGAATTGACCGCTCTTGATTAATCCTCCTCTCCTCATTTGATGCTATGAACTTGGACAACAATTCCTCCAATCTCGAATTATCTGTCTCAGTTTTGGAATCCATGTATTGACGACCATGAGTTGAAGTGGTGATGAGTTGTTCCATCTGGTGCTGAAAATTGTGACTCGATATTTCTTGACTCATCATCCTCTCCTCTTGGTTTGCTATGACCTTTGATAGTAATTCCTCCAACTTTGACTTTTCTTCTTTTAATGGCGGTTGATATGAGAATTCCAGCGTGTATGTTGGATTCGGAGTAGAATATTGATCTTGATAATTATAGCTCCATGAAGAATCCGGGTGATACCCCCAAACTTGATGATAACTAGGATAAGAATAGTTGTTGAGGTAGTTACAACCATACTATACCGGCCAAAAACTGATGGTGCATTGATTACTCGGGTGATTGCTAACACAATAATTGCAAATAACTGCTATCCTTCGATTACGTCGGGCTGCAACAACGTCCAACCTCCTCGAAAGTGTCTCAAGTTGTGCAAATAATGCGGAAAATACATTGATTCCATCAATCCCCGCTCCCCTTGGTTGAGTCATACTCGAATATGGCCTTTCATAATTAAATTCCGCCATGGTATCTGAAAAGAAAGAAAGAAAAAAATAGAAAGAGAATTAAATATAAAAATAAAAATGTTTAAATTAAGAATAATTTGATTGAAATTAATATTGGTAAATAATTATTAAATTAATTCCCCGGCAACGGCGCCAAAAACTTGTTGGGTAAAATCTAATTACGCACAACACGCAAGTATACATGGTCAACAAGTAATAAAGTGATAAGTTGAGTATCGTTCCCATAGAGAATTATTTAATAAAAATCACCAAGTACTAACTTGTAATCAGCTCAATCTTATTTAAACGAATGAATTTCAATTTATAATTAAACTAATTCTAATTACCACTAGTTAAATTAAGATTATGGAGATTTAAGATCACAACTTCACCTATTGCTTCATTTAAGTTAACACACTTCTCATCAATTATTCTTTATCCTGAATTGTTAATCAAGAACACTAAAGCAGATAAAACCACCTCTCTATGCATAATACCCATACTTACTTAAATCCACAGATGATAGAATTAAGCAAGACACCCTAATTAACTAATCCACTATATCTCTATGTGAATTACAATTAAAAAGGATTTAAAGTTCAAGTTCTTATTAGTCTACATATGGCGTAAAGGCATATCTCTATCCTAAACACGAATCATGAATTTTGTGAGACCTCAGATTTTATGAATAAAGATTTAATTTTCTCGAAATATTTTTTTAAAAATTATGGTGTGAATTTGAGATAATATTATAGTTGTGGGTAGTATTTATAAATTTTGCAAAGTATGCAAGTTGTTATATAATATTCGATTGGTCGGGGAATATTCATTTTAACAGGGAATATTCGTACGATGACACAATCATTGGTGAACCCCGCAACAGAATTATTGTCGGATTGAGAAAACAACAAAAATATTTTTATGAAAATAATGGTGGAAGTTTTACAGTTAATACTGTTGAACTACTCGGTAGTAAAAGTACAGTAATACACGTGGTTGCATAGTATCACACAGTATTGATTATTGATGCTTACGTGAGAAATCACTCAGTTATACTTAATTATTGCTATAGTAATTGCTGCATCATATCTCTCATATTATTGATTCGATTATTGTCACAGTATCATCTGTATTATATGTTATATTATTAAATCAATAATTGAGATGATAAAGTTATTCATATTATTAAATTGCAATATTTACAATGTCTAGAAGTTACATCGAGGAGAGGTTTGGTCACCTAATTGCGCTAATAATAGGAGAAATCCTTATTGAAAGCCCCTCTTTCTTGGGAACAACTTGGTTGTTAAATATTATGAGTTATAATATTAATGATGAATAAGTTTGTGTTGATTAAAGATGAATTTGATAATTTCATTGTGTCTGGAGGTTATATTGTTCAATCGGGTATTCGGGACACTTTTTGTGTCAGAGTACTATTCATGAGTTACTATTAACGAGTTACTATTCATGAGTTACTATTCACCCGAACAATATATTTATTTTCGGTCCAAATCATTTTTGGATACAATATTATTCCATGAGGAGATGTGATAATTTTACAGACCGTTGGTTGAAGTTATGAATCAATATGGACTACTGGTGGAAAGTTATAATAATGAATTAATATGGACCGTTGCTTTAAAGTTTAATAGTGAATCAGTATGGACCGTTGTTTTAAAGTTTAAATAGTGAATCAGTATGGACCGTTATTTTAATGTTTTAATAGTGAATCAGTATGGACCGTTGTTTTAAAGTTTTAATAGTGAATCAGTATGGACCGTTTCTTTAAGTTTTAATATGGACCGTCCGTTTAAAAGTAAATCAATCTGGACCGTTCATGAATTAGTTACTATTCAATCCTTTCTTCTATAAATAGAAACTCATTCCTTCATTATTTCTTACGAATTCACTGAAACTCTAGAGAGAGAAAGCTATAGAGAAATAATTATAGAGGGAGAAACTATAGAGAGAAAGAAGAAAAGTATTATGCTACTTCACTACTCCAGTATCCAACTTCTTTCTAAGGTAAGGGGTATTATTTTTTTATATTCATGAAGAGAACTTCTGTTATTCCATTCTTTATTATTCTGTTGGAATAACCTGTACACCTGGACTACCCTAGACTTGGTGAAATTCTTCTGTTATTTCATTCCTTATTATTATGTTGGAATAACCTGTCTATGCGAAGTACTGCATACATGGTGAAATTCTTCTATTATTCCATTCCTTATTATTATGTTCGAATAACCTGTTTATGCGAAGTACCGCATACATGTTGAAATTCTTCTATTATTCCATTCCTTATTATTATGTTGGAATAACCTGTTTATGCGAAGTACAGCATACATGGTGAAATTCTTCTATTATTCCATTCTTTATTATTATGTTGGAATAAACTATTTATGCGAAGTATCGCATACATGGTGAAATTCTTCTATTATTCCATTCTTTATTATTATGTTGGAATAACCTGCTTATGCGAAGTACCACATACATGGTGAAATTCTTCTATTATTTCATTCTTTATTATTATTCGTTGAATATCCTCGTCAAAGCGTGAATTTCTTTGACACTGGTTCCATTATTTATTATTCAGATTTATTATTCGCTTAATATCCTCACATGCATGCGTTTTACGCCGGACCTGGTTCCATTATTTATTATTCTGTATTTATTATTCTGTCGGAATATCCTCGCATGCATGCGCTTACGCCGGGACGGTTCCATTAATTATTATTCTGTTGGGAATAACCTGTCTGTGAGGTCTCTATCGCATGCATGGTGAATCCTTCTGTTATTTCATTCTTTATTATTCTGTTGGAATAATCTGTCTATGTGGATTACCACATGCATGGTGAATGATCCTTTGAATTCCTTCCTTATTAAATTGTGGAAATGATCTGTATATGTGGATTACCGCATGGCGGTTGAAAATCCATTTACAGTTTCATATATTCGTTATTATACTCAGTTGATTAAAGCTTTGGCTTCTATACTCCATGAAATTAGTGGAATATCCTTGATATTTGTGCTTCATCCAATATCTTTTCATGGAAATATTCTTCTGAGCATTCTTGAATTTTACTCTACAAAGAAGTATCATGTTGACAATTTGGACGTTATTAGTTCTTGGATAAATTAATTCTTGAACTTGTTTTATTGAATTCTTATATCATTATCATCATCCTCATGTTTATATTTTGTTGAAAGTCATTTGTGGCCTGTAGTGCATAGATGGACTTGGTATGATTATGACCAGGAATTATTCGGTATAATCATGACCGTAATGTTACAAATGATGTAAAAAAAGTCCTCATTGGCCCGTAGTGCATTGATGGACAGTTTTTGGTATGATTATGACTATGGATTCTCTTCGGCCAAGGGCACAAAGATGAATTATTTTATGGCATGATCATGACCATTGATGAATACACGAATATCCTTGGCCTGTAGTGCATGGATAATTTGTGGTCGTGATACTAATGAATATCCTTGGTCGCAGTGCAGGGATGATGTGGATTATTTATTAAGTTGAGTCTCAGCGATAAAAGTGATGAAAAACTTTTTAAATCATAAAAGATAGTAGATTTTATTCTCTACTTGACTCTTTTAATGGACTGCTTATTCCACTGCAGTTAAACTTGATGTCTATTGTATTTTAACAGTTTAATATTGTTGAAGGCTAATGATAATTTATCCTGCATTATCTTAGTCATAATATTTCTTACTGGGCTAGTTGAGCTCACCCTTTCTTTCACTGTTCTCTTCAGGAAATGAGAACGTAGTAGGGACTAGTCAGAGAACGGAGTGATGATCCAGAGGATAGCATTAGTAGTCACTATTCTATGAAATAGTGTGTTAATAAATGTATTGAGGACTTATTTTGAGTGTGGATATTGTCTAGATGACAATATTTGTATTAAAACTCACAGCATATGTTTTGTCATATTTTACACGACTGTTGTATAATTAGTTGGTATTTGTATTCAGTACCATGTATCTGGCGACCCAAGATGGGTGATGTATACCTATTTTGGGGGCGTCACAAATTCCATCTATGCAGAAATCACAAACACATGCCATCATGATCAGATCTAAATCTAAACTTCATCTCTCGAGTTCATATAGATTATCACGGTAATTAATGGCCAATCAATTAAATAATTAAGTCCAAATCAATTTAGACAATTCTCATGATAGAACATAATAATTGATAGCGAAGCATATTAAAATAAACTACACAATAAGATCCATTGTAATCTCAAACAAAGAATTAGTTCATTGAATTAAAACTAAGAATCCACACTTGAATACACATTAAAAGATAAAAATAAGATTAAAGAAAAGAATTGAATCTGTTGTCAGCAAATCTTCATCTTCCTCAAGCTCATGCTCTTGATCTTCAATGGTCTCCAAGTTGCTTCAATCTCCAATTCCAATCTAATCTAGGGTTCCTAATCTAAGAAATAAAGAAAAGAAATAAGTTAATAGAAATCTATCCCAAGAGGGATTTTATGGAGTCTTAGAACTATCCTCTCAATCCAAGTAAAACTCAAGTATTTATAGTTCTAATGGACACCCTAACAAGTTAAGCAACTAAGAATCCTATTCTAGCTCAAATTGGACATCAAATAACCCAAATCAACTGTGTTCCCGCCGCCTAGCATGCCCCCATACCGTCCCTCTTAGACTATTTGGAGCACGCCCACGCTTGTGTAGCAAATGTGTACGGTGGCTAAGCCCCCAGCCATCCAGCGGTGATTGCTTTTTCTCTGCGACGTCCTTTGGTAAAATAGGCATAACATTTGATCCGCTTGGAGTTACCGGGCCTGCCAGCTACGAAATCGAAGATATCGACAAGATCTATAACTTTTATTCTTTGAGGATTGACAGATTCGGATTGGATCAAGGCGGAAATCAGGCTTGAAGTAGATGCTTTGTAAATGGCAAACATGACAACTCTTAGCTTTGATCTTCGTTAATAAAAAGGGCATAACTCTCACATCCGAACTCCGATTGGGATGATTCAAGATGTTCCGGAAAACTAAGAAGTAGAGCTACCATAAATTCCAAGTTCCAAGTCAAGAACATGCATCCAACATAGTGTTAAAAGTCCTTCAATATTCCTTTCTTGCATTTGCTTATGTATTTTAGTCCAAAAGATGTCCGAATTGGTTTTCTTTGCTTCTTCATGCCCATGTCGTGTCATAGCCTAAAAAATAACATAATATGTATGAAAAGTAACTAAAAAGCATGAATATAAGCAACTAATTCAAGTAACAGATACCGGATAAGTAGATATAAAATCTTGTTATCAACTTCTTACGTAAGCATCAATAATTAGAGATACTATACAATACCGTGTGCTACTCTGCAACCACGCGTATTACTGTACTTTTATTGTGAGACCCCGAATTTTATGAAATGAAAGTATTCAATTTTTTTATAATTATTATTTTATTTAGTAAATGATTAAATTGATAAAAGGTTAAAGTTAAAGGTGATATTTGAAAATTTTGCAAGTAAGCAACTTGATATAAAATATTCATTGTGTCGGGAAATATTCGTTTGGTCGAGAAATTTTCTTTCGTCGATGATTATTTTTTCGACGACACCATCATTGGTGGACCCCATAATGGAATAACAGTCGGAGTTAGAAAATGACAGAAATAACTTTTTGTAAAAATAACGACAAAAGTCTTACCGTTAAACTGTTAAAATACTCAGTGGTAAAAATACAGTAATACGCGTGGTTGCATAGTAGCACACGATATTGATTATTGATGCTTACATAAGAAGCTACTCAGTTTACTCAAGTATTGCTATAGTAATTGTTGCATAGTATCTCACGTTATTTGATTCAATTATTGTCACAGTATTATCTGCATAATATTTTATATTATTAAATCAATAATTGAGAAAACACATTTATTCATATGATTATTTACATTATTGATAATGTCTAGAAAGTTCTGTCGAGGAAAGAGGTTTGGTCACCTAATTGCGCGCCAATAAGGAGAAATCTTTATCGAAAAGCCCCCTCTTACCTGGGAATGATCTGGTTGTCAATATTGTAAGTTATAATATTAATGATGAATAATTGTTGAAATATTAAAAGTGTGTTTATTAAAGATAAGTGAATTACAAAATTTAGAGGGGAATAATGCAAACTTGAAAAACTTTTAAGGGTATTAAAGTGTAATAAGTTAAATCAATCTAGATCATTGGTGGTGGTTTTAATAGTAAACAAATCTAGACCATTGATGGTGGTTTTAATAGTAAAGCAATCTGGACCATTGATGATGGTTTTAATAGTAAATCAATCTGGACCGTCGGTGGTGATTTTAATAGTAAATCAATCTGGACCATTGGTGGTGGTATCAATAGTAAATCAATCTGGACCGTCGATGGTGTTTTTAATAATAAATAAATCTGGACCGTCGGTTGTGGTTTTAATAGTAATCAATATGGACAGTCCGTTCTAATAGTAAATCAATCTGGACCGTTCGTGAATTAGTTACTATTTAGTCATTTCTCCTATAAATAGAAGCTTAATTCTTCTTTCATTCTCACCAATTCACTAAGACTCACAAGAGAAGCTATATAGAGAGAAATTGTAGAGAGAAAGAAGAAGAGTATTCTGTTACTTCACTATTCCAGTATCCAGTCTTCTACTAAGGTAATAAGAGTGTAGCTGGGTCGAGCGGGGGTAATAGGGGAATAGAATGATGGTCTATAGTGGTTGAGGTTTCCCCTAAAAAAGTATGGAAATAATTTTATTGAGAATTACAGATAAATGTGTCGTATTTTATACGTCATTTTAATAGTTGATTTTGGTGAACCGAATAGGGTGAGGTGAACCCAACTTTGGAAGGGCGTTTTGCCACTATCATAATAGATGTCTAATGATAGACGACCTTGTGTTATCATAAGACAGGGTTGTGCACATGCACTTGCTGATTATATCTATGAGTACTACCTATATAATCTTGGAGTTTGGTTGAAATATAATTCTCACTTGGACTGTGACGCCCCCAAAATAGGTATACATCACCCATCTTGAGTCGCCAGATACATGGTACAGAACTCAACTACAAACTTAATTATACAACTGTCGTGCAAAATACGACAAAACATAATTGAGAGTTTAAACATGAATATTGCCTTCTAGACAATATCCACACTCAATGGAGTCCTCATTACAATTATTATCACACTATTTTATAAAAACTAGTGAGGACTACTATAGCCACCATCTCGGACCATCACTCTATTTCCCGACTCGTCCCAGCTATATTCTCATTTCCTGAAGAGAACAGTGAAAGAAAAGGGTGAGCTCAACTAGCCCAGTAAGAAATATTATGACTAAGATAATGCAGAAGAAATTATCCTTAGCCTTCAATAGTATAAAAACTGATAGAATACAATAGACAACAAGTTTTAGATCAACAAATGCAGCGGAATAAGCAATCCATTAGAAGAGTCAAGTAGAACATAATGTCTACTATCTCCTCTAGATTAAAAGTCCATCTTTAATATTTCATTCCTGTAATACTCATCAACAGTTCTTTGTTATACCCAAGACAAAAAGAACTCTCATCACCTATCTTCACCTGAACCACCAAAGATTATAATTAAATCCACAATTCATATTTATAATCATGTAAATAAATAGTTTCTCCTTGCCACAAAGGCTTAATAGAACGTTTACTCAATATCCTTACCCCAAAGGCTAAAGATATTCAAATGTAATAACAATGATCATACCAATCAATTGTCTACCTTTGCACTACGGGCCAAAGATATTCAACTATAAAGCCAATGGTTATGATCATACCAATCAATTGCCAGTCAGTGCACTACGGCCAAAGACATTCAACTGTTAACTAATGGTCATGATCCTGCCAATCACATCATTGAATTATCCCTACACTACGACCAAGGATATTCGTTAGTATCACTAGTGGTCATGATCACGTCATACACCTATCCATCTTTGCACTACGGGCCAATGAGGAATTTTACCACATCATTTGTAACATTACGGTTCATGATTATACCGAATGATCCCTGGTCATAATTATACCAATCAACAGTCCATCTATGCACGTAAGTCAAAGATGACTTTCATCACAATATAAGCATGAGGATGATGACAATGATATAAGAGTTAATCAAACGAAATCAAATCAAACGAAATCAAGGATAAATATTAAAGACTTTAATTTTATCTAGAGTTTAAAAATATCCAAATTGTCAACATGATACTGCTTTGTGGAGTAAAATTCAAGAATAATATTCATGTACCAAAAATAATTTGGACAGAAAAGAAATATATTTTCTGGGTAAATAGTACCCCATGAATAGTACCCTGTAAATAGTACTTCGGGAATAGTACCGCGTGAATAGTAACCCAGCATGAAAAGTACCCCAAATACCCGAGTGAATAATATTTGGGTGAATAGTAACCCATGAATAGTAACTTGTGAATAGTACTCTGGCATGAAAAGTGCCTCGAATATCCGAGTGAATAATATTTGAGTGAATAGTAACTGGGTGAATAGTAACCCGTAAATAGTATCTCATGGATAGTATTTCGTCATGAAAAGATCAATAATTATCAAGAAAGTTCAGAATAATATTTTCATGAAAAGATACTAGATGAAGCGCAAATATCAAGGATATTCTACTAATTTCATGGAGTATAGAAGCCAAAACTTCAACAAAATGAGTATAGAATTCAAAATCTGAAATGAAATAATATTACTTACATACTACAGAGTATGGAAGAAAATATTATTTCAAGCGAATATTGAACAAGAATAACATCCCTTGAACGGAAATAATATTCCAATAAATATTTAGCGAAGATAATATTCCTACGAATATTGAATGAAGATAATATTCTTTATGAATATTGAACGAAAATAATATTCATACGAATACGAAAAATAATATCTCTTCAGAATATGAAATAAATAATACCCCTTACTTCAGAAGAAGACTGGACACTGGAGTAGTGAAGTAGCAGACTACTCTTCTTCTATCTCTCTATATCTTCTATCTATATGGTTTGTCTCTCTATAATTGCTCTTGTGAGTCTTAGTGAATTGGTGAGAATGAAGGAAGAATGAGCTTCTATGTATAAGAAAATATAGTTCCGATAATTGCACATTTTTGGGCTCAAAATATTACAATATAATACCTTCATCTTTTCCTTCATTTTTAATTTAGTCCTGCAAGTATTATCAAACTTGCACCACCTCCCATAATAGTATATCATGTGAATAAATAGTACAATTATGTGACTCAATAGTTCTATACATGTGAAAAAAATAATTTCAGTATAGTACCTTCATCTATACCTCTATTTTTAATTTAGTTATGCAAGTATTATCAATCTTGCACCACTTCCCCTAATAGTACATGCCTGTGAATCAATAGTACACACATGTGAACAAATAGTTATAATCATGTGAATTAATAGCAATTAATTGCTCATTTATCTGATTAATTACCTGATCGGTAAATATAACCTCCAGACATCAATTATTATCGAAATAAATGTCGATTTCCACTAACACTAATAATCCCAACACAATGGAACTATCAATTTCATCTTTAATCAACAAGAACTTATTCATCATTAATATTATAACTCACAATATTTAACAACCATGTCTTTCCCAGGAAAGAGGGGGCTTTCCGATAAGGATTTCTCCTTATTGGCGCGCAATTAAGTGACCAAACTTCTCCTTGACAAAACTTCTAGACATTGTCAATATTTTAAATAATAATATGAATAACTTTGTCGTCTCAATTATTTATTTAATAATATAAAATATTATGCAAATGATACTATGACAATAATTGAATCAATAATATGAGAGATATAATGCAGCCATTACTATAGCAATAATTGAGTATAACTGAGTGACTTCTTACGTAAGCATCAATAATAAATATTGTGTGCTACTATGCAATCACGCGTATTACTGTAATTTTACCACCGGGTAGTTCAACACTTTAACGGTAAATCTTTCGCCGTTATTTTTATAAAAAGATATTTCTGTCGTTTTCTAACTACGACAATACTTCCGTTGTGGGGTTCACCAATGATTGTGTCGTCATACGAATATTCCCTGTTAAAACGAATATTCCCCGACACAATGAATATTTTATATCAACATGCTTACTTTGAAAAATTTTCAAATATCACCCATAACTTTAACCTTTATCAATTTAACCATTTACTAAATAACATAATAATTATAAGAAAATTGAATAATTCCATTTCATAAAATTCGGGATATCACAATCTCCCCTCCTTATGAAATTTCACCCTCGAAATTTATGTACCTGGTAGTTCAAAGAGATGAGAATACCTTGCTTTCTTTTCAAGTTGTACCTTCCCTGTTATTTCCTCTGTATCATGATTTTCCCATTGCTCATCTCCTGTATTTTAGATATCATTCTAAAATATATCTTCAAAACAAAGGTTAATTGACATATCACAATTTGTCAACTTATCAAGTAAACAATTTCAGCTTAGGTAAGTCACACACTAGCGAAGGATTAACTCGTCTCTCCCCCTCCTAGTTCTAGTCTCACATCTCAGCCAGGGATCATATCCCTAAGCTTTGATACAAACTGTGACACCCCCAAAACAGGTATACATAACCCATCCTGAGTGGGCAGATACATGGTACAGAACTCAACTACAAACATAATTATACAACTGTCGTGCAAAATACGACAAAACATAGCTGAGAGTTTAAACACGAATATTGCCTTCTAGATAATATCCACACTCAATGGAGTCCTCATTACAATTATTATTACACTATTTTATAAAAATAGTGAGGACTACTATAGCCACCATCTCAGACCATCACTCCATTTCCCGACTCGTCCCAGCTATATTCTCATTTCCTGAAGAGAATAGTGAAAGAAATGGGCGAGCTCAACTAGCCCAGTAAGAAATATTATGACTAAGATAATGCAGAATAAATTATCCTTAGCCTTCAATAGTATAACAACTGATAGAATACAATAGACAACAAGTTTTAGATAAACAACTTCAGCAGAATAAGCAATCCATTAGAAGAGTCAAGTAGAACATAATGTCTACTATCTCCTCTAGATTAAAAGTCCATCTTTAATATTTCATTCCTGTAATACTCATCAACAATTCTTTGTTATACCGAAGACAAAAAGAACTCTCATCACCTGTCTTCACCTGAACCACCAAAGATTATAGTTAAATCCATAATTCATATTTATAATCATGTAAATAGACAGTTTCTCCTTGCCACAAAGGCTTAATAGAACGTTTACTCAATATCCTTACCCCAAAGGCTAAAGATATTCAAATGTAATAACAATGATCATACCAATCAATTGTCTACCTTTGCACTACGGGGCAAAGATATTCAACTATAAAACCAACGGTCATGATCATACCAATCAATTGCCTGCCGATTGCTACTACTAAAAAACATTCAACTGTTAACTAATGGTCATAATCCTGCCAATCACATCATCGAATTATCCCTGCACTACGGCCAAGGACATTCGTTAGTATCACTAGTGGTCATGATCATGTCATACACCTGTCCATCTGTGCACTACGGGCCAATGAGGACTTTTACCACATCATTTCTAACATTATGGGTCATGATTATACCAAATGATCCCTGGTCATAATCATACCAATCAATAGTCCATCTATGCACGTAAGCCAAAGATGACTTTCATCACAATATAAGCATGAGGATGATGACAATGATATAAGCATTAATAAAACGAAATCAAATCAAACGAAATCAAGGATAAATATTAAAGACTTTAAATTTATCTAGAGTTTAAAAATATCCAAATTGTCAACATGATACTGCTTTGTGGAGTAAAATTCAAGAATAATATTCATGTACCAAAAATAATTTGGACAGAAAAGAATATATTTTCTGGGTAAATAGTACCCTGTGAATAGTACCCTGTGAATAGTACTTTGGGAATAGTACCTCGTTAATAGTACCCCAGCATGAAAAGTACCCCAAATACCCGAGTGAATAATATTTGGGTGAATAGTAACCTATGAATAGTAACTCGTGAATAGTACTCTGGCATGAAAAGTGCCCCAAATACTCGAGTGAATAATATTTGAGTGAATAATAATCGGGTGAATAGTAACCTATAAATAGTAACTCATGAATAGTATTTCGTCATGAAAAGATCAATAATTATCAAGAAAGCTCAGAATAATATTTCAATGAAAAGATACTAGATGAAGCGCAAATATCAAGGATATTCTACAAATTTCATGGAGTATAGAAGCCAAAACTTCAACAAAATGAGTATAAAATTCAAAATCTGAAACAAAATAATATTACTTACATACTACAGAGTATGGAAGAACATATTATTTCAAGCGAATATTGAACAAAAATAACATCCCTTGAACGGAAATAATATTCCAACGAATATTTAATGAAGATAATATTCCTACGAATATTGAATGAAGATAATATTATTTATGAATATTGAACGAAAATAATATTCATACGAATACGAAAAATAATATCTCTTCAGAATATGAAATAAATAATACCCCTTACTTCAGAAGAAGACTGGATACTGGAGTAGTGAAGTAGCAAACTACTCTTCTTCTATCTCTCTATAGCTTCTGTCTATATAGCTTTTTCCTCTATAATTACTCTTGTGAGTCTTAGTGAATTGGTGAGAATTAAGGAAGAATGAGCTTTTATTTATAGAAAAATATAGTTTCGATAATTGCAAGTTTTGGGGCTCAAAATATTACAGTATAATACCTTCATCTTTTCCTTCATTTTTAATTTAGTCCTGCAAGTATTATAAAACTTGCACCACCTCCCCTAATAGTATATCATGTGAATCAATAGTACAATCATGTGACTCAATAGTTCTATACATGTGAAAAAATATAATTTCAGTATAGTACCTTCATCTATACCTCCATTTTTAATTTAGTCATGCAAGTATTACCAATCTTGCACCACCTCCCCTAATAGTACATGCATGTGAATCAATAGTACACACATGTGAAAAAATAGTTATAATCATGTGAATTAATAGCAATTAATTGCTCATTTATCCGATTAATTTCTCGATTGGTCAATATAACCTCTAGACATCAATTATTATCAGAATAAATGTCGATTTCCACTAACACTAATAATCCCAACACAATAGAACTATCAATTTCATCTTTAATCAACACGAACTTATTCATCATTAATATTATAACTCACAATATTTAACAACTAGGTCATTCCCAAGAAAGAGGGGGCTTTTCGATAAGGATTTCTCCTTATTGGCGTGCAATTAGGTGACCAAACCTCTCCTTGACAGAACTTCTAGACATTGTCAATATTGAAAATAATAATATGAATAACTTTGTCATCTCAATTATTGATTTAATAATATAAAATATTATGCAGATGATACTATGACAATAATTGAATTAATACTATGAGAGATATGATGCGTATATTATCAGTAATAATTGAGTATAATCGAGTGTGACTTCTTACGTAAGCATCAATAATCAATACCGTGTGCTACTATGCAACCACGCCAGACATCGTATTTCTTTACCAATGGGTAGTTCAATAGTTTAACGGTAAAACTTTCGCCGTTATTTTTATAAAAAGATATTTCTGTCGTTTCCTAACTACGACAATACTTTCGTTGTGGGGTTCACGAATGATTGTGCCGTCGTACGGATATTCTCTGTTAAAACGAATATTCCCCGACCAATCGAATATTCCCCGACACAACGAATATTTTATATTAACTTGCTTACTTTGCAAAATTTTCAAATATCACCCTTAACTTTAACCTTTATCAATTTAACCATTTACTAAATAACATAATAATTATAAGAAAATTGAATACTTCCATTTCACAAAATTCGGGATGTCACATGGACACAATGGAGATAATTATATGTCAAGAGAAGACTCACCATTAGAAAGAACATGATAGTAATCTTCTCGTTTTTCTTTGGGGTCTATTGGGTCAACCAAGGATAATTCTTGAGTCATATGACATCTATCATAACTTTGAAGCATGGTCTCCCATCTACGAAGGTTTCCTTGAGCATTTTCAAAAGATTTTAATTTCTAAAATAGATATTGACTGTACTTTTATGTAAAGTACCATTGTCAGGTGTTGTGGTCGAGGCACCGTGAGAGTTACATATATTTGTATTAAAACTCACAGCTTATGTGTTGTCGTACTCTACACGACAGTTCAACAGTTGTATAAATGAAATTTGTATTTGATTTCTGTAATGTGATATCTGGCGACTCAGAATGGGTCATGTGGACCTATTTTGGGGGCGTCACATTTATCACCATGTATTTCAATAGTTTAACGGTAAAAGTCTTGTCGTTATTTTTATAAAAAGGTTATTTCTGCTGCTTTCTATATCAAACATTCATTCCGTTATGGGGTCCACCAATGATTGTGCCATTGTACGAGTATTCCCCGATAAAAAGAATAATTTTTGACAACTTGCTTACTTGCAAAATTTTCACATATCACCCATAACTATAGCATTATATCAAATCCACACCTTATTATTCAAAATAACATTTAGAGAAAATTAAATCTTTATTCATAAAAAGTTGGGATCTTACAACCTCCTTTCCTTATGAAATTTCATCCTTGAAATTGATATACATACTTGGTATTTCGAAGAGGTGAGGATACCTTGTTTTCATTTTAGATTCTAACTCCCAGGTCATTTCCTTAATATCGTGGTTTCTCCATAAAACTTTGACTTGAGGTATAACCTTTGAATGTAGAATATGTTCCATTCTTATCCAAGATTTTAACAGGTACCTTTTCATACATTAAATCTTCCGCTATCTCATCTGGTTCTAATTCAATAATGTGGTTTGGGTCTTCCACATATTTATGTAACATAGATATGTGAAAAACATTAAGAACACGAGACATACTTGGCAATAAGGCGAGTCTATAGGCTATAGTTCCTACTCGGTCGAGGATTTCAAATGGACCAATGAATTGAGGGTTGAGCTTTCATCTCTTTCCAAATCTCACAACTCCTTTCCATGGAGAAACACATAATAATACATGATCTCCAACATTTAATTCCACGTCCCTTCAATGAAGATCATCATAACTCTTTTGTCGATCTTGTGAGGTTTGTATACATTGTCGGATCATTTAAATATTTTCCGTTGTCATTCGTACCAATTCTGGTCCCAACAAAATTGCTTCACCCATCTCATCCCAGCATACTAGAGAATGACACTTTCGTCCATACAACGCCTTGAATGGAGCCATGCCTATACTTGCTTGATAATTGTTGTTGTAGGAGAACTCCACCAATGGCAAGTACTTGTCCCAACTTCTTTTGAAGTCTAGTACACAGAGTCTCAATAGATCTTTAAGAGTTTGGAATAGTCCTCTCCGACTGCCCGTCTGTCTGAGGATGATATGTAGAACTGAATCGTAAATCCGTGCCCATAGCTTTCTACAAACTAACCCAAAATTGTGAAGTGAATCTTTGGTCTCAATAAGAAACTATGGATACTGGCATACCATACAGTTTTACAATCTCATTTATGTATATACAAGAAAGACGTTCAAGTGAATATGTTTCTCGTATAGGTAAGAAATTAGCAGACTTGGTTAATCTATCAACAATGACCCAAATTGCATTCTATGCCTTGAGAAACCTTGGGAAGACCAGTAACAAAATCCATGTTAATGTGCTCTCACTTCCATTTTGGAATTTCAAGTGGTTGTAATGGACCTTTTGGCATTTGATACTCTGCCTTGACACGTTGACAAGTTAAACACCTTGAGATAAACTCCATCATATCTGTCTTCATATTGCTCCACTAAAATGTATGTCGAATTTAATAACCCGGGATTCCAAATAATTCGAATTTTACGAATAATTTTTTTTAATATTAATATTGACAGTTAATATTGTGCTATGTATCTGTGATATGAGTCTCGAGAAGTGGTCAATTTGTGTATTAACTAAAAAATAAGAGTAGAGTTATGTTTAACAGCTTTAGAAACCCTAACCCTAAGTTCAGGATAGGGATTCAGTAGAAAATACAATTTGAATAATTATGTTGATGAGTACGTGTTTGTACTGTATTGAGTTAATGACCAAGGGTTGATTGGATAGGGTTTAAAATTTGTAAACCATAATAAGGGATTAGAAACCCTAATCTCATATTTAGAAACCCTAACGCACAGTTAGGAACCCTAATTATAAGCCAGGAAACCATAATTTAAAATTTGGGAATCCTAAACCCTAATTAGGAGACCCTAATCCTAATTAACAAGCTTAATGTGATTATTAAACTTAATATAATTAGGAAACCCTAATTATAGTTTTAAAATCTTAATTTTCCAATGAAAACCCTAATTAGAAAAAATCCTAGAAACTAAAGTTGTAAAACCTAAGGGTTAGAACCTTAGGGTTAAACCCAAAGGGCTAAACCCTAAGGGTTGGACAAATGTCTAGGTTGCCATTAAAATTGCTTGTACAAAGACCAAAGTACCCTTTTTGTATATTTTTATTTGATAACTTGCAAATTTTGCCTAAATCAAGAGATGGTGACCAACTAATTTGACTTGGTGACTTATGTATCAGCAACTCAGCCATTTATTGACAGCAAACACAGCTATATATATTGCATTTTTAAAATATAAGGATTAAAGAGAGATAAAGTTCATTCATTTGGACACTTTTCTCTCAAACACTTAACCCACTCTCTCTCTCTCTCACCAAACCTCCAAAAATATCAAGTGGATCAGTCACAAAATAAACCCTTGAAACACCAAGATCAGATTTGAGAGGAGAGATTAAAGCATATTCAAAAGAAAGGTATAAACCCTACCCCATTTTGATCTTGTATGCTATGTTCAAGTTGGTGTTTATGTGTTTATTTTTGTGTTAAAGGATGTTTTATGGTGATCTATGATGATCTAACATAGATCCATAACAACAAAATGGCTTTAAAATGAATTTTTTTCAAAACTGCCCAAGAACACTAAGATGGCCTGACAAGCTAATGTCAGAGTCCATAGATTCTTATATGTTGTTGATTTTTGATGTTTTATGTTGTAGATCTATAGTTTGATGTGTGGTCTTTGATCTAGAAGTGGAATCATAGCTATTTGATGTCTAGATTTCATGATATTATTGGTCAAAGTCGGTTGACCGACCATGACCGGGTGATTTATGGGCAACCCAGAAATCCTAAATCAGTGTCTGACAACAGGTTTAATCACCTAGATCTGACAGTTGTTAAGTGTTATAATGATGTGTTTGTATCCAGTTTATAGTCTGGTATATGTTCTTTATATTGGTGACTTTAGATCCTTTAAACAAGCAACTGATCGAATATAGTGGATGGTCAAACTAGACCATTTGATCACGGATGAAGTTTATAGAATTTCCAGAAACTGTTAGCACGAGCTGTCTGACAAGGTTTGACCAGATTAAATCTGGTGGTTGTGTTATAGTTTGACTGAGATCTTGATATGTCGTTGTTCCTTGTCATGTATGCTACTTTTATGAACCAAAAAATCACTTAAATAATGATAGGAACCTAGATCAAATTGAGCTCAAAAGTGCCTACTTGTAACTGCCTGGATTTCTGGGTTACCCAAAAAACCAAGGAGCACTCTGATAGTGACTTTTCAGGCTTGGATCTTCAAAGTGTGTTGATGTTTGGCTCAGATTGTTAGTTATAATTGCAGTGTTACACAAACACTACAAGATAAAATTATAAGTTGACCAAGAAGCATAATAATAGAAGATTTAATCGAGGTCAAACATGGCATGTTGGTAACTGGCTTGTCAATGTTCTTGAGCACAAGAACACCTATAGCGACAGAAAGTGTCGCTATAGCCATTAACGACGGTTTTAATTATTTTTAATTTTTGATTTTTCAGAAATTAATTAAAAATAGAAATAGATTCTAAAAATCAACAAAAATGGTTTTAAAAATTATTTTAAATTATAAAAATATTTTTTGATAATTTGAGATATTTTTCATTAATAATTATAATTATTTGAATAATAGTTATATTTAATTTATTTAATTAGTGTATTAAATAAATTAGAGAAAAATGATTTTAATATTATAAAAATCATTTTAAATAAGAATAAAGTGTTTAAAAATATTTTGAGTTATAAAATGTAACTTTTAATATTTTTGGAGAATTTTCATTAATAATTTAATATTAATGATATTAGATTTATTTAATTATTAAATTAAATAAATTATGGAAAAATGATTTTATTGATTTAAAAGCATTTAAAAGTGAGAAAAATAATTTAAGTTATAATTAATGACTTTTAATATTTTGATAAATATTTCATTAATATTTAAATATTAATGGTGATGATTTAAAAATGATTTTAATTACTTTAAAAATTATTTAAGTAGAATATTAGTGATTTAAAAATATTTTAAGTTATTATTAATAACTTTAATTTTTGATAAATATATCATTAATATTTTAATATTATTAAATATTAATGATGATGGATTAAACAGTAATTAAATCATTTAAAAATGATTCCGGTTATTGAAAAATTATTATAAATTATAATAATTGTTAGAAAATTATTAAAAGCTTCCAAAAAAATATTATAAATGATATTTGACTTATCTAATATAATATTGAAGCTTTGAGACCAAGTATAAGAGTTAATTGTCGGATAAGGTGACCAGTACACCGAAGATAGACCGAGGTCCAACCAGATTGAACTAGTTAGACTTGATGAGTGTTTATATAGGTTTTAAACACTGATGTTACTATGTGGTAATGTGTCTAGGAGAATGATTGACTGTAAATTACAATATTATGTGTTATAAATTATTGTGCTAATTGTGAGGCCAATATTATTAATTATAGGTCTTACGAACGCATATAAGTATATTGTGTAGCAGTAATCAACGCGAAAGGCAAGTTTCCTTAACTCAACCTTGAGTTATATCTGTTTAATTACTATAGTGGTTAATTATTGTTAATTAGACCACGTCCAAGAATTTATTGTTGATTATTCGCAGTTAGTGCATGTTTATTAATTCAAACTGAATCAATGATTCTAAGAATATACTTAGAAAATAGCTGTTATTGGATATTTACATTCGTAGAAGCTAATATTGACAGTACAGATAATTCCTATTTATTTTCAAATTGTGTTGAGATATATCTTAGCTAATTATTCTGGCTAGACGAATATTTTTTAGAACTTGATAGATTCGAGAAGAGAATACAATTATTATTGATAGATCGATGCCAATTATTTTGGCTGGATCAAGAAAGTGATTATATATTGAAGTCATAGTATTTTGTTGTTGAATCAAATTCTAATTCTAAGACTAAGAAGAACAACCTTTTATATAAAGGGAACATTTTATTGGTCGTATATTCAGCCTTTGCGCCCGTGTGAGTATTATGCATAATATAGGGTACAAGGAGTTGGTCGGCTCTAAGTACTTGAAGAGGGGTATGATTTAATCTTTATGGTTATTTGATACACCTAGGTATATCAAAGTCAAATCTTTGATAGTTACTCGAGAAGAGAAGTTCAAGATCCAATGGATCACTCAGCATAAATCTGGAAAACATTCCACTTTGTTATTACGTAGAATTGATTCTTGATTATTCATTAGAATATCGTAGAAACTTTGAAAGCGTTGTACTCTTTCATTATCAGATTATTGTATTGCATAGAATGCGAGAAGACTTGTTAGTTATTAATGCTTTGTTCAGCTATTTCAAATTTCCCTACACTTTGATGTTATTCTATCAAATTAGATAGTCTGTTCTTATTGATTTTTATACATTTACTGTATGTCTTAATTTGCGGGGAAAATTTGTTGCTCACCCTTGCTAAATAAAACTTTTCAGCAAGGGACGAAGTGGCAGGAAGTGCTGTGAAGGACAAAGGAAAAGGCATAGTTATAAATTAGTTATGAATAATATTATTATTATGTTATGTTTGTAAACCCTTTTTGTATATCTAAAGTGTATGTTTGTAATGCTAAGGTTAGAGAACCTGGGACTAATGTATTAACTTTATAAGTTAATGTGGTGTAATATTTTATTCATCAATGAATGGGTAGTTAGATGCTTATTATATTGTGGATCGTGAGCACCAAACTCTCGGGGTCGTAAACCCTAATTTGGGGTGTCATCACGCGAGTTGGTATCAAAGTCAGAGGTTATAAAACTTAAGTGGGGTGGGGAAACCCTAGGATTATAACCATAAGTGAGATAGAGAATACTCATTTAGAATACTAAGTGAGGGATTGCCCAAGCGCATTAATAGTGAGATATGTTGACACATAGTGTGAGAATTTTGTACTGGCGAAGTACTAATCAAGTTATTTAAACTGATTGTAGGATGTCGGGAGAAGATGATATGAGTACGAAGATGCTGGTGGCTGTTGCATCAGTGCCAGTAGCCGAGGTGCCAGCACAAAATGAGTCAGTGGAAGAAGTGGGGGAAGATGAACATATGGTTAATCTGTGGCAAGTGTGGAAAGACTCACTTGGGAGAGTGCATGAAGTGGAAGAATGTGTGCTTTAACTATAAGCAAGAAGGACATATTTTCCTAAATTGTCCTAAGCCGAATATGAAAAAGTGTTTTTCATGTGGGAAAACAGGTCACAGATTCAATAAGTGTCCTAACAAAAAGAAGACTGGTGAAGGGAGTGGACGGTAGATAACTTAAGTTTAAGCGATAGTATCTTTGGATAATGTGTGATATTAACAGTTGTAATATCGAGAATGATATTTGAACATATGTAAATATATATGTTTGTATAAATGAAATCTTTATTTTTTATATGCATATAATATTAATATTAAGTTGTGAGTTCTTAAAACTCATACTTATGATAAGTTCATGACTCATAATTATATGAAATATTTCTAAACCCCTCAGCGAATGGAGACCAATGATCTGGCTAGGATAAGTTCATACACTCATATAATTGTGGCAAGTTCCTGAACTCATAAGTGTGGTAAGTTTGATGAATTGGAAATAGTTATGTGAAAATGGAAAATGGTAACTTTTTGAGTAAAGTTCGAGAATTGTAACTTTTTGTGTAAAGTTATGTTTTTAAATCCTGATATTTTTTAAAAAGGGATAGTAATATGTGTTATGTACTAAAAGTACTAGGTGCTATTTGAATAAATATGCGATTACATGAGAACTATGTGTTGAATTCTTATTGTGTTAAGAATTTGTGTAGAGAAAGAGAATTAATGTAAGATTTTGATTTAAATCAGATCATGCCGCCTAGACGACAGAATCGAAATCAAAGAGAAGAGCCGTCGGTGAATAATGAAAGAGGTCAAGCGGACCCGATGCAGAATTTTGTAGATATGTTAGCCCAAGCTATGGGAGATAGAGCTCTAGCAGCAAGAGGAAGAGTGAGAGAACATCCATCTCTTAGATTGGCAAATTTCAAAGACTTTTAAGTGGTAGGACCGCCTAAATTCAAGGGAACCACGGATCCGATTGAAGCCCAAACTTGGGTAAAGGAGATGGAGAAAGCATTCATTATCGCCAGAGTAGTGGAGGAGCAAATGACAGCTTTTGCAACATATCTGATGAAGGGAGAAGCCAATTACTGATGGGAGACTAATCAGGCGAGAGTCAGTACAGCCGTAGTAACTTGGATGAGATTCAAGGAGTTGTTCTTTGAGAACTACTTTTCATCGAGTATGCAAGCTCGGATGGAAGTTAAGTTCTTAGAAATAAAACAAGAGAATATGTCAGTTTCAGAGTATGTTGCCAAATTCAACGAATTAGTAAGGTTTGCACCTCATCAGGTGGACATAGAGGCAAGAAAGGCGAGAAGATTTGAGAATGGAATGAAGCTGGGTATATACAACAAAGTAGCTATATTGCAGATAAATACGTTCGCTGCTTTGTTGGAAAAAGCGTTAATTGCTAAAGGAAGGAGCGAAGTTGTATCTCGATTTCATCAAGAGAAGAAGAAGAAGACAAATGACGGAGGAAGCAGTGGTGGTAGTAATCCAAATAAGAGAAAGTGGAGCGAGAATACGTCCCAGTCGGGTATTAAGACAGAAGAGAATAAGAAAGGGAGGGAACCATGTGCAACTTGTGGGAAGAATTATTCTGGAATTTGTCTGAAGAAGAAGGGAGTCTGTTACAACTGTGAGCAAGAGGGACACATGTCACCCAATTGCCCCAGTCCGAAGAAAATATAAGGTTGTTTTGTGTGTGGATCTACTGATCATCTGGTTTGGAACTATCCGAAGAAGAATGTGGAGAAGGAAAGTGTCAACAAGGGACCCGGTAGTGGAACCTTAGCGATTCGAGGACCTGCACAGCCAGGAAGGTCAACGACCCGTACATTCAACATGACGGCGCAAGATGAAGTAGCTACTCAAAAGGTGGCGACAGGTAATTATTTCGTTTAGAAATTTAATTACGCGAGTAATCTTGGTTAGATATTGCTGTGAATTGTTTTCTTTTATAGATTCAAATCACATGTTAGAATATGAAACACAAATTAATATTGTGTTGATAAAAAAATGAATTGATGATACAACTTTAAAAGATTATAGAGAATAAGAAAGCGGTGATTCCGAGGACGGAATCCTTTTAAGAAGGGGTGAATGTAATAACCCGGGATTTCGAATAATTTGAATTTTACGAATAATTTTTTTTTATTTAATATTAATATTGACTGTTAATATTGTGCTATGTATCTGTGATATGACTCTTGAGAAGTGGTCAATTTGTGTATTGACTGAAAAATAAGAGTAGAGTTGTGCTTAACAGCTTTATAAACCCTAACCCTAAGTTTAGGACAGGGATTCGGTAGAAAATACAATTTGAATAATTGTGTTGATGAGTACGTGTTTGTACTGTATTGAGTTAATGACCAATGATTGATTGTATAGGGTTTAAAATTTGTAAACCATAATAAGGGATTAGAAACCCTAATCTCAGATTTAGAAACCCTAACGCACAGTTAGGAACCCTAATTATAAGCCGGGAAACCCTAATTTAAAATTTGGAAATCTTAAAACCCAATTAGGAAACCCTAATCCTAATTAACAAGCTTAATGTGATTATTAAACTTAATATAATTAGGAAACCCTAATTATAGTTTTAAAATCTTAATTTTCTAATTAAAACCCTAATTAGAAAAAATCCTAGAAACTTAAGTTTTAAAACCTAAGGGTTAGAACCTTAGGGTTAAACCCTAAGGGTTGGACAAATATCTAGGCTGCCATTAAAATTTCTTGTACAAAGACCAAAGTACCTTTTTTGTATATTTTTATTTGATAACTTGCAAATTTTGCCTAAATCAAGAGTTGGTGACCAACTAATTTGACTTGGTGACTTATATATCAGCAACTCAGCCATTTATTGACAGCAAACACAGCTATATACATTGCATTTATAAAATATAAGGATTAAAGAGAGATAAAGTTCATTCATTTGGACACTTTTCTCTCAAACACTTAACCAACTCTCTTTCTCACCAAACCTCCAAAAATATCAAATGGATCAGTCACAAAATAAACCCTAGAAACACCAAGATCAGATTTGAGAGGAGAGATTAAAGCGTATTCAAAAGAAAGGTATAAACCCTACCCCATTTTGATCTTGTATGTTATGTTTAAGTTGGTGTGTATATGTTTAGTTTTGTGTTAAAGGATATTTTTTGGTGATCTATGATGATCTAATATAGATCCATAGCATCAAAATGGCATTAAATGATGGAAAATGATTTTATTAATTTAAAAATCATTTAAAAATGAGAAAAATAATTTAAAAATATTTTAAGTTATAATTAATGACTTTTAATATTTTGATAAATATTTTATTAATATTTAAATATTAATGGTGATGATTTAAAAATGATTTTAATTACTTTAAAAATCATTTAAGTAGAATATTAGTGATTTAAAATATTTTAAGTTATAATTAATAACTTTAATATTTTGATAAATATATCATTAATATTTTAATATTATTAAATATTAATGATGATGAAATTAAACAGTAATTAAATCATTTAAAAATGATTCCGGTGATTGAAAAATTATTATAAATTATAATAATTGTTAGAAAATTATTAAAAGCTTTCGAAAAATATTATAAATGATATTTGACTTATCTAATATAATATTGAAGCTTTGAGACCAAGTATAAGTGTTAATTGTCGGATAGGGTGACCAGTACACCGATGATAGACCGAAGTCCAACCAGATTGAACTAGTTAAACTTGATGAGTGTTTATTTAGGTTATAAACACTGATGTTACTATGTGATAATGTGTCTAGGAGAATGATTGACTGTAAATTACAATATTATGTGTTATAAATTATTGTGCTAATTGTGAGGCTAATATTATTAATTATAGGTCTTACGAACGCATATAAGTATATTGTGTAGCAGTAATCAACGCGAAAGACAAGTTTCCTTAACTCAACCTTGAGTTATATCTGTTTAATTACTATAGTGGTTAATTATTGTTAATTAGACCACGTCCAAGAATTTATTGTTGATTATTCGTAGTTAGTGCATGTTTATTAATTCAAACTGAATCAATGATTCTAAGAATATACTTAGAAAATAGCTGTTATTGGATATTTACATTCGTAGAAGCTATTATTGACAGTACAGATAATTCCTATTTATTTTTAAATTGTGTTGAGATATATCTTAGCTAATTATTCTGGCTAGACGAATATTTGTTAGAACTTGATAGATTCGAGAAGAGAATTCAATTATTATTGATAGATCGATGCAAATTATTTTGGCTGGATCAAGAAAGTGATTATATATTGAAATCATAGTATTTTGTTATTAAATCAAATTCTGATTCTAAGACTAAGAAGAACAACCTTTTATACAAAGGGAATATTTTATTTGTCGTATATTCAGCCTGTGCGCCCGTGTAAGTATTATGCATAATATAGGGTACAAGGAGTTGGCCGGCTCTAAGTACTTGAAGAGGGGTATGATTTAATCTTTATGGTTATTTGATACACCTGGGCATATCAAATTCAAATCTTTGATAGTTACTCGAGAAGAGAAGTTCAAGATCCAATGGATCACTCAGCATAAATCTGGAAAACATTCCACTTTGTTATTGCGTAGAATTGATTCTTGATTATTCATTAGAATATCATAGAAACTTTGAAAGCGTTGTACTCTTTCATTATCAAATTATTGTGTTACATAGAATGCGAGAAGACTTGTTAGTTATTAAAGCTTTGTTCAGTTATTTCAAAGTTCCCTACACTTTGGTGTTTTTCTATCAAATTAGATAGTCTGTTCTTATTGATTCTTATACATTTACTATATGTCTTAACTTGCTGGGCAAATGTTTTACTCACCCTTGCTAAATAAAACTTTTCAGCTAGGGACGTAGTGGTAGGAGGTGCTGTGAAGGGCAAAGGAAAAGGCATAGTTATAAATTAGTTATGAATATTATTATTATTATGTTATGTTTGTAAACCGTTTTTGTATATGTAAAGGGTATGTTTGTAATGTTAAGGTTAGAGAACCTGGGACTAATGTATTAACTTTATAAGATAACGTGGTGTAATATGTTATTCATCAATGAATTGGTAGTTAGATACTTATTATATTGTGGATCATGAGCACCAAACTCGGGGGTCAGGTAACCCAGATTTGGGGGTGTCACATCGAAGATCAAGATACATTTTGGTACTTCTAGGATGGATTATAAACGGTGTTTAATGTGCCTCCATCATGATTTTATACTTCAAATAAGAGTTGTTAGGAACACTAAGTCTGGAGTTAACTCAAAGTATTCCTTCTTCACCGATTCATTTTTCTGGAATAGCACCTTCTTGTACTTTCTTCTTTATACGCATCAGGTTCGGGTCTGTAGCTTGAGTAGCTTTAACTTTATCGATTAAAGTTTGCTCTACTCATATATTTGACATCATCACATGGTTCCCTGAAGTCTTTAACTCTATTTTCATCCTTTGTAAGTCATACAAAATGGGCCTTTATGTTGACAATATCGCACTCGTACCCGCATATGATCTTCTACTCAATGCGTCAGCTATCATGTTTACTTTTTCAGGATGGTATTGAATAGTATGGTCATAATCTTTCAACAGCTCGAGCCAACGTCATTGTCGCATGTTGAGTTCTTTCTAGGTAAAGAAATATTTAAGGGTTTTGGAGTATATTAGGATGTCATCAATAAAGACAACCACTAAATGATCCAAATATTTCTCGAATATTCAGTTCATCATGTTCATAAAGGCAACATAGGCATTGGTCAATCCAAAAGACATGACTAGGAATTCATATTACCCGTATCGAGTTCTGAAAGCATTCTTTGGAATGTCATCAGTTTTAATCTTTAACTGATGATATCCGGAACGAAAATTGATCTTTGAAAAAAATTTAGCACCTTGCAACTGGTCAAACATGTCATCAATACGAGGTAACGGGTACCTATTTTTGATGGTGACATGATTCAACTCCCGATAGTCAATACAAAGTCGCATAGTCATATCTTACTTCTTTACAAATAGAACAAGAGCGCCCCAAGGAGATGTACTAGGATGAATGAAACCGATATCTAACAGTTCCTGTAGTTGGGTTTTTAACTCTTGAAGTTCAATAGGAGCCATTTAATATGGGGTTTTGGAAATGGGTTTTGTATCGGGTTCAAGGTCAATACAAAATTTGATTTCACACTCTGGGGGTAGGCCATGAAGCTCTTCAGGGAATACATTAGGAAATTTATTAACAATAGAAATATCATTCAAATCTGACGTATTTTTGTTTAAATCCGTGACATGGGCTAAGAAAGCTTGACATCCGCTTTTCAATAAACGAATGGCTTTATGGCTTGATATGACAGTTATTGACTTTAGTGGTTTGGTGGCTTGAATTTGTATAATAGGTTGGTTAGGAATATGAAATCTAACAACCTTACAAAAAAAATCAATTTTAGCATGATGAGTAGTTAACCAATTAATCCCTAAAATCACATCAAATGCAACTATTTTCAAAGAGATGAGATCAACAGGTAATGTGAAAGTGTCGATTTGAATCAAGCAAGATTTATAAATGATGGATGTAATGAAGGTTTCTCCCAACGGAGTTTCAATAGATAAGTCAAAGTCTAATTTCTCTGGAGTCAAATTTAAACGTTGAGCACAAGCAGGTGAAATAAAAGAATGGGTAGAACCAATATCTAATAAAGTATAGACTTCGTAAGAGTTTATGATTTGCTTACCCGTGATAACTTCATTCGGGTTCCTCGGTTTTTGAGATGTCACGACAAACGCTCTCACTTGAACTACCAGCTTTGACTTGTTTGGGACAGCCTTTGGTGTCACCATCCTAGCTGGACTTGACTTCACTGCATGATAAAATCGAGCTAAATGACCTTCCTTTCCGCAATTAAAACACATTTTGGGTTGCTGCGTATAGTTTGGACTGATGTGTCCCTCCTGTCTGCATATGTAGCATACGACCGGTGATCGTTTTCCTTCTTTAAAAACGGGTGCTGGTGCTGTTGTCTTTCTATTATTGTTGCATATTCTCTTTTTAAAATTTCCACTCAACTCATTTCTTCTATTATCTTGGCCAGGATTACAACCGAAGTGGTTACAATTTTTGACATGATAATTTCCTCCACGATGGTTATCGTTGTTCCGATGGTCGTTTCCACCGGTATAATTATTATCGTGTTGTTGGTCGTTGTCTTTTGGTTGAAAAGTCTCATTATCTCGCTTCAATAATTGAGCCTTATGCACAACATCTGAATATAAACAAAATTTGTGAGAAATAAGGTACTAACAAATTTCGGGCTTCAAACCTCGCAGAAACATTCGCGTCATATGCTCCTCATTATCTACTAAATGGGATGCAAACTAGGATAACTCCGCAAACTTTGCCTCGTATTGCAATACTGTGACGCCCCCAAAATAGGTCCACACGACCCATTCTGAGTCGCCAGATATCACACTATAAAAATCAAATACAAACTTTATTTATATTAATCGTTGAATCTGTAAAATGTAATACGACCACAGTTAAGTTGTGAGTTTTAATACAATATTATCTCGTAGACAGTATCCAAACTCAAATTGTTACAATGCCATATAAAAATACAGCAATAAATATTGTAAGATCCCAAAGAAGAATGAGAAGATTACTATCATATTCATTCGAATGAGGTGCACTTTTGGCGCTGTCAAAGTCGGGTTATCATCACCCTATTGTTGTTCGCCAAAATCATTTATTAAGTGACGTATAAAATATGACACACACATCTTAGGTCCTCAATACAATTATCTGTTGCATGTCATACCGCTTTATAATGTATTAAGAAACTTCGACAGTCTCGGACCATCTCACTATTTCCCTGTTATCCCTGCTCGACCCAACTACATTCTTATTACCTGAAAGGAATTGTGAAGCAAAAGGATGAACACAATTAGCCCAGTAAAGAATATCATGGCTAGGATAATTAATTTATCAACAACCTTTATAAGAATAAATCAAAGATTTATAACATATGGTAGATAATAAAAATTTTCAACAATAATTGCAGCAGAATCAACAATCCATTAGAAGAGTCAAGTAGAACATAATGTCTACTATCTCCTCTAAATTAAAAGTCCATCGTTGATATTTTATTCATGTAATACTCATTAACAGTTCTTTGTTATACTTAAGACAAATAGAACTTTCAACACTCGTCTTCACCTGAACCACCAAAGATGTTAGTTAAATTCACAATTCATATTTATAATAATGTGAATTAACAGTTCCTTCTTGCCACAAAGGCTTAATAGAACCTTTACTCAATATCCTTACCCCAAAGGCTGAAGATATTCAAATGTAATAACAATGATCATACCAATAAGTTGTCTATCTTTGCACTACGGGCCAAAGGTATTCAACTATTAAAAACAATGGTCATGATCATACCAATCAATTGCCTTTCAGTGCACTACGACCAAAGACATTTAACTGTTAACTAATTGTAATGATCCTGCCAATCACATCATTGAATTATCCATGCACTACGGCCAAGGATATTCGTTAGTATCACTAGTGGTCATGATCATGTCATACACCTATCCATCTTCGCACTATGGGTCAAAGCTATCAAACAACAGATCATCTTTGCACTACAGGCCAAATATATTCATCAACATATCATCTTTCCACTATAGGCCAAAGACATACAACTGTAAAACCAATAACCAACAGTATAATAAAGAATGGAATAATAAAAGAATTTCACCATGTATGCGTGATTACAGATAGACAAAGTTATTCCAACATAATAATAAAGAATGGAATAATAAAAGAATTTCACCATGTATGAAGTACTTCGCATAGACAGGTTATTCCAACATAATAATAAAGAATGGAATAAAAGAAAAATATCACCATGTGTGCGTAATCTTCACGGACAGGTTATTCCAACAGAATAATAAATAATGGAACTAGGTCATGCGTAATCGCACAGACAAGTTATTCTGACAGAATAATTAAAAATGGAATAATAAAAGAATTTCACCATGTATGCAAAGATTACTTATATAAAAGGTTATTCCAACATAATAATAAAGAATGGAATAATGTAAGAATTTCACCATGCGTAAGTAATCCGCATGCATGCAGTGTTTTCCAATGTAATAATAAATAATGGAACCAAAGTCGGGCATAATATGCACCAATCGGATATTCCAACAAAATAATAAAGAATGAAATAACAACGTAAATCACCATGCATGCGATAGATCAAATGCAGACGAGTTATTCTCAACGAGAATAATAAAGAAGCGGAACCAAAGTCAAAGCGTAATCCGACCCGACAGGATATTCCAATGAATAATAAAGAACGGAACGAGTCGAGGCCAAAATTAAGACCAAATGTGATATTCCAACAGAATAATAAAGAATGGAATAACAACAGAATTTCACCATGTATGCGGTACTTCGCATAAACAGGTTATTCCAACAGAATAATAAAGAATGGAATAATAGAAGAATTTCACCATGTATACGATACTTCACATAAACAGGTTATTCCAACATAATAATAAAGAATGGAATAATAGAAGAATTTCACCATGTATGCGATGCTTCGCATAAACAGGTTATTCCAACATAATAATAAAGAATGGAATAACAATAGCTCTATTCATGAATACGAAAGAAATAATACTCCTTACTATAATAATAATATCTCTTACCTTTCAAAGAAGAGTATTTCGATTGGTAGGGCGGGGATATACTCGAAGAAAACTTACCCTACTCTCAAAGCTTTCTTAAACTCTAAAGAAATACGCTCAAGATTATAGAAGAAGAATTCTCTCTATAGTTTCTCTCTCTAGAGTTTCAGTGAATTCGTAAGAAATATTGAAGGAATGAGATTCTATTTATTGAAGAATGGATTGCATAGTAACTAATTCATGAACGGTCAAGATTGATTTACTTTTAATCGGACGGTCCATATTTAAAGCAAAATCTTTTAAATAAGATATAATATATTCTATTTATAATCTAATAAAATGAATAACTTTATAAAATTATTTTGTTTTATATAAAAAGATTTTACTATGCAAAACACTATGCAGGCACTATGCAATACTATGCATAATAAAATATAATATATTCTATTTATAGAATAACTTTATAAAAGTATTCTATTTTATATAAAAAGATTTTACTATGCAAAATATTATGCACAATAGAATATAATATATTCTATTTATAGAATAACTTTATTAAAGTATTCTGTTTTATATAAAAAGCTTTTCTCTATTATAATTTCAACCAACGATCTGAAAAATTAGTACATCTCTTCATGGAATAATATTGTACCCAAAAATGATTTGGATTTAAAAGAAATACATTTTTCGGGTGAATAGTACCCCGTGAATAGTAACTCATGAATAGTAACTCGTGAATCGTACTTTGACGCAAAAAGTGCCCTAAATACCCGAGTGAATAATACTAGAGTGAATAGTAACTGGGTATTTTATGACAACTTGTTTACTTTAAAATTTTTTCAAATATCACCATTAACTTTAACCTTTTATCAATTTAACCATTTACTAAATAGAATAATTATAAGAAAATTGAATACTTTCATTTCATAAAATTCGGGGTCTCACAAATACGGTCATATTTTTTTGTTCCAGCTTAATGAATTCTACCTCCTTCATATGGCGAATACTTTCTAGAAAGTACTTGTGGGTGAATAATTCCTGGAACTTCTCCCAAGACATCTTTAGTGCAGAAAGATGATTATATTTTACAGATTCCCACCAGTAATCTACCTCTCCTCGAAACATAAAGGTGGTGAAGAGAACCTTTTGCTCCTCTGAGCATCCCAAGACATCAAATATCTTGGTGATCTGCTTAATCCACGACTCTGCCTTAAGTGGCTCTTGCTTTCCCAAAAACTTTAGCGGTCTCAGCTCCTTGAATTGCTTAGCAGTGACCAACCGTGAGTTGTCATTGTTTGCACCTGCATTTTGAATAGGAATCTCTCTCGTTTGGTGTTGTATGAATTGCAAAAAGCTCCTAAATATCCCATCATTCATCATTTGGTCGGTGTTGTTATTTACATGAGGATTATTGCCTTTTTGATGCACACTATCCTTGTTATTGATTGGCGGTGTCTCAACGGTCTCATATGCTCCATTGCTTATCTCAAAATTTTCATATGTCATTCTCAAATACTGCCACAAAACAAAGGTTAATTGATATTCCACATATTATCCCTATATCCTGACAGACCAATTAAATAACATATAAGCTTAGGTAGGACACACTAGCGAAGGATTTACTCGTATCCCTATATTCTCCCCTCCTAGTTTTAGCCTCAGATATCTGCCAAAGATCATATCCCCAAGTTCTGATACCAACTATGACGCCCCCAAAATAGGTCCATATAACCCATTCCGAGTCGCCAAATACATGGTACAAAATTCAAATACAAACTTCATTTATACAATTATTAACTGTTGTGTAAAATACAGAAAAACGTAAACTGTGAGTTTTAATACGAATATTATCTCGTAGACAATATCCAAACTCAAATGATGTCCTCATTACAATTATTATTACACTATTTTATAGAATAGTGAGGACTACTATAGCCACCATCTTGGACCATCATTCCATTCCCCGACTAGTCCCAGCTATATTCTCATTTCCCGAAGAGAATAATGAAAGAAAAGGGTGAGCTCAACTAGCTCAGTAAAGAATATTATGACTAAGATAATGTAGAATAAATTATTCTTAGTCCTCAACAGTGTAAAAACTAATAGAATACAATAGACAACAAATTTAGATTAAGAACTGCAGCGGAACAAGCAATCCATTAGAAGAGTCAAGTAGAGCATGATGTCTACTATCTTCTATGATTTAAAAGTTCATCATCAATATTTTATATCTACAACACAACTCAATAAATGTTTCAAACCAAAAAATTATCCATGCACTACGGGCCAAGGAAATTCGTTTGTATCACCAGTGGTCATGATCATGCCAAACAATTGTCCATCTATGCATTGCGGGCCAAAGAGGACTTTCACCACATCACTTATCTGTAACATTATAGGTTATGATTATACCAATACACAATTCCTGGTCATAATCATACCAATGAATAGTCCATCTATGCACTACGGGCCAAATAGGACTTTCACCACAATATAAGCATGAGGATGATGACAATGATATAAGGAATTAATTAAGTGAGATCAAGGATAAATATTAAAGATTTATAATTCAATTTATCCAGAGTTCAAGAATGTTCAAATTGTCAACATGATAACTAATTGTGGAGTAAAATTCAAGAATGATATTCATGTATCAAAATTAATTTGGATAGAAAAGAAACCAATTTTATCGTAAATAGTACCCCGACATGAAAAGATTAAAATTTAATAAAAAATTTCAGAAAAATATTTTAATGAAACGATACAAGATGAAGCGCAAAATTCAAGGATATTCTACTAATTTCAGGGAGTATAGAAGCAATACTTATCAAAATAAGTGTAGATTTAAGAAGATGAAACGAAATAAATTATTTTGTTTCATCTTCCATACTATAGAGTATGGAAGAAAATAATATTTCAAATAATATTATTATTTCAAATAATATTACTTACATACTATAGAGTATGGAAGAAAATAATATTTCTTACGAATATTGAACGAAAATAATACCCCTTACGAATATTAAACGAAAATAATATTCCTTACTAATATTGAACGAAGATAATATCCTTTACAAATATGGAACGAAAATAATATTCCTTACGAATACAAAAAATAATATCTCTTACGAATATGAAATAAATAATACCCCTTACCTTAGTTGTAAGACCCCGAATTTTATGAAATAAAAGTATTCAATTTTTCTTATAATTATTATTCAGTAAATGGTTAAATTGATAAAAGTTTAAAGTTAAGGGTGATATATGTAAAATTTTCAAAATACGCAAGTGGTTATAAAATACTCATTTCTATCGGGGAATATTCGTTTGGTTGTGGAATATTCTTGTTGTCGGGGAATATTCGTACGACGGCGCAGTCATTTGTGGGCCCCATAACAGAATAACTGTCAGATAAAGAAAATGACAAGTTTGAGTTTTTATAAATAATGGCGTAGTTGTTACGATTAACACTGTTGGAATACCCGGTGGTTAAAATACAGTAATATGCGTGGTTAATAAAGACAGCAGATCGCGTATTACAAGATATTTTTGAATTATTGATCCTTACATAAGAAGGCACTACTCAATAATTGTTACAATAATTACTCTTCAATATTCTATTTTATTGATTCAATAATTACTGCGTTGATATTTTATATTATTATTGTTTCAATAATTGTCACTGCACAGTATTTCCCATTATCAGATCAATAATTCATATTATTTGAATAATATTATTAGATAGCATTATTGGCAATGTCTAGAAAGTTCTTTCTAAGGAGAGGTTTGGTCACCTAATTGCGCGCCAGTAAGGAGAAATCCTTATTGGAAAGCCCCCTCTTTCATGGGAACTGCCTGGTTGTCATAATTGTGATTCTGTAATATTATTTGTGAATAATTAATTATTAATTTATATGATAAGGAAATATTTATTTGATGTGGATATAAATGATGGATTTATTTATGTGGTTATAAATGAAGGAATTAATGTTGAGGTATTTTATCGAGATTTTGTCGGATTGGAGGTATTAAAACTTCAAATCTGTTGTTCTTAAAGCTTTATTAAGTGAGTTATAATTTTAATCCGACCGTTGGATCGTTGTGATTTTTGGATATGTTATACATATATGAGTTGAGTATATTTCCACAAATTTTGAACCGTTGAAAATTAACGCATGATTTGTTATGAATTTTAAAAGGTGTTGAAAATCGTCCGTTTATGGATTTCGGATATTTTCGGTTTGGAATTTGGAAAAACTTAAATCTACAAAGTTGTAGTGAATTCGATTTCGTGTGGAATGGAAATAAAATTCGTATTTTTCTGATAAACAGGATATTTTCTATGAATTACTGAAGTTTCGAAAAATAAAATAATTTTTATTAAATTTGGGTGGGACCCACTTTGGTTGGTGTAGAAAAAAAATACATGTGCTGAATTTTGGTCAAGGTTGGCTGCTCAGATTTTCAGCAAGTATAGGCGTAGAAGGCGAAAAATTAAATAATATTATTTTATTATTTTAGTCTCCTTTGGCGTTCTAGCATTTACCTATAAATAGGCGCTTAAGTTAGAATTGAAAATCACACCAGAAACAAGTTTTCTTTCTCTCTATATTATCGAGTGTATTTTTGTGAGTATTTAGATACTTTGAGAGTTGCTATTCAGTGCAAGTTTCTTTCGACTTTACATCCTATGTTCCGGTTAGAAGTACTACTCTTTTGATGTAAGGGATTTTAAGGATTATTATGTTTATCATGTTTTATAATCTTTCTGACCTTCAAAAATTGTGGAAAAATTTGAAATGATAATTTGATGAGTTTCCTTGATTGTGTCCAAAAATGGCGATTTTTGGATGTATAGATTAGGAGTTATGGATTTTATGAGAAAAGACTATTTTAAAAGTAAACCCTTATAACTCCTTGTGGTTAACTGCAAAATTGGTGAAATTTTTATTGGGAGTACATCTATATAACATTAGTATATTCTGTAAATTTTGGAATTTTTGGACAAAAGTACAATTTATGATAAATGTCTAAATATTCGGCAGTTTTGGCCATGTGAAAAATAGTAAATGAATTTTAAAAATTCCGAGAAAAATATATGTTCAATATGGGACTATATTATGCTAAATCCCAGAAAAGAAATATTTTTGGAACTGATTTGGTATTTTTCATGAAAATAGACTAGTTATTAATAAATAAATTAAATATGTTATGTGAAGTAACAAAATTAAAAAATAGGATTTTATGGCTTGGGAATCCTATATATGGTATATGCAGATTTTTGATGAGGTTGTTGGTTATTGGTGATGAAATCTTATGAATTTGTCATTTTAGTATGATTAACTGCATTAATTAGTAAGGTGTAAACAATTAAAATAAATTATTTATAAGTTTAAGAAATGATTAAAATATTATGGTAATATTAATAATATTAGATTATGAGGTTATTAAGTGATTTATAACATTTAGATTAAGGTGTTATGAAATCATTGATTCATGAATATTACCCTTGAAATTAAATGCAGTTGTTGATCATATTGTTTTTATTATCATATATAATATTTTTATAATCTTGGTGAAGAAATTTCTATTTGACTTAAGTGTAAAGATGGGTAGATTATTGGTATGATCGTGACTATGGGTTCTCTTTGGCCTGTAGTGCAAAGATGAATTGTTGACTGGTATGATCATGACCATTGAATTTATAATTGAATATTTTTAGTTTAAGTGCAAAGGTGAATTGATCAACATGGTTATAATTGTTGTTTATATAAATTTCTGAAATAATTGTATGTTTCTTTGAGATATGAATATCTTTGGCCTGTAGTGCAAAGATCAATTATTGATGAATATCTTTGGTCCGTAGTGCAAAGATGACTTGTTGTTGAATATCTTTGGCCCGTAGTGCAAAGATGTCCTGATGTTGAATATCTTTGGCCTGTAGTGCAAAGATGAACTGTTAATGAATATCTTTGGCCCGTAGTGCAAAAATGAACTTATTAGTATGATTATGAACAGGAACTGTGATTTGGTATAACCATGATCTTTGATGTTTCAGGTAAAGACATGTGATGAAAAATATCTTCGTCTTGGATGAGAAGAGAAAATTAGAACTACAATTATGATTATGAGTTATTCACATGACTGTTAACAGGATTTGTTGATTAATGTTACAGGGTTAAAGCATTGTTGGTGGACTTTTAACATGGAGAAGATAATAGACTTTATAGTCTATTTGACTCTTCTAATGGATTGCTCATTCCGCTGCAACTATAGTTGAAAAGTTTTATCATCTACCATATGTTCTAAATCTCCGATTTATTACTAATGAAGGCTATTGATAATTTAATTATCTCTAGTCATGATATTCTTTACTAAGCTAGTTGTGCTCACCCTTTTGCTTCATAATTCCTTTCAGGTAATAAGAGTGTTGCTCGGTCAACTGGGGATAACCGGGGAATAGTGTGGTGGTCCGAGACTGTTAAAGTTTCTCAACATATTATAAAACGACATGACATACAATATATAATTGTATTGAGGACCTAAGATGTGTGTGTCGTATATTATACGTCACTTAATAATTGATTTTGGTGAACAACAATAGGGTGAGGTGAATCCAACTTTGGAAGGGTGTTTTGCCACTATCATACAAGATGTCTAATGACCTACGAGTTATCATAAGACAGGGTTGTACACATCCACTTGCTGAGTATATCTACGAGCACTACCTATATGATCTTGGAGTTTATTTGAAATATAATTTTCACTTGGAGACAGTGGAGATAGTTATATGTCAAGAGAAGACTCACCATTAGAAAGAAGATGATAGTAATCTTCTCGTTTTTCTTTGGGGTCTATTGAGTCAACCAAGGATAATTCTCTGGACATATGATATCTATCATAACTTAGATTCATGGCCTCCCATGTATGAAGGTTTCCTTGAGCACTTCTCAAAGATTTTAATTTCTAAAACAGTTCTAGATTGTACCTTTATGTAAGGTATCACTGTGAGGTATTGTCCATAGTTGGGACATGAGTCATAGTTGGTATTAAAAGTCACAGTATATGTGTTGTTGTATTTTGCACGACAATTGTAGTAATAAAGTTGTAGTTGTTTTCTGTACCATGTATTTGGCGACTCAGAATAGGTTGGATGGATTGGACCTATTTTGGGGGCGTTACATTAGTAGTAGAGTAAATTTGACTGGTATAGCGGAGAAATTCTTGAAGAAAAGTTGCATTATTTTCTACACTCAAAGTATCCTTATACTAGAAAGAAATACGCACAATATTATAGAAGAAGAATTCTCTGATTCTGGTATGATTTTTATTTCTTAACTAAGCATCCTATTTATAGGAGAATGCCAGGGTACTATGTAAAAGAAAATCACGGGTGAACAGAAAGAAATTTCACGGGAGCATAATCGGCTGATTTTTTGATTTTTACTATTCATTACTGTGCAATAAAATATTCTAATAAAACAAAAACTTTATATAAAATATAATATATTCTATTTATAATCTAATAAAATAAATAACTTTATATATAATATAAAAAGTATTCTGTTTTATATAAAATGTTTTCTGTTTTATTACCATTATAAGAATAATAAAACAAAACTAAGATAACTTTCTACCGGCGATTTTGAAAAATGAGTAAGTGAGGGTTCATATAATAAGCCAAATTTACAATAAATACTTCATGGCAAATGATAAGTTGGTTTTATACCTACTTATTCGGTATTTGTTACTTGAATTAGTTGCTTATACTCATTTTCATAGTTACTTTTCATGCATTTTGTGTTCATTTTGTAGATCTTATGTTTGGGAACGATGTGAGCGACTATTGGTATGAAAATACAAGGAAAAGTAATTCGGATATCATTTGGGCTTTCATGTTCATGTTATGTTCTTGTCTTGGAACTTGGACTATGTTGTAGAGCTTCTTCTAAGTTTTTCAGAACATCTTGAATCATTCCAATCGGAGTTCGGATGCAAGACGTATGACCTTTGTACCAACGAACGTTGAACGTCACTGTTTTGGATGGCCATTTGCATAGCTGTCCCTTCCAATCCAATTTCAGCAATCATCTGTGCATTACTTCTCAATTGTCAAAGAATAAAAGTTGTAGAGCTCGTCGATAGCTTCGATTTGATAGGTGGAAGGCCCCATAACTCTTCCCGGATCAAATTTTATGACCATTTTACGGAGAGGACACCTGCAAAGAGAAATGGACAAATATGCAGCGCCAAGGATTTTCTAGCGTAATTCTGCTTGTGACATTGTGAGTCCTCGGAGCAAAGCACCACTTCTGATGTTGACCAATGCTGACTTTTCATTAAACAAAGGCAATTGAAGCGTGAATCGAGAGGGGGGGGTTCAATTATGGCTTATATATTAGACGTATTTTCATTATATAAAAGATATTCCACCCTTGGGGGATTAATCTAGATTAAATATGCTCTATTCTTCTCTTTCTTTTTATATTAGATTAGAGCCCTAGATAGGATTAGAGTTGAAGATTGAAGCAATTAGAGAGCATAGGAAATTCAAAATTGGAGCAAGAGAGATCAGATTTGCATTCCTAATTCCCTAACTTCTCTTTACTTCTCTCTTTATTGCTCAATGTGTAATCTATTGTGGATGATGGATTTTGATTCTATGATGAGCTAAACTCTATTTTGAGATTACAATGGAATCTATTGCTTAATTTATTTCGATATACTTCATTGTTAACCTTATTGATTGCTATGAGATTGTCTATTAAGATTTATGCTTATTTGCTTAGTTGATTGGCCATCAATTACTGTGATAACCCATATGAACTTGAAAGACGAAGTATGGGTTTAGATTTGATCTTGATAGCGTTTGATTGTATGTGCTAAATTGTGATGAGATGTATGATTTGTGCTTAGGATAGACATATACCGAAGCACCATTCGTAGTCAATTGAGAATTTGGGCTTAAACCCTAATTATTTGTAAATCACATAGATATATAGTGGTTTAGGTAATATGGGTATTCATGTGTATTCTATCAACTGTGGATTATATGTGATATGAGTATGGTACATTGAGATATGGTTGTACTTTACTTTCATGTTCTCGACTAACAATCTGGTACAAGTAATTTGGCTTATCATGGAGTGTGTGGATTTGAATGATTCAATAGGGGAAATTGTAATCTCAAGTCTTCATTATCTAGTCTCATTCTAGGGATAGTTAGTATTATTTAATTTCATAGTTTTCATCACTATATTGTATCATTTGTTTAAATAAGATTGAAATGGTTATGGGTTAGTGCTTGGTAAACTTTATTAGTTAATTCTCCGTGGGAATGATACTTTACTTACTCTTTATTATTTGTTGACCGTGTATACTTGCACGCATATATTGATCGGTAAAACGAACAACAACAAACCCCTCTATTTATATCAAAAATTGAATAAATATTTACCACTAATCGCTTATCTTCAATAAATACATTTTTAATCTTTTAACAATTATTCATCAATAATATTATAACTCACAATATTAACAACCAGATCATTCTCAGGAAATATGAGGCTTTCCGATAAGGACTTCTCCTTATTGGCGCGCAATTAAATAACCTAACCCCTTTCCTCGACAGAACTTTCTAGACATTGTGAATGATGCAAATAATAATATGAATAACAATGTCGTCTCAATTATTGATTTAATAATATAAATTATTGTGTAGATGATACTAAGGCAATAATTGAATAAATAATATGAGATACTATGCAACAACTACTATGTCAATTATTAAATGAACTGAGTGACTTCTTACGCAAGCATCAATAATTAGAGATACTGTACAATACCGGGTGCTACTATGAAACCACACGTATTACTGTACTTTTATCACCGAGTATTTCAATAGTTTAACGATAAAAGTCTTGCAGTTATTTTTGTAAAATGGTTATTTCTGTTGCTTTCTAGATTCGACAGTCATTCTGTTGTGGGGTCCACCAATGATTGGACCATCGTATGAATATTCTCCGACAAAAGGAATATTTTATGACAAGTTGCTTACTTGCAAAATTTGCATATCACCCATAACTATAGGATTATATCAAATCCACACCTTATTATTCAAAATAAATTTAGAGAAAATTAAATCTTTGTTCATTAAAAAGTTGGGGTCTTGCAACCTCCTCTCCTTATGAAATTTCGTCCTCAAAATTGATGTACATACCTGGTATGTCGAAGAGGTGAGGATACCTTGTTTTTATTTCAGATTCTAACTCCCAGGTCATTTCCTCAATATCATGGTTTCTCCATAAAACTTTGAGTTGAGGTATATCCTTTGAGTGTAGAATATGTTCCTTCTTATCTAAGATTTTAACAGGTACATCTTCATACGTTAAATCTTCCGCTATCTCATCTGGTTCTAATTCAATAATGTGGTTTGGTTCAGTCACATATTTACGTAACATAGATATGTGAAAAATGTTATGAACACGAGATATACTTGGCGGTAAGGCGAGTCTATAGGCTACAGTTCTTACTCGGTCGAGGATTTCAAATGAACCAATGAATCGAGGGTTGAGCTTTCCTCTCTTTCCAAATCTCATAACTCCTTTCCATGGAGCAACACATAATAATACATGATCTCTAACATTGAATTCCACGTCCATTCGATGAAGATTAACATAACTCTTTTGTCGATCTTGTGAGGTTTGTATATGTTGCTGGATCATTTGAATCTTTTTCATTGTCATTCATATCAATTTTGTTCCCAACAACGTTGCTTCGCCCACATCATCCCAACATACTGGGAGAACGACACTTTCATCCATACAACACCTCGAATGGAGTCATGCCTATACTTGCTTGATAATTGTTGTTGTAAGAGAATTACAGTAATGGGAAGTACTTATCCCAACTTCCTTTGAAGTCTAGTATGCAGAGTTTTAATAGATCTTTAAGAGTTCGGAATAGTTCTCTCCGACTACCCGTCCATCTAAGGATGATATGCAGATCTGAATCGTAAATCCGTACCCATAGCTTTCTATAAACTGACCCAAAATCGTGAAGTGAATCTTGGGTCTTAATCAGAAACTATGGATACTGGCATACCATGCAGTCTTACAATCTCATTTATGTATATACGAGAAAGATATTCAAGTGAATATGTTTCTCGTATAGGTAAGAAATGAGCAGAATTGGGTAATCTATCTACAATGACCCAAATTTACATCTATGCCTTGAGAAACCTTGGGAAGACCAGTAATAAAATCTATGTTAATGTGTTCCCACTTCCATTCTGGAATTTCAAGTGGTTGGAATGGACCTTTTGGCACTTGATGCTCTGCCTTGACATGTTGATAAGTTAAACACCTTGAGATAAACTCTGTGATCTCTCTCTTCATATTGCTCCACCAAAATGTATGTTGAAGATCACGATACATTTTGGTACTTCCAAGATGGATTGCAAACGGTGTGTTATGTGCCTCCATCATGATTTTATACTTCAAATCAGAGTTGTCAGGAACACAAAGTCTGGAGTTGACTCGAAGTATTCCTTCTTCGTGGATTCTTGCTTCTGGAGTAGCACCTTCTTGTACTTTCTTCTTTATACGCATCAACTCTGGGTCTATAGCTTGAGCAACTTTAACTTTATCGATTAAAGTCGGTTCTACTCGTATATTTGTCATCATCATGTGGGTCACTGAAGTCTTTAACTCTATCTCCATCCTTTGTAAGTTATACAAAATGGGCCTTTGTAACGACCGAGAATTTTTATGTAATTGAAAAAATATTTATTGAATTAAATAAATATTTTAATTAATTTATTTATTGAGATAAATAAATCATTGATGAAGTTGTGGTGTAATAATTTAGTTAAGTGTGTAAGTTAACTAATTAATGAATGGTAATTTTATTGTTTGAAGATTTAATTTAATGAAATAATGAAATTAAATAAATTGTTTAATATTTAAGAAAATAATTAAATTAAATAAAATGATGTTCTAGTTTAATTTTATAATTAAATTAGATAGGTAATAATTTTTTAAGCATAAATATAATTATAATGGAAATTATAATTGTAATTGTAAGTCATTATAATTAATTAAATAAAAATGTGTGACAAATGGAACTATAAAATATAAGTAATATAAAAATAAATTAGATGTAACGACCGAGAAATTCGTATCTAATGTAAAATAATTTTATTTAATTAAATAATGAATAAAATTTTATTATTTGTTATTATTATGAGTTAGTAAGATGAATGTCGTTCTATAACCTAGAGACGCCAGAATGTCATAGTATTTTGACTATGTGAAGGAATTAAAGTGTTTGAATTTTCAAGACGAAAATAAAAGTTTTTCGAGAAATTTTTCGAAAAACACTATTCAATGATTTTTGCTCGGGAATTATTTTTGAACTTCCGAGAAATACGTAACGATAGAATATCGAGGTAAGATGGATTATGCAATAATAATTCAAGTATGGAAAACGTAGTTTTTCGCATGCGGACTTAATTCCAGAATATTTGGAAAAGTAAAGCATTAACTAGTTAAATCAATGATCGTACAATACGTAAGTATTGTACGAGGTAATGAATACGAGTATGATACGAAGTATTATACTAGTATGTATGAATGATGGTATGTCGTATATGTTGAATAAGTATACCAGTTCGAATACGAGATTAATACGTTCTAAGGCTTTAAGCCATATGTAATTGAACTTGTAGGATTATTTAGGAAGTGTAAAGTCTAATTAGGAATATGATTAAGCCCAATGTAAACTAATGTTAAAGCCCAAGTGTTTGTTAATGTAAAGTCCAATGTAAATTAATGCAAGCCCAAATCATAAGTTAAGCTAATTGAATTTAAAGCCAAAATTAAGAATCCAATGGATAAAGAAAATCCATGGGGCAGCCCATGTGGGCCCCATGATCACATGGGTGATCTTGGTGGCCAATCAAAGAAAGTGATGAGCAAGCAAAGGTTGTGATGGCCAAGTAAACTTAGTGATTAAGTAATGAATAGTAAGGAGGTTTGATTAAGGAGGTGGGATTTGTCTATTGACCATTATAACCTAACCTTAGAAATCCTATAAATAGGAGGAGTGTTGGATCATTTCTCACTTGTTAATTTCATCCAACATATTGCAACTTATTTGTTAGAGAGAAAAAGTAAGAAAAAGCTAGACTTTCATTAGTAGAAAAGAAGAAGAACAAAGCTTGATCATCAAGGGTAAAACTCCTATATCATTAATCTTCCAACTCTTCAATTCTAGTTTAATAGAGAAGTGTTGATTAGTGAAGTATGTATGCTAAAAAGTAAAGAGAATGGATAATCAAAGGACTTAATTCTTAATAAGCCATTAATAAGCAATTTATTCATATATAAGTTATGAACTAAGGAAGAATTTGTAAGAACTTGTCATATGTTTACATTAATGAAGTTTGTATGATAAGAAGAAGTAAGGATGGTTGTTAGAAGACTAAAACCATGATAAATCATGTGAAGTGAAATCATAAGCATATAAGTTATGAACTAAGGAAGAATAAGTAAGTACTTATCATGTAAATAAGTTAATGAAAAATTTATGTTAAGATGTTAGTATGATGAATAGAATCCATTTGAAATGACGAACAAATCATAAGTAACGAAGTTATGGCAAAATTCACGAGTTCGGACGATAATTGTCGAAATCATGAAATTCTCGGAATGGAATTCAAATTATGACATTGAGCTCGGAAATGTTGGTTTTCGATGTGAATACGTCTTATTTGGCATTATAGAGTTGCGGACTAAAAAATGACCGAATTCTGACTTAGAACGAAGAAACGAGCATTCAACGTTAACGAACGTTTATCGTTTTTGTTAAAAATGGACTAATAGATGAATTTGGAGTTAACGAATTCAAAAATGGAAAATTCTTGCATGAACAAGTAGAGTATGTGATTTGTGAGCTAATGGCTTTTCAACGAGCCAATTCGGACTTAAAATGATCAAATTTGGAGTCTAGAAAGTTCACAAAGTTTAAAATCTGTCAAAAGTGTCTGGTGCACAGAGCTGGCGCCAGCCCAAGGCTTATTGGTGGCGCTGCAGCGCCGAAGTAGTGCCCCAACCTACTAGAGTTTCATGTCATGAGCAAAGGCGGACTCTGGCCACTCGTTAACTCGTCATAAATACGGCCATTAAGGAAGGAAGTTATCATTGCAGCCTTGACCAACACTAGGGTTTGCACAATAATGAAAGCTTATGAAGATAAAAGAAAAGGTAATTTGTTAATGATGAAATGAAACATTATTGAACCTAAAGTAACATCCTTAAATGATGTTAAAGACCTTAAGTATTACAACTGAAGGTCGACGAAAGATTAATTGAATGTCAGAACAATGTAATGTGATAAGCCGGAACCAATAATAACAATCTAAAACATGATTGGACTGAGAAGAAGGGTAAGATATAGTAGTAACCATACTTGATTATATATGATCTAATGTGTTATGTTATGTTATCATATATTGTAGAGACCTTAAAGACTTAAAGAGAAAGTGTAATAATAGTAGCAGGCACTAAAGGCAAGTGTTATAACCCTTGTCTATGTTCAATCTAGAGAAGTTTTGTGATTCATATATTCTTACGCATGAATTGATGTATGATGAAGTTAAAGCCAATTCTTTCGGCTAGACTTACGATATGCTGGATTTCTTATAATCTATCAACGTATTGTCAATGTTTTGCCAAACTATGTTGGTATGGTTTTCAAATGAAGACTAAGTATGCTAAACAAATGTTTTGTCGTCAAACGACAGACACGTGAGGTTGCCACAACTTAAACGTACATACGTTTAAAGAAAGTAATGTTGTACAACATAGAGTACTAAAGGTTGATCACCTAGATGTGCTCGTAAGTAATGTCAGACTTACAGACTTAGTATCGGGTTGTCCTTTTCAAAGAAAGTATGAAATGGTCAAGCTCTTGGACCGGAATTGATGTTTTACTGAATGTTGTCATTGTAAAATGTTTTAAAGAAAAGAGAAGTGCTATTTTAAATTATCGATAGTACTTCATAACTATTGTTCAATTATTGAAGATATATGATTTGTATGATTCAAGCATGTTGTTTAAATGAATTTGTCATACTTGCTGAGCTAGTTATGTTCATTCTTGCTTGAACCATATGAATGCAGCTAAGACCGAACGGACCGAAGGATCTGGCAAAGATAAAGGGAAGGCTAAGGAGAACCTGTAGATTACCTATGTAATAGTGTAGGTGAATGATGTTAATATTTGATATTATGACAAGAACAAATGTAACTGTTATAAAGAACCTGGGGAATGGTAATATTGTTTTGGAATATATATAAGACATATTCGTCCTTTTGAGGCATTTCAATTGAATGTTTGTATGAACTGTAGCACCGTGCAACACCATATGTCGGGTTGGAAGATACCTGGATTTGGGGGCATCACAGGTTGGTATCAAAGCATTAGGTTATATAACTTAAGGGGGGAATTAAAAACTTAAGTCATAACCTTAAGAGAAGTCAAAGAAGTTAAAGATGAAATTAACCTTAAAAATGCATTATATATATATGATATGTGTTTTTATTATTCTACTGACGTGTACTAATCAAACTTTATTGTTTTATTATAAATGTCAGGAGAAAATGAAATGTATAGAGATGTACAGGTAGAAAGTGAAGAATTGGTTAATCAAATAGAGATTATACCGAATCCATTAGCAGAAGAGCCAGAAGTGGTAGTGATTGAGTCTGGAGACTCGGAGAACTATGACCTTATGTTTGTGTTTGACGGCATGTTGGAAGAAGAGGTAGAGGTAGTGTCCTTTAACCCGATAGCACTTGCAGAAGAAACGACTCCGGGGGAGTCGATGATGTCATTGTTTATGACAATGTTAGATAGAAACATCCATTACTGTCAGGTGGTGAAGGAGCTAAAAGTAGAGCTTCATCCTGTCTTGGAAGATAAGACAGATATGGAGAATATGTGGGAGCAGTAGCACGATGAAAGAGTTTTAGCAAAGGACAAGGTCCACGAGCTGAAATAAGAGGTCTTTGAGCTCAGGGAGGAGCTAAAGACCAAGAAACAGAAGATAGGGAGGATGTCCTATATACATAGGAGTTCTCATAAGGATTTCCAGCAGCAAGTAGCTGGGTATCCGATAGAAGAAGGGTAAACTCGGCATACTATTAGCCGAGATATTATCGCCTGTCTTACCAACGCCGATTTTGATAATGCCTTACGGCAGATGTAATCTAGTATTAGCTAGAGTAGAGTTAGATATGTAAATATGATGTATCTAGTAGTGACGTAAAACCCTCTTATATATAACAAAGGGTAGTCTTTTGTAAATCCCAATTTTTGGAAAGCAATTGCGGGATAGTAATGTAATCAGCTTAGGTTGTGTAATGTGAATGATGTAGTATTATACTATAAGAAGCAAATCAATATATGCCTTTTTATGGAACATATTGAGTAATGAGTTTTAAAGTTATTGTTTAATCATGAATAATAACTAAGGAATAAGAAAAGAGTAATAATGATGTGTTGTTTATCTTAACAGCAAAATGCCGCCGAGAAGGAGATAATGTAATCAAGATGCTAATGTTAATCAACCGGAGGGAGGTCCGGTAAACCCAATGCAAGAGTTCGTTAACTTGTTAATGGTCGCATTTAATAGAAATGGGGCTAATATCCCCGTAAATTCTGGAGTAGTACGAGCTACTACTTTTAAATATTTTAAGAGTGTTGGTCCACCAGAGTTCAAAGGAACTACGGACCCCATAGAAGCCCAAACGTGGGTAAAGGAAATCAATAATGCATTTGTTATTGCAAATGTCGATGACGGTCAGAAGGTTGATTTTGTAATCTATATGATGAAGGGAGAGGCCAACTTTTGGTGGGAGTCTAACCAGGCTAGGGCTGGTATTGCGAACCTAACGTGGGTACGGTTCAAGGAGATTTTCTTCAAGAACTACTTTCCCACGAGTATGCAAGGGAGGATGGAAATACGGTTTCTTGATTTAAAACAAGGGGAAATGACAGTTCCCCAATAAGTTGCAAAGTTCAATGAACTGACAAGATTTCGTCCACACCAGGTGGATACTGAGGTTAGAAAAGCTAGAAGGTTCGAGCATGGCTTGAAACCCTGGCTCTATAACCGAATATATGTGTTCCAAAGTACTTCTTTTGGGACCATACTAGAGAAGGCAATAATCGCCAAAGGTGGGAATGAGGCTTTAAGCTAGTACCACAAGGATAAGAAGAATAACGGTAAGGTGGATGAGAGTGTAAAGATCGAAGGAGCCAGTGGAAGTGGCGAAGGTCAGAAGTGGAAAGGGTTTATATCTGGAAATACCGGAGTGAAACAAGGAGATCCAAAGAGGAGGATGGAGGCATGCAAAACCTGTAGGAAGACTTACTTAAGAGTCTATCTCTAGAGGAAAGCTGTATGCAACAACTTTGGACAAGAAGGGAACATTTCACCTAACTGTCCAAGCTCGAAGAAGAACCACAGATGCTTTGTATGTGGGTCAACTGACCTCATAGCAAAGAACTGCCCGAAGAAGGGGACGTACGGGAATAAGGGCGCTAATAGTGGTATGTTAGCTATTGGTGGTCCAGCGCAGCCGGGTAGGCCGATGGCCCGCACCTTTAACATGATGGTCTAAGATGCAGTTACATCAGGGGATGTAGTTGCAAGTATTATTCCGATCAATGACATAAATGCCTACGTACTATTTGTTTTAGGTGCTACTTGTTTGTTTATAGCATGTGATTTTGCTAGATGATTAGGATTACTTCCTGAAAAGTTGCCTATACCTTTAAATATTATGGTAGCAAATGAAAAAATAATTCCTGTTGAAGATATTCATAGGAGTTATTGCCTAGATATACGGGGTTGTAAATTATCGGTAGATCTGATACCGATAAAGTTGGGAGAATTAGATGTAATTCTCGGGATGGATTAGTTGTTTAACCATGGGGAAATAATAGATTGTCAGAAGAAATGTGTGAATATTAGAACGTTGAGACAACCTCAGGTAGTATTTTACGGTAATAGATCGCCGGGGTGTTCGTGTTGTCATGCCATAACACAAACTAGGAAATTATTGAGGAAGGGATGTGTAGGTTATTTGTGCCATGTTGTTGATACCCAGAGAGGGGGAGCGAACATGGAACAAATACCTATAGTTAAAGAATTCATAGATGTATTTTTGAGTGAATTGTCGGGTCTTCCACCGGATAGGGAGACCGAGTTTGTAATAGACATTGTGCCAGGAGCGGCACCAGTTTCCAGGGCACCGTATCGTATGGCACCAGTGGAGATGAAGGAGCCAATGGTTCAGTTATAAGAACTATTAGACAAAAAGTACATTCAACCGAGTGTTTCACCGTAGGGAGCCCTGATACTGTTTGTAAAGAAGAATTATGGATCGTTAAGACTTTGTATCGACTATCGAGAGTTGAACAAGTTAACGATAAAGAATAAATACCCATTGCCCAGGATTAATGATCTCTTTGATCAGTTGAAAGGGGCAAAGTATTTTTCTAAAATAGATTTGAGGACGGGGTATCATCAGTTGAAGGTTAGGAAGGAGGATATACCAAAGACGGCATTCAGGACTCGTTATTGTCATTACGAGTTTCTGGTGATGTCATTTGGGTTGACTAATGCACTAGCTGCATTTATGGATATGATGAACATAATGTTCAAATAATATTTGGACAAGTTCGTCATGGTGTTTATCGATGATATTCTAGTCTATTCTAAGACGTCAGAAGATCATGATGAACACCTAAGAATAGTGTTGGAGACACCGAGGAAGGAAAACTTGTGTGCGAAGTTCAGTAAGTGTGAATTTTAGCTAGAAAGGGTACAATTTTAAGGTCATGTTATTGACCATGAAGGGATTTCAATAAATCCAGTGAAGGTGGAAGCCATAATGAATTGGGAACAACCAAAAACGCCGCCTGAGGTGCGGAGTTTCCTATGGTTAGCGGGATACTATCGGAGATTCATCCAAGATTTTTCAAAGATAGCTACTCCGTTGACTAACTTGACAAGGAAGACGGTGAAATACGTGTGGACTGAAAAATGCGAAGACAATTTTCAAGAACTAAAAAAGAGGTTGAGTGAAGTGCATGTTTTATCATTACCCGATGACACAAGAAATTTTGTAGTTTATAGCGATGCTTCGCATAGAGGACTTGGTTGCGTGCTCATGTAGCATGGAAAGGTCATTGCGTATGCATCAAGGCAGTTGAAGGATTATGAGAAAGTTTACCCTACTCATGATCTGGAACTGGCTGCAGTAGTTTTTGCCCTAAAGATATGGAGACATTATCTTTACGAAGAGAAATGTGAGATATACACGGACCATAAGAGTCTAAAATATATCTTCACACAGAAGGAGTTAAATATGAGACAAAGAAGATGGTTGTAGTTGATAATGGATTACGACTGTGAAATCCTGTATCACCTTGGAAAAGCCAATGTAGTTGCCGATGCCTTAAGTAGAAAGGGTCGGGAAAAGTTGTCTATGTTTACGGCTCAAACTGAGTTAATAACAGAGATGGTTAGGATGGAGATAGAGGTGAAGTTGCTAAGTGAATCGGGGAAGAGACTGTTTGCGACAGAGATTCAATTTACCATTGTAGAGAGAGTCAAAGAGATGCAACTCAAAACTGATGAGTGTGACCAGATGAAGAAGCGGTTAACCAATGAAAAAGATATTAAGTATAGTCTTGATAATGAGGGATTATTAAGATTTGAATGAAGAATTTGGGTTCTGAATGAGACAGAATTAAAGGAGCAAGTGTTACAAGAAGCTCATAGTCCGAGGTACTCGATTCATCCTGGTAGTACTAAGATGTATAAAGAACTTCGACAGAGTTTTTGGTGGCCGAACATGAAGAGAGATAGCCGAGTATGTGAGTAGGTGCTTGACTTGTCAGAAAGTTAAGGCCGAGCATCAATGACCAAGTGGCTTATTATAGTTATTGGATATTCCGAAGTGGAAGTAGGAGCATATCACGATGGATTTTGTGGTGGGACTTCCGATTACAATGAAAGGATATGATGCAATTTGGGTAATAGTGGACCGGTTGACGAAGTCGGCTCAATTTTTTCCAATTAGGGTCAAGTATAACTTAAACTAGTTAGCTAAACTTTATGTTAAGGAAGTTATTTCCAAACATGGAGTATTAGTTTCGATTGTGTCAGATCGTGATCCATGATTTACATCAAACTTTTGGAGGAGTCTGTAAGAACAATTAGGGAAACAGTTGAAGTTAAGTACGGCTTATCATCCACAAACCGATGGACAGAGCGAGAGGAAAATTCAGATGTTAGAAGATATGTTAAGATCTTGCGTTATGGATCTTAAAGGTAGTTGGGATGATCATCTACCATTAGTAGAGTTTGCGTATAACAATAGTTATCATGCAAGCATAGGTATGCTACCTTATGAAGCCTTATATGGAAGAAAGTGCAGAACACTATTGTGTTAGGAGAAAGTGGGAGAACGCCGAATGCCAGGGCTAGAATTGGTGCAGCAGACAGCGGATTTAGTGAAGTTGATATGAATGCGTCTTGTAGTAGCTCAAGACAGATAGAGAAAGTATGCGGACTTGCATCGAGTAAATAGGGAGTTTGAAGTAGGCTCCTACGTGTTTCTAAAGGTATTTCCTTGGAAAGGAAAGATACGCTTTGGGAAGAAGGGAAAGTTAAGTCTAAGGTTTATAGGACCTTTTGAAGTGTTAAAACGGGTAGGTGAGGTAGCTTATATGATAGCATTACCTCTAGACTTGGAATGAATACATAACGTGTTTCAAGTATCTGTGTTGCGTCCTTATAAGCCGAATTATAAGCACGTAATAGAGTAAGAGCCTATTCATATCGAGAAGGGCTTAACGTATGTTGAGATGCCGATTTAAATTATTGATAGAAAAGAACAAGTTCTGCGGAACAAAGTTATACCTTTTGTAAAGGTGTTATGGAAGAACCACGATGCCGAAGAAGTAACGTGGGAATTGGAAGAAAAGATGAGGAAGGATTATCCTAAGTTATTTGTGTAATGTAAGATGAGATTCTGGGGACATAATCTTTATAAGGGGGGAAGAATGTAACGACCGAGAAATTCGGATCTAATATAAAATAATTTTATTTAATTAAATAATGAATAAAATTTTATTATTTGTTATTATTATGTGTTAGTAAGATGAATGCCGTTCTATAACCTAGAGACGTCGGAATACCATAGTATTTTGACTACGTGAAGGAATTAAAGTGTTTGAATTTCCAAGACGAAATAAAAGTTTTCCGACAAATTTTTCAAAAAACACTATTCACTAATTTCTACTCGGGAATTATTTTTGAACTTTCAAGAAATACGTAACGATAGAATATCGAGGTAAGATGGATTATATAATAATAATTCAAGTATGAAAAATGTAGTTTTTCGCATGCGGACTTAATTCGAGAACGTTAGAAAAAGTAAAACGTTAACTAGTTAAATCAATAATCGTACAATACGTAAGTATTGTACGAGGTAATGAATATGAGTATGATACGAAGTATTATACGAGTATGTATGAATGATGGTATGTCGTATATGTTGAATAAGTATACGAGTTAGAATACGAGATTAATACGTAGATAATACGTTCTAAGGCTTTAAGCCATATATAATTGAACTTTTAAATTGTGTAGGAAGTGTAAAGTCTAATTGGGATTATGATTAAGCCCAATGCAAACTAATGTTAAAGCCCAAGTGTTTGTTAATGTAAAGTCTAATTGGGATTTTGTAATTTAATTTTTTATATTTATTGGATTAAATAAATATTTTCAATGAATTAATTATTTGATTAAATAATTATTTGATGAAGTTGTGGTAGATTAATTTAATTATATGTGTTATATTTATTAAATTAATGTGGAGAATTTTTATTATTCGAAGTATGTAATTATGTGAGCTTATTGAATTAAAAGAAATATTTAATAAGCTCGATAGTATTTTAATTAATTTAATGATTAATTAGAGATTTAATAATTTGACATAATTAATAAATGAGAAATTTAATTATGTGACTATGTGAATTAAGGAGAAATTATTATATTATATTTAAATTAAATTAAACTAGATGTTTGATTTATTATCTAATTGGACGTGACATTATTAAACTATATTATAAAAGTTTAATTAAATTAAATGGGTATAAGCCTTTTAAGGCTAGCCAAACATGGCATTAGGGGAGGTAGGGAGCAGTTACCCATATGGGTAACTGACCTCCACAATGAGTCAGTTCACTTTTATTATATACGCTTCCTTCTTTTTATTTGTTAATCTTTTATTTGCTAAGTCTGGAAAAGTAAAAACAGAGAGAGAGAGAGAGTTTTAAGAATCAGTCAAATTAAAGGAGAAGAAGTGTGGGAAATTTGGAGTTGTTAATTTGTTATCATCCTGTGTAATCCAAGCAGAGTAATCAAGGGTAATCTCTTCTTCCCCAAATTTCAAATTACGTTGTTTAAGTTTTTTTGTAAAATAATTGGCTTTCAAGTTTTCTGTAAAGTCTCTGAAATTGGAAAGAGTAAGGATTATGTGCATATATGTGTTAAGATGTTGTTTTAATGTGTTTTCCTATATATTATAGATTCCCATATCATCAGTTTCATAATATTATAATTATAACGTATGTTATGACTTCAAAATTTGCAAAGTATAGAAATATGGCCATATGGTTCTTATACGTAAATTTAATATGTCAAACATAAATTGCTTTGTAAAATTCACACACGTATATAAGTGATCCGAACACGATTGATAGCAGCTCAAGATAGATAGAAGAAATATGCCGATCCACACCGTAAAAATGTTGAGTTTGAATCGGGTAGTTATGTGTTCTTAAAGGTCTCTCCCTGGAAGGGAAAGATCAGGTTAGGAAAGAAAGAGAAATAAAACCCAAGATTCATGGACCCGTTGAAGTTCTGCGAAGGGCCGGAGAGGTTGCATATGAGGTAGCCTTACCTCCAGCTCTAGAAAATGTCCACAACGTTTTCCATGTCTCAGTCCTACGACCCTACAAACCCGATTACAAGCACGTGATTGAATATGAACCCTTACTTTTCGACAAAGACTTATCTTACGAAGAAATTCCCGTTCAGATTGTCGACCGAAAAGAGCAAGTTCTAAGGAATAAAGTAATACCTTCTGTTAAGGTAATTTGGAGGAACCACAACACTGAAGAAGCTACGTGATTACTCGAAGAGAATATGATGAAGAATTATCCTCATTTATGTACTTAGATTATTATAAGCGATTCTGGGGACAAAATCTTTGTAGGGGGTGGAGAATGTAACGCCCCAAAATCTGGTCTATTTTCACATCCAGATTTCGTACGTCATGATCCCATCTTCTTCCAAACATACATCATAATATAGCTAAATATAACAACATACATCCTCAAATCCTAGGTTCTAAAACCTTAAAACCTCTTTCATTCCAAATAATGATAATTACATTATTCATTACATCTTGTACATGTGACTTTTATCCGCCACCAAGGATACATAATCATTCATTAAACTATTCTATAGCTTAATTCTATCATTCTATATTACAAGTCTTCACTTGATCTTCACGCACATTCATATAATGAATGGCACTTCTTCTGGATACCGATCAGCTTGAACTTTCAGGGACCCTTAAGTTCTTTCTAACATCGTTCGCTGAAAATATTTTTATTTAAAGCAAGTGTGAGCATTCAATTGCCCAGCAAGTTATAACAGTTGAACAAACAACTTTAAGAATTTAAACATTCTTGTAAGACTTCAATAACCGAACAAAGGTTATGAAGCAGCTTGAATAATAGGAATAATCTGGATTCCTATCATTTTAAAACATTAGTTAAGTTCACTTTGAAATACTTTCATTCTCTACTCTCTTCCATACACATTCTGTCTGGCTAGAATCAATAGCACAGACTTAACAATAACTGTTCATGTATAAACAGAACGTGCTCATATTAAACAGTTCAATCACAAAACAGTTCATATCATAGAAAAACCGAAGTGTTCACATTGTGGCACAAGGCCTCATATATTCTAACACCTTGTACAAATATCACACATTTCCACATAGATAACTTCTCAAGTTCAACATCTGAGAAGTTTAGATACTAGCATCCATTTAAACATATGAATGAAGTTGGGAAACTTGCCTTACGCACAGCTACAGCTTATAGTTTACGTTGAACTGCTCATTCCAATTCCTATGTAGCACATAAGGAAATAACACATATACCAATTAGTTATATACTTGATTTACGCATTGGTTTACTTTACTTTACTTCTTAGGGTTCACGTTCTTATAAACTAAGTTTACGCGATCAGCTTCCTTTACCGGTTAACGACTTTGTGACATACGGAGATGTCTTACTTAATACGTTCATCATCTTTGATGATTTACATTCTTATCTTCTTCTTATAACTCTCCTAGGACTCAGCACACATCGTATCTCTGCTAGTAGTCCATATGGTACTCTGAGTGGTTTCCCACAAACAACCAACAAACAAGTTCCCGTCTCATCTACACTGCCCATAACAGTGAGTTAGATCGGTTGCCAGTTTTGTATATACCTTCTCTCTCTGAAGGAATTGTTTAGCCCAGCTCCCAAATGTCAACCATCAAAGGTTACGATTGTACTAGAACCTAAATTCATCTTAACTTACCCGAACTATTAAACTATAATGTTCGTTAAGTCAAATTCTTATTCCTTATGGCTTTCTGGCTTTTACGTTATACATACTTGTCTTTAATTCAACTTCTTCACCATTCACAGGTTTAATCACTGATCTTCATTACTCTATGGTCACACCATACACGGAGTGTAGGTCCTACCCGTTTAATATTCACGTACACTTAACCTTTATGCCGGTTCAAGTGTTCAACTCTTACATTTCATTCTAACATTCTCCTCCGACTCACATTCGGCTTTCGTTAAACTTCTTACCGTTCTCTATGACTTTCTAGATACCAATCGTATCTTATTTACTACCTTCGACAACGTCTAAGTCATACAACCAATGTATACTTAGAACGTTCGCCCGACGTGAATACGATTCATGAGGATCGTTTACGTATTCAACATTTATGTTACTTGCCCCTTAATTCTATTCAACCTTCATCCAAGGTTTTAATTACTTTCATTCATTACTCGTCACCTGAACCCCATGTTCATTATGCTTTCCTAATGTCAAAGCCATACGGTTCGTTGTATGCTAAGACCGATCGTTCATCGCAACAACGTTGCATTCATAGCGTCTAATAAAACACTTTATATTCATCTCTCATTACCAGGTCATAACATCAAAATGTTATATATACTTTCGTCACTCAACGTCTAAGGAATCACAATTGAAGTAATTCCCCACGTTCGTTTATCGCGACAACGGTCCCCGGATATTGGTTATGTAACCCGCGTCTACATGGTTCGTCTTTTATTCTCGTTTAATATTTTCGTTCAACCTTCATCAAAGGTTTAATACACTTGATTAAGTGTTAAATTAGTTGAATTATATATTCATATTTCTTTCTTGCACATCCCCCGAGAAATTGAGAAGCTAAAATCTCATTTACGGTATTGCCTTCTGCTGCGCCATGCAATGATGCGTTCTTCTTTCTTTTTTCGCGTTGCGGCGCCAATTAGCAGTAGCTAATGGCCCAAGCTCATGCTGCGGCACCGACCCCCAAGGTACGACTCGCGCTGCGGCGCCAAGCATGAAACCTAGAAATTTTTTTCTAAGTCTTTTACAAGCTTGAGACGCTGACTTTGAAATCTCATATCTTATTCGTTATAACTCGGAACGAGGATATTCCAAAGCTATTCTCTCCCTATCTTACGTACTTCGATTACCCTCAGACAAAACTTCATTCTGAATCCGTTTACATGCCATTCAATTGGCCTAATCTTCGCCCTTCGTTCATTTTACGTTTTTAACGTTCTTCGTTCGTTCGTCCGTAATTCGGTCATCCGAACTTTGAATTCATTAATTCTTGAGTCCATGACTCATGTTTTCTACGTTCTCTTACATTCTTATGAAACCCTACACGTTCGGGTTCATTTACATACTTTCTATTTCTCGTTCATCTTTTACGAAATTTTCGCCATAACTTCGTTATAGCTCAGTTTTAATTTGTTCTTCATGAATTTTTCTAATGTTCCTAACCAAGCAATAAGAAACTAACTTATATGCAATGGTTTTAAACTTTTCCATCAAGAACAATTATCCTTCGATGGTTTTAAATTTATCCATCAACAATGTTCTTCGCGTTCTTCGCGTGTTCTTCGTTTTTAATCGATATTTTGGATTACGATTTTACTTTTTCTTGGAATTTGATGTTATAGAACATCATTCCTTACTTATTTGACCTACTCATTCATAAGATTCATTCGGATCACTCAAAATCCTTACGAATCTTACACTTCCTTAAGAAATTTATAAATTAAATTCCAAATTCTTATTTCTTCATTTTCTCATGATTTCAACCATATGAATTCATTCTTAACTTCATCTACTTCTTATCTTCATTAAGTTATGCTTTTAAACATATTAAACTTAAAAGAAAATTAGAAGAAACTAGGGTTCGAATTACCGTTCTTCTTTAATCTCCTTCCGTCGGACAAAGCATGCACTCGAGCAAGCTTTTCTTCATTCTCTCCCTCTTCTTCTCCCATCTGAACTCTCTCTCTCTCTCTCTATTTCTCATAGTGTAGGATTTTCAAAAGCTCAAAATAATGAACTTAAGCTTTCTATTTATAGAAAACCAAGGTTGGGGGCATTTTAGTCATTCCCCCACCTCCTTACTATTCCAAGCTTAGCCACCAAGTTTACTTGGCCACCACCCTTACTTGGTGGCCAAGTAGCCGCCCCACATGCCCATGGGTCTCCCCCATGGGTTGCCCCATGGGTTTTACTCATCCGGTGACCCATTGGTTCGATCCGAGGTTAATTTTCTTAGATCGGGCTTAATTAAATCTAACATTGGGCCTTACATTAATTCTTACTGGGCCTTCTCTGGGCTTGATTGCACATTCCATTGGGCTTGATATAATCCAAGTCCACTTGGATTCTACAAAGTCCATTAACTCAAAGTCCATTTAGACGAATCGTATTCTATGCATTCTATTCTCGTATTCTCGTATTCTCTTCGTATATAGTTCGTATGATATTTGTATTATACGTCGTACTAATCTTCGTACTATACTCGTATAATAACTAGTATTATACTCGTATTTCTCACGCATAATAACTCTAATTATTATACAAAATCATAAAATTCTAGGAACTCACTTTTCCTAACCCTTAGGTTTTAAGTCCGCAAGCGAAAACTTCATTTTTGCCATAACTAAAATATTATTGAATATTCCATCTTGTCTCAGAATTCTATCATTACGCATTTCTCGGAAATTCAAAATAAATCTCCGAGTAGAAATAAATGAATAGTGTCTATTTCATCTTTTTCCCCAGAAATATTTTTGTTCCCGGAAATATTTTATTTTTTTCTTGAAAATTCTTACTCGTTCAGTATAGGTCATAGCCAGAATCCTCCCAATTAATAATCATTCTAGGTTATAGAACGATTAATAAACACATAGCACAAAATAGTATTAATAAAATTTTATTTTATTAATAACTAATTCTTTAAACTTAAATTTTGGACAATCCGATTTTCTGGGTTGTCACAGAGAATGTAATGGGACGAATTGTTTGAGTTGTGATTCTAAGGACATAATCCTTTTAAGGGGGGAAAGATGTGACAACCGAGATTTTGTAATTTAATTTTTTTATATTTATTGGATTAAATAAATAGTTTTGATGAATTAATTATTAGATTAAATAATTAATTGATGAAGTTGTGGTAGATTAATTTAATTAATGTAGAGAATTTTTATTATTCGAAGTATGTAATTATATGAGCTTATTGAATTAAAAGAACTATTTAATAAGCCTAATAGTATTTTATTTAATTTAATGATTAATTAGAGATTTAATAATTTGACATAATTAATAAATGAGAAATTTAATTATGTGACTATGTGAATTAAGGGGAAATTATTATATTTTATTTAAATTAAATTAAACTAGATGTTTGATTTATTATCTAATTGGATGTGACATTATTAAACTATATTATAAAAGTTTAATTAAATTAAATGGGTATAAGCCTTTTAAGGCTAGCCAAACATGGCATTAGGGGAGGTTGGGAGCAGTTACCCATGATGGGTAACTGACCTCCACAACGCGTCAGTTCACTTTTATTATATACGCTTCCTTCTTTTTATTTGTTAATATTTTATTTGCTAAGTCTGGAAAAGTAAAAATAGAGAGAGAGAGAGAGAGAGAGAGAGAGAGAGAGAGAGTTTTAAGAATCAGTGAGATTAAAGGAGAAGAAGTGTGGGAAATTGGGAGTTGTTAATTTGTTATCATCCTGTGTAATCCAAGCAGAGTAATCAAGGGTAATCTCTTCTTCCCCAAATTTGAAATTACGTTGTTTAAGTTTTTTTGTAAAATAATTGGCTTTCAAGTTTTCTGTAAAGTCTCTGAAATTGGAAAGAGTAAGGATTATGTGCATATATGTGTTAAGATGGTGTTTTAATGTGTTTTCCTATATATTATAGATTCTCATATCATCAGTTTCATAATATTATAATTATAACGTATGTTATGACTTCAAAATTTGCAAAGTATAGAAATATGGCCATATGGTTCTTATACGTAAATTTAATATGTCAAACATAAATTGCTTTGTAAAATTCACACACGTATATAATTATGCATGTTAAAACGAAGGAAACAAACCTTGAATGGTTGGATATGGTGTTATAATGAATCCGTAGTGTTAATTTTTATGTTTATGCTTAAAACCTTCAAGAACATCAAGAACAATGAAAATAAATGTGTTAATTTTTGCAAATTATGTGTTTTAACTTGTTAAAATCATGCTAGAAGGGTTGAGTATTAATCATTTGTGTATTACAATGTTTGGGCATGTCTAAATTTGTGTAAAAGTAAGTTAATTGGAGTTTTTGGCCATGTTCTGCAATTTTCGCGAATTGCAGAACTGAAACTGGAGTCTCACGTCACGGCGCCAGCTCCATGCCCTTATATCGCTACTTTGTGCGCTAAAGTCCTATGCATGGCGCCAAAGTCCTCACCAAGATTACACTGCACTCATAGCAGCGCCACTACCGCCTCGAAAGGCCAAGAATAAGGCTTAATAGTGAAATACCTTGCCTTACTTTAGCGAATGGTCCGTAATTGATTTTTTAAATGCTCAAGTCTTGCAATGTTTTAGTAACTTAACCTAATGAACATAAAAACATGTTAGACGTATAATGAGGTATTAAAATAAATTCTTAACATGTCAATAATACATTTATGTGCGAATCGAATGATTGAATGCATAGTTAGCTTATTGTTCATGAAGTGTTAATTATGATAATGAGTGTAGTAATTTGACTAAGTATAGTCATGAATTCGAGTTAGAGAAAAAGAATGAACTTGTGATGATTAGTACGTTATAATTGACTGGTATTGTGAACGTAAATGATATGTAGGATTTAAATCAAGGAACGAGTATAATTAACGTGAAATCTACGCACGAGGCAAGTTTCCTAACCCTACTTGTTATCATTATATAAGTTGATAAATTCACCTCTCTACATCAAGCAAATTCTCATTATTATTGATAAAGTCTATTTTGTTATATTAAAATGTATTAATCTTTCAAACTATGATTCTGTTATACAATGATTATTCTATTGTATACCTTTTGAGATTGCTATTCATTTTTAAATTATCAGTTACTGTTGAACTTTGTTAGACTAGTGAACCCTTAATGATTCGACTAGTCCATAGTTGATGAGCGCGCTCTAAATTTCGTAACCCTTGATGAATTATCCAAACCAAACTTCCTTTGGTGCGGACTCTAATGTCAAACCGAGATGAACAACCCTCAGATAGGGGATTACTTATCGTTAAGCGTTAGGATATTGTGCATGATGATGGTACTAAGTATCGATCCCCTAAGTACGAGAAGAAGAGTCCATAGTCTTATGACTGTTAAAGGTTTCAAGTATAAACACTTGACAACCTAGGACATAGTTCAAGGTCTTATGACCCTCAGAAGTTCTTTTGTCTCTTGCTATTCATTCTTGATTCAAAAGCTGAGTTTCCTATTTCAGAAGTCTTTGATTTATTCGCATGTTATTATTCATTTGTTATATTGTTATACTTGTGGGCAATCGTGCTCACTCTTGCGTAATAATAACATTGCAGTTAAAAATGAAAGATCAGACGAGCCTTCCACTTGTAAAGGCAAGGGCAAGGTTAACAAATGAGGAAGATTTGTTGTTCTTATGTATTTATTTTCAGACTTGATGTTATTAAGACTTGTTATTGTTTATGCTTCCGCACAGATGTTTAAGGTTAGAGTGACCTGGGATTGTATTTTTATGCAGTTGATGTAACCCCATAAGGGGAGATTGATTTATTATTTCTGTCTATTGCATGGTTTGCATTTATTTATGGGTAGATAGATAGATGATATTTGTACAGTGAACACCAAATCCCGTGGAAATGGAAATACCAGATTTGGGGGTGTCACATACAATGTAGATTAATGCAAGCCCAAATTATAAGTTAAGCTAATTGAATTTAAAGCCAAAATTAAGAATCCAATGGGTAGAAAAGATCCATGGGGCAACCCATGTGGGCCCCATGATCACATGGGTGATCTTGGTGGCCAAGCAAAGAAAGTGATGAGCAAGCAAAGGTTGTGATGGCCAAGTAAACTTAGTGATTAAGTAATGAATAGTAAGGATGTTTGATTAAGGAGGTGGGATTTGTCTATTGACCATTATACCCTAACCTTAGAAATCCTATAAATAGGAGCAGTGTTGGATCATTTCTCACTTGTTAATTTCATTCAACATATTGCAACTTATTTGTTAGAGAGAAAAAGTAAGAAAAAGCTATAATTTCATTAGTAGAAAAGAAAAAGAACAAAGCTACATCATCAAGGGTAAGACTCCTATATCATTAATCTTCCAAATCTTCAATTCTAGTTTGATAGAGAAGTGTTGATTAGTGAAGTTTGTATGCTAAGAATTAAATAGAATGGATAATCAAAGGACTTAAGTCGTCTTAATAAGCCATAAATAAGCAATTCGTTCATATATTAGTTATGAACTAAGGAAGCACTTGTCATATGTTTACATTAATGAAGTTTGTATGATAAGAAGAAGTAAGGAAGGTTGTTAAAAGACTAAAATTGGAAAAGGAGGTTATAGTTGTTTTTGCGTTTTTATTGATATATATGTAACATGTATGATTTTGGAATCAAAATTGGTATTTAATTTATTTAGTATTCTAAAAATTTGTTGTCAAGTATGCTAGTATGAAAATTACGAAAAGAATGTAATTCATATAATATAAATTGGTTAAAAAAATGAAGTTTTAGTGATTGAATTCGCTAAATGTGTTGAAAATGGAGAAAACAACAAAAACATGGTTTTAATCCTTTAAATTTGGTTGTTTTGTTATTAGAAGTGTTATATACATGCTTAACATTGTTGTAGTAAGTTTATAGCTTTTAGGTTTGATGAATTTATGTTAAAATTGAGAAAAATTGGAGTTTGGGTTGTAACATGGTCAATCACATTTGCGTTTACATACAGCACAAGCTTTGGCATGCAATTGCCACGTAAAAAGCGTGAAGCAAGATGTACGCACTCTATTAGCTTTAAAGGAGCACCGAAACAAGATTTATACCGGTGCCAAAAAAATAGAGCGTAGCAAATTACTACTCTAAGCAGAGATAATATATTTTTTTTAAATGCAGTCTATAATATGATGACCTAACTTAGTTTAGTATGCGTGATATGATGTTAAATCATATCATAATATATAATAACCGATTGTAATGTATTGTAATACCAAAATGAAGATGTGTAAGTAATTACTGAACAAGTAATATAATGATTGAAATTCGAAGTTTGTAAGAGGTAGACAGGAGAATTAAGTGCTAAAGCCTTATATTATATGATAGTGAGTTTTCAGATTCATGTTGTGTAGTTAACCAATATGATTAGACCTTAAGTTAAAAGTTATGAGAATTGAACCTATAAGGTTAATGATGGTATAACTAATCGATAATGCAACTCTAATGGTATATATAGGGTGATTGGTGAACATTTATTAAACTTGTGTAGCTTACGTACGAGGCAAGTTTCCTAACTTCATTCTCTTTATAATGAATGCAAGTTTCATAATTATAATTACCTTTTGATGTCAAACAAGTTCTCTAACTCTAATTTTTCATTATGCAAATTCCTAAACCTTATATTTAAATTGAGCAAGTTTATTAATTTAATCTCGTTTATGATTACGCGAGCTCTTGTATTCTAATTCTTTACATTGAGCGAGTTTCATCTTCATAACTATTGTTCTTGCTATTTAAAGCATAAATTATTCAAGATCATTGGCCCAAATGAGTTTTCTAACTCTTTTGAATGTAATACTTTGTATATACCATGTCTATTCAATTGTATGTTATTATTATTAAATCTTTGACTTAGGTATCGTTGTTTAATCTTATATTATTGTTGTGAACCTTCGAATAGCAAGCAAACCTTTATTGATTAGACTAATCTATAATTGATGAGTGTTCTAAAATTCTAGAATCACTGATAAGCTAGTTCCAAACTAAACTTTCTATAGTGCGGGAATCCTAAAGTTAAACTGAGATGAACAAACCTAATATAGGGGATTATGTACGCATTAGCGTTTAGATGTTTGTGCACAATAAATGGTACGTAGGGTTGATCCCCCTAAGTACGTAAGGAAGGGTCTGTATAGTCTAAACGACTGTTAAGATTGAGGTAAAAATACCTAATTACCGGGGACATAGTTCATGGTCTTAAGACCCTCAAATATAAATCTTGAACTTGTTTTCTATTCCTGATTCATAGAAAAAGTTCTCTATTATTCAGTATTCATTATTTAACCTTATGTCGATGTTATTATCATTCTTTATATTAGTGAGCAATTTTTTGCTCATTATTGCATTTAACACTGCAGCTAAAGTTGAGAAAGTTGACGAATCGTCTTCTAGCAAAGGAAAGGGCAAGATGTCCAAGTGATGTAAACTTATTTGAATTTACGTAACTGAACTTATGTTATAAGACATATGTTATTTTGTGATGTATTCCGCAGACTTATGTAATAGTTTAAGGTTAGATTACTTGGGATTATTTAAATTTGATGCACCAAATCCTGTGGGAATGAAGTATCCAAATTTGGGGGTGTCACAGGTTGGTATCAAAGCTTTAGGTTATGAACCTTAGGTGGGGGAAAACCTTAGGAAGTAACCTTTAAGGAGACATAAAATATAGTAGTGATAAACTCTTATCGAGTTCTAAGGAATGAATTAAGGAAATTGATTAAAAGATAAACAATAAAAGACTTTTAGTGCTATGTGTTAATAATTTGAGTGTCACGTAATAAATAAAACTTAAAAGTATTTTATTTCAGGATGTCTAATGTTGAAGGATCTGGTCAAGCTAGGGAAGAGATACCTCAGGTGCCTAGTGATGAGGAACCCCGACGTGAGACCCCAAATTTTATGAATAAAGATTTAAATTTCTCGAAATATTTTTTTGAATATTATGGTGTCGATTTGATATAATGTTATAGTTGTGGGTAATATTTATAAATTTTGCAAAGTAAGCAAATTGTTATATAATATTCGATTGGTCGGGGAATATTCGTACGACGGCACAATCATTGGTGGACCCCACAATGGAAGTATTATCGTAGTTAGAAAATAACAGAATTATCTTTTTATAAAAATAACGGTGGAAGTGTTACCGTTAAAACTGTTGAACTACCCGGTAGTAAAAGTATAGTAATACGCGTGGTTGCATAATAGCACACGGTATTGGTTATTGATGCTTACGTGAGAAGTTCCTCAGTTATACTCAATTATTGCTACAGTAATTGCTGCATCATATCTCTCATATTATTGATTCGATTATTGTCACAGTATCATATGCATAATATGTTATATTATTAAATCAATAATTGAGATGACAAAATTATTTATATTATTAAATTACAATATTTACAATGTCTAAAAGTTCTATCAAGGAGAGGTTTGGTCATCTAATTGCGCACCAATAAGGAGAAATCCTTATCGGAAAGCCCCTTCTTTCCTGGGAACTACCTGGTTAATAAATATTGTGAATTATAATATTAATGATGAATAAGTTCGTGGTGATTAAAGATGAATTGGATAGTTCCATTGTGTTGGAATTATTAGTGTTAGTGAAAATTGACATTTATTTCGATAATAATTGATGTCTGGAGGTTATATTGACCAATCGGGTAATTAACTAGATAAATGAGCAATTAATTTGTATTAATTCACATGATTATAACTATTTGTTCACATGTGTGTACTATTGATTCACATTCTTGTACTATTGGGGGAGGTGGTGCAAGATTGATAATACTTGCATGACTAAGTTAAAAATGGAGGTATAGTTGAAGGTACTATACTGTAATTCGTATTTTCATATGATTATAACTATTGATTCACATGATTGAACTATTGATTCACATTATTTACTATTATGGGAGGTGGTGCAAGTTTGATAATACTTGCAGGACTAAATTAAAAATGAAGAAAAAGAGGAAGGTATTATACTGTAATATTTTGAGCCCCAAAATGTGCAATTATCGAAACTATCTTTTCCTATAAATAGAAGCTCATTCTTCCTTCATTTCTCACCAATTCACTAAAGCTATAGAGCAATTATTATAGAGAGAACTTATAGAGAGAAAGAAGAAGAGAAGTCTGCTATCTCACTATTCCAATATCAAGTTTTTTCTAAGGTAAGGGGTATTATTCTTTTGTATTCATGAAGAGAGTTATTTTATTTCAATACTCATAAGGGTTGTCATTCCATTCTTTATTATTATGTTGGAATAACCTGTCTATGCGAAGTATTGCATACATGGTAAAATTCTTCTGTTATTCCATTCTTTATTATTCGCTGGAATAACTTTCTCATGCGCGCTATCGCATGCCTGGTGAATTCTGTTGTTATTCAATTCTTTATTATTCTGTTGGAATATCCTGTCTGTGCGGATTACGTATGTCCTGGTTCCATTCTTTATTATTCTATTGGAATATTCTGTCTGTGCGGATTACGCATGACCTGGTTCCATTCTTTATTATTCTGTTGGGAATAACCTGTCTATGCGGTCTATCGCATGCATGGTGAATTCTTTTGTTATTCCATTCTTTATTATTCAGTTGGAATAACCTGTCTGTCAACGTCGGGATTTTTGAGTGTCCCGTTTCGTTACTTGTTCTTTGGTGTTCTCATGTTAATGTGAGATTTGTTTGAAAAATAAGTGAAAAAGGTCCGACATGTATAATGTTGACGATTTGACTTTAAGAGTCGCCATTGGGTATTTAATCGGTTGCACTAACGCAAATCGGTAAAAGTTTTGCACATTGACCCAGTGTTTTGACACTACTAGACGGGTCTATGAAACCAAGATTCATTTTGGGTCCGAGGGCTTGATTATGCGGAGGGAAGGTGTTAGGCACCCCCCGACATACGTGTTATCACGGTGACCGCCACTTTTCAAAGAAATTGTTATATGAATGTGTGTGTGTGTGGATCAATGTGCAATTATTTGAAAGTAGTGCGAGGCCTCGTTCGTACCTATATACACAATGTTTGAATTTTATAAAAAAAATTAGTTTTAACCAAGATGTAGCAATGACGTTTTGTAAAAGAGGTTTTTCAAACCTTATGCTCAATAGGAATTGAGACGATTTCATACTTCCATTTTATTATTAAATGCTCGACTTGTTTGCTTTTATTTTCGAGATGCGAAGCATTCTCGAGAAAATTATATACAGCAGTGTCGAACTCCTCATGGGCATGACAACCATCCAAGGAAATTCAGACACTATAAATAATGTACATAAACAACTACAATTTGAAAATGTAAATAAAGTCAGAAAAGCGATCAACGCCACTAAGTAAAATCCGAAGAAGACAAAATGTAAATAAAGTCATAAAAGCGATCAACCGCCACAAAGTAAACTCAAGCAGCGACGAAATGTAAATAAAGTCAGAAAAGGCCAATGTAAGTAAACTCCGAACTCGACAAAAATGTAATATATATATATATATATATACAAATATATATATATATATAAAAGCGATGAACGATACCAGGATGTGAATCCAGGCTCATCGATATGTTCGACAACAATTATATATATGTTATATATATATATATATATATATAAGCGAGTAAATGCTCCTTATGTAAAATCCGGGCTCATCGATATATGTCTAACAACAATTATATATATATATATATATATATATATATATATAATATATATATTTATAAAAGCAATAAACGCTCTAGACCGATATCTAGGCTCAATCGAGGCATAACTTGATAATGTTAGTCCATATATGAAATATATACATATATAAGTATATATATACAGACAAAAATGAAAACCACGGACCGAAGTCCGGGCAAACGCACACAACATGACTCTCAATGTGTATAACAGTGTGTGCTAATATGAGCAGAAGGCTTTATAGAATGTGAGAATGCTTACAGTGGGCTACCAAATACTCGGCTCCTGTCAGTAAAAATATGACAAAATATAAGCTCAAAAGTGTTTGAAATAAGACAGCAATAAGTTTATGGGGTGTACAAAGCCATTTGGACAGGGCTTCCTCGCTACTTTCTCTCTCAAAATGGCTAGCCCAAGCCCCATATTTATAGAATCGATTCTTTGCGAGGTGTACCGTATGGCAACCTCTATTACACCTACGGTGGCCGCCGAATCGCCTGGGTTCATTTCGCGGGTCCTGTCGTCTCAAAGTACGTGCACTCGTGCGATGTAATATCCGTTCGAACTTGCAGAACTTCAATTTGAGCAACCGAACGAGGTGTACAAGACCATCTTCGGACTGTTTTTATCGAGAGTTACGCAATGACATGGGAGTTTCCTTTTTTGATTCCAGGAAAATGGGTCCATGACCGAAATAGCATTCCCGGGTTCCCGTTAGGCAATCCGGTGAGCTATTTCGCGTAGTTTTCGCTCCGAAGTTAAGATATGAGTCTTGTGGTACTAATTTTGAATCAATTTGAGTTAACACGAGTTTACTTGATTTGAAGTGAAGTTGAGTTGGAAAAATGACCATTTTCCCCTCCCAGGGTTATCTCCGATTTTCGCACAGTTGTAGCAGGTTTTTCCCAGGGTTATCTCTGAGATGGTCATGCTGTTGACTCTGAATATCCTCAGGGTTATCTCTGAGGTTGGAATTGATGTTGTGGTCCTCCAGGGTTATCTCTGGAGTGTGAAAAAGGCAATTTTGCCCTCCTGCACAGTTAGTAAAAGGAAAAGAAAATTTCGAGTGTCTACAGATGCTCCTCTTTATCATGTTCATGCAATGCAATGGAATGGACATGATAAAGATTAGTAGACACTTGAAACATGACAATGTATTTTCAATGATGCAGATTGTAATGTAGTTAATGTAATGATGAATGCTAAAAAATGTTTTCGCAAATCGCAGTTCGCGAATCGCACATCGCATTTCGCACTTCGTATTTCGCTTTTGGCCAATCACACATCATAACTCGCAACTCGCACTTCGCATTTTGCATATCACAAATCTCAAATCACAATATAATGAATGTTATGATGCATGTTTAAAATGTTTTCACAAATCTCTTTACCTTTACCAGGGATTGTTGATGCCTATGCTGGTGTTTACTTCAACGGTTTGGTTTTTTGTCGGTGTTGCTAATGCCTATTTGATGAAGAGAAATTGAGATATCGCCGATGCATATGCTGGTAGTTTACAATGGTGCCTACCCTGATGGTAGTTTGATAACAGATCCTACCCTACTGGTAGTTGACATCACCCAACTATTTTGGTTCCCACTCGAACGGTAGTATACAAAGCATTCATTGCTGGACTGTCTTGATGTTGCACTGAATTGATACCAATGGTTTTGAATACCGGATCTTCCGATACCTTTACTAAAGTAATATTCAAAGGTTTGCTTGGCTAGATTCTACCTGATGTTACGCTGGATAGAGATGTACGTTGATGTAGTACCTTACCCTTTTTGAGGTGATTTATAGTTTCCTTTCGCTGTTGAGTGCTTGTGCCCCATTTCCTTGAACATTTGATTCGTAACCCGACTGAACTGATGATCTGAATGCAACTGATATCCCTGGGGGGTGCAGTTTGTACTTTCGCTGCCGAACTTTAAACTTTAGTGTAGAGGCCTCAGCTTGTGAGGATTTGGCGCAAATTGATGGTGTAGATTTCATTCGCCAGACCCTTTGTCATTGGGCTTTTACTCTTAAGTTAAGAACTTTGTTGAGAATTTTCCCCTTCGTCTGTAGGGGCAAGCTAATGTTGCCATGATTCTTTTCAGGAGTTTTCTTTCTTTTGACGAGAGGCCTGATCCCGCCTTAAAATCCTTCACTTTCCTAGAATTGGAAAATGCCCCAGTCCTTTCACATATTGATGTCGGGGATTCATACGAAAAACTCTCTTTGTTGATAAAGTCGCAAGTGAGTAATATCCAAATCGCCAGTGAGCTGATTGTGAGGGAAACTTTGATGATGTTGGACCATGCTGATGGTGTTGACTGGGGCATTTTCCTCTTTAGGATGTTTGATAAATGCCCTAGTGTTGAGTTGTCGCTATTTTCGAGATTGCCAAAGTCTTGTTGTAGTGGTCGCAATATCGGGTTGTCGTTGATTTTGAAATTGCCCCATCCTTGCTTGTTGTTTGGGATAGTAGCTTTGACAGATGGGCTGATAAGATGCTGAGATCGCAATAGACTTTTTCTCTGTACTGGATGGTGAACAAGTACAGGACTTGGGTGTTGATGCCTTCAATCATTATTCCTGACTTGTTATTGCAATTGGTCTTGTTTTTCTTTTGATTTGATGAAGACTCGTGATTAAGTGTGTCGAATCTTTGAAGGTCCTTGTTGTTGGTCGTCTTGACATATCGCTGTTTCTTCCTTTCTGGGATTTGTGCCAGATTTGATAGAATGACATTGCAGTGTTGTTGGGTCTTCTCCACATAGGTCGCTGACTTGGAGGGTCGTTCTTGAGATTGACGTTTGGATTTGGACATTTCTATTGAGGGTCAGACCACACCACTGGTGGTTGCCTACGTATTCCCGTAAGTGTGGGAGATCAGGTCTTCATAGTTCCTACTTGATAAGATAAACGGTTTGCCAAGTGTTTGTTTGAGAAGCATTTGTTTGAGAAGTGTTTGGTTTGGGTTTTTTTTTGGGTTTTGTTTTGTTTGACCGCACCATAAATGGTTGCCTACGTACTCCCATTGAAGCGGGGAGATCAGATCTTTCGTAGTTCAGGCCTGATGAGCTGAAACCTGAATGACTTGATTTTTGATTAATTTTTTCCTTCTTTTTTTTTCTTCTTTTTTTTTTCTCTTTTTTTTTCTTTTTTTTCCTTTTTTTTTTCTTTTTGTTTTGTTGTTTTTCTTTCTTTTCTTTTTTTTGTTTTTTTTTTTCTATAGATGCATGGAAAATAAAAAGCATATTGCGAAGGAAGTGATACTGTCCCAACATTTTATGGAATTCGCAGCTTTATCCCCTGGATCTACATCGTTTTGGCTAGTTGAGGTCTGATAGTCCAGTTGTCAGTGGTTGTGTTGCCTTCAAGGCTCGCGACAGAGGTTACTTCTTGGTTTTGAATGTCTTCACTTATGGCCATAACTTGATCGCCTCGTTCAAGACATTCCTCGTGGATGCTTGAAATTTGACCCATCACAAAAAGGTATGAAATCTTGATTCTTTGATGGGTTGGTTTCCCCGACAACCTCACCACCTTTTTCTTCATCTGTTCGTTCACGCTTTTCCTGGGCTTGAGAGGATTCGACCATGAAATCTCCCTCGAACTGTTGTCGCATTTCTTGCAAAAAACTTTCCTTTTTTGCTTTTTATTCCTCAGAAAGGATTAGTATTTCCTCCACATCATCCAAGGTGATAAAATCAGCAATGTGGGTGTTATCCTTGGACCACAGGATGTTGGATGTTGGCGGAGGAACCTCCTTCGTGGATTCCCTTGTCTCTTCTATCATTTCATGCATTAGGATCGCTCCATCTTGTGTTCTGCCAGGATTATCGCTCATAGCCTTCACCTCATTTGAGCTGCCTGTCTCAAGTGGACATTTTAAGCTTTTTATTGCCTTTTCGCCTTTTTTGGTCACGGGAATTTCTATCTCCAGCTCTCCATTTTCAATGAGATACTGGATTTTATGTCGCAAAGCCCAACATTCCTCAGTCGTATATCCAAGTGAGTTAGAATGGTAAAGACATATCTCGGTGGAATCATAGCTCTTTATCTTGGGATTTACAGGAGGTAGCAACTCAGTAATCCTTCCTTCGCTCATCAGAAAGTGTAGCATTTCTTCATTGGATTTGCTTAGAGGGGTGAATTTCCGGACTATTGTGGAGGTTGTTTGATCTTTTTTCTTTGAGAGTTTGCATTCCCCCAAGAGATTTTTCCGTTGGCGAGGTCTGCTAGCAATTTTATCATCCCCCTTTTCTTGGCCTTCTGATAGTTGAGTGAAGAATTGCCTTGTATCCTGATGTTGGTGCACTATCATCTTAGCTAGCAGATTTACTTGGTTCTGGATTGTCTCTAATTTTTGCATTACTATGATACCTTCCTCCGAGTTTTCCCACTTTAGGACATTTGTTCTGTGCCTTTGGGGGTAGTCCTTTATCCTTCGCATGCACTTACGAATTGGATATATTTTAGCACTTCCTGACCCGATCATGTTTACTTCCCCCGTATCATGCTGCAATGGAAGGTTGGTGTTGACATTCTGTTGATCAGGTTGTTGAACCACAATACTGCCACTTTCGATCAGATTTTGAATTTTATGCTTTAAGTACAAATAATCTTCTGTATCATGTCCTGGAGACCATGAGTGGTAAGAACATCTTTGGCTTGGATTATATCTTTTGCTCCCTGGTTCTAGAGGTGGAGCCAGTTCGATAATTTTCTTGTGATCCATTAATATCGCCAAGACATGTTCAAGGGAATCGCCTAGTGGAGTGAACACCCGATTTTCCGTTCTTTTAAATTTTCTTTTCCTATCTAGGTATTGGTTGAACGCAGCCTATTGTTGAGATGGAAGAATGCTTGTATTTTTTGAATGGGGGGACTGTAGGTTGGTCTCCTAACTTTCCCCTGTACAACAAGGGATACATCTTCATTGCCTTTATCAGGTACACCCTTTGGATCACTCGCATACTTGCCCGTCTGTATATGCTTGGTGACTGCTTCCAAGGTAGTGAAGTCTTTAATCTTGCATGCTTTAAGGCCCATCTCTGCCATTTCTCTGTGTTTGATCATTTCCGAGAATGGCTTTCATATGCCTGCTAGGATCCTTACGTAGTACAGAGCCTCTTGGATATCAATAAACGTCATCACCATCTCAGCTTCTGTCATTGATGGAATGACTTGCGCTGCTAGATGTCTCCATCTTTGGGCATATTCTTGGAAAGATTCAGTACTTTGCTTTTTACTTTAGTCACTTGGTATCGATCAAAAGCCATTTGTGATCGAAAATTGTCTTGACTTAGAAAGGCGTGGGCCAATTCTTCCAGGGGCCAGGATTTTGGCATTGTCAAGTCAGCATACCAGTGCTTTAGCCTCTCCAAAGGAGACTCTTTTGGAAAAGCTGCATTCTGAGGTTTTCATCTTCAGCATAAGATCCTAGTTCGCCAATGTACACTTTCAGGTGCGTATAGGGATCGCCTTCCCCATTGTACATTTTAAACTCTGGGACTTTGAATTTGGTAGGATAGCGCGCCCCTAGGAATATGCAAAGATCTGAATAGGTGACACTCCCATAATTTCCAGTCCCTTTGATTGACCGGATGGTCTCCTCCATTTGTTGAACTTTCTTTCTTATATCCCCGCCGATCATCATCCGAGATTTGTGATTTCTTTATTGGAATGAGGTTCAGATATCTGGGTTTCCATCTTTTTGCCAATACCCTGATTGCCTCCTGGTGTGGATGACTCTGGTTGAGTAGGCATTGTTTGGCCTTGGATTCCTCCATGTGAAGAGGATTCTGTGTGGATGGGTATTTGTGGACCCTGAATAGATTGGTGTAGTTCTTTGAGCATAACAACCAACTCTGTCACTTGATAGCTTAATTTTTTGAACTCTTTGCGAGAGACAGAAGTTGGATTAGGTTGGGCACTTTTATCCATATCCTCGATCGTGGCCTTAATGCCCTTTTGGTTTTTAAGCGATGGCAACGGGATCAATTGCTTCCCTACAAAAACATATGTAGTTTAGTCTTAGGGAAATGTATAAAAATTTTACATGCTATCATAACGTGTCCATTGTAGGAATATTATCCTGCAAAATGGGTGTCATTTAATAGCATGTAAAGCCTTAATATGCATTTACACATATTCTTCATATTTTCCTTTACATTGAGATTGACAAGTAATTGAAATTACAAGTAATTTAAATGGGAAAGTATGAAGAGACTTCCCTTTGCGTTTGGTTTATCAGAGGCTTACCTATCTTAGGTTACTCTCGCGGCTTTTTGGCATGAAGGTTCCCAGATCATCGCAATCTACTTGACGGGAAGTTAATCCGGTCGTTCAACTGGAGCGAATCTGAGTGGTGCCTTTCCTGAGCCCCAGGGAATTATTCTTCCCACGAGTCCAGTAATCAAACATCGACAGGATAGCCTCCTGGTGGAGGGACCACAACATACATTCACATACAACATGTCTCATCGTTTATGCAAAATGATGACATGTGCGAAGCACTAATATCACAGATAGATATTTAGCAGTGCAGTAATTAAGATGCATTCGTACACATTCATTAGAAATGTAAATGCAACATTCACACATAAGCATATAACAATTTTGAAAAGCTTGTAATAGCGGCTTAAGCCCTCTTACTAGAGTCCCCAGCAAAGTTGCCACCTGTCGACGTCGGGATTTTTGAGTGTCCTTTTCAGTTTGTTGTTTTGTTTGTTCTCATGTTAATGTGAGATTTATTTGAAAAAACAAGTGAAAAAGGTCCGACATGTATAATGTCGATGATTTGACTTTAAGAGTCGCCAGTTGGTGTATTTAACTGGTTGCACCAATGCAACCGAAAAGGTTTGCACATTGAACTAGTGTTTTGACAGTACTAGACAGGTCTATGAAACCGAAATTCATTTTGGGTCCGAGGGCTTGATTATGCGTAGGGAAGGTGTTAGGCACCCGCTGACATTTGTGTTACCACGGTGACCGCCACTTTTCAAAGAAATTGTTATATGAATATGTGTGTGTGTGTGTGGATCAATGTGCAATTATTTGAAAGTAGTGCGAGGCCTCGTTCGTACCTATATACACAAGGTTTGAATTTTATAGAAAAATATAGTTTTAACCAAGATGTAGCAATGACGTTTTGTAAAAGAGGTTTTTCAAACCCCGTGCTCAATAGGAATTGAGACGATTTCATACTTCCATTTTATTATTAAATGTTCGACTTGTTTGCTTTTATTTTCGAGATGCTAAACATTCTCGAGAAAATAATATCTGAAGTGTCGAACTCCTCATGGGCATGACAACCATCCAAAATTCAGACCTTCGTAAAATAATATATAAAATACTACATATTTGAAAAATGTCCATCATGGGAATCAATCTAGATTCATGAAAGCTCAATCTGTGATCACATGATTCCTAGGCTCACATGATACCGCAATTTATATGGAAAGCGATGGCGATTATATATATAAAAGTCAGAAATATATATATACAGACAGGATCAACCACCACGTAAAGCAACTCCATGGAGGATCTAAATGTAAATATATAAAATCGGTAAATATATATATATATATATATATATATATATATATATATATATATATATATATATACATAAATATATGGATATGATTAACCACCACGGCAAACTCTGTGGGACGAAATATAAATAAAAATAGAAAAAGCGATCGATCGCCACGTAAGTAAACTCAAGCAGATTTAAATGTAAATAAAATCAGTAAAAGCGATCAATGACCACTTAAATAAACTCCGTGTAGGACAAAATGTAAATAAAAGTCATAAACTACCACAAGTAAACTCCAGTGCTGATGAAATGTAAATATATATATATATATATGTACAAATATATATATGAAAGCAGTAAACACACCGGATGTGAATCCGTGCTCATCGGATATGTCCGAAAAAACAATATATATATATATATATATATATATATAAACGAGTAAATTCACCCCTTGATGTAAAATCCGTGCTCATCTGATATGTCCGACAACAATTATATATATAAGTATATATATATAAAAAGCGAGTAAATGCTCCTGATGTAAAATCCAGGCTCATCGAGATGTCCGATAACAATTATATATATATGTATATATATATATATATATATATATATATATATATATATATATATATATATATATAGCAAAATGCTCTTGGATGTAAAATCCGTGGCTCATCAAATATAATCCAACAACAATTATATATATTTAAGTATATATATATATATATAAAAGCAATAAACGCTCCAGACCGATGTCTAGGCTCAATCGAGGCATAACTCGATAATGTTAGTCCATATAGGGTCGGAACTCGCTGATAGGAAAGGAGAGAAAAACAAAGCAATGCCAAGAGCTCCGTCTGAAATATATACATATATAAGTATATATATACAGATAGAAATGAAAACCACGGACCAAAGTCCGGGCAAACGCACACAACATAACTCTCAATGTGTATAACAGTGTGTGCTAATATGAGAAGAAGGCTTTATAGAATGTGGGAAGGCTTACAGTGGGCTGCCAATGTAGACTTCTATGACTCTAGATGGATGAATAATCGGCTCTCGCTGGTAAATATATGACAAAATATAAGCTCAAAAGTGTTTGAAATAAGATAGCAATCAGTTTATGGGGTGTACAAAGCCAATTGGACAGGGCTTCCTCGCTATTTTCTCTCTCAAAATGGCTAGCCCAAGCCCCATATTTGTAGAACTGATTGCCGCAGGTGTACCTGCGGTAGCCTCTATTACACCTGCGGCTACCCGAACTGCCCAGGGTTCCGTGGGTCCCGTCGTTTTGAAGTACGTGCACTCGTGCAATGTAATGTTCGCTCGAACTTGCACAACTTCAATCCGAGCATCCGAACGAGGTGTACAAGACCATCTTCGGACTGCTTTTGTCGAGACTTACGCAATGACATGGGATTTGCCCTTTTTGATTCCAAGAAGATGGGTCCATGACCGAAATAGCATTCCCGGGTTCCCGTCAGGCACTCCGGTGAGTTGTTTCGCGTAGTTTTCGTTCCAAAGTTAAGATATGAGTCTTGTGGGACTAATCTTGAATCAATTTGAGTTAACATGAGTGTACTTGATTTGAAGTGAAGTTGAGTTGGCAAAATGACCAATTTACCCGTCCCGGGATTATCTCCCGTTTTCGCAGAGTTGTGGCAGGTTTTTCCCAGGGTTATCTCTGAGATGGTCATGTTGTTGACTCTGAATATCCTCAGGGTTATCTGAGGTTGGAATTGATGTTGTGGTCCTCCAGGGTTATCTCTGGAGTGTGAAAAAGATGTTTTTTCCCTCATGCACAGTTAGTAACAGGAAAAGAAAATTTTGAGTGTCTACACTGTCTATGTGGATTACCGCATGCATGGTGAATGATCCTTCATATTCATTCCTTATTAAATTGTGGAAATGAGCTATCTACGTGGATTATCGCATGGTGGACGAAAATCCATTTGCAGTTTCATATATTCTATTATACTCAGTTGGTTAAAGTTTTGGCTTCTATACTCCATGAAATTAGTAAAATATCCTGGATATTTGCGCTTCATCCAGTATCTTTTTATGGAAATATTCTTCTGAGCATTCTTGAATTTTACTCCACAAAGAAGTATCATGTTGACAATTTGGACGTTATTGATCTCTGGATAAATTAAAATTATAAATCTTTAAAATTTATCCTTGAACTTGTTTTATTGAATTATTATGTCATTGTCATCATCCTCATGCTTATATTGTGATGAAAGTCATCTTTGGCTTACGTGCATAGATGGACTTGGTATGATTATGACCAGGGATTATTCGGTATAATCACGATCGTAATGTGACGAATGATGTGGTGAAAGTCCGCAGTGGCCTGTAGTGCATTGATGGATAGTTTTTGATATGATTATGACCAGGGATTATTTGGTATAGTCATGACCATTGATGATTTAATGAATATCCTTGGCCCGTAGTGTAGGGAAGATTCGATGATATGGTTTATTTATTAAACTGAGTTTCAGCAATAAAAATTGATGAAAACTTTTTAAATCATAGAAGATAGTAGATTTTATGCTCTACTTGACTCTTCTAATGGATTGCTTATTCCGCTACAGTTGTTGATTTAAAAATTATTATCTACAGTTGTATTCTATTTTTCCCCGTTGGAGACTAACGATAATTTGTTGTATATTATCTTAGTCATAATATTCTTTATTGGGCTAGTTGAGCTCACCCTTTTCCTTTTTGTTCCATTTTTCTTCCGGGGAGGCGAGAATGTAAGCGAGTGCACGGTCTGGGTATGGAATGATGGTTATAGAGAGAGTTGTTTAGTAGTCCTCACCATTTTTGTAAAATAATGTATAAATAATTGTGATGAGGATTTATTTGGGTATGTATATTGTCTAGAAGACAATAATTGTATTTAAACTCACAGTATATATGTTGTCATATTTTGCACGACAAATGTATTAATAAAGTTGTAGTTATTTCTGTACCATGTATTTGGCGACTCAGAATGGGTTGGATGGAATGGACCTATTTTGGGGGCGTCACAGCTTATTTCCGTTGCAGTTGTTGATCTAAAACTTATTGTCTATTGTATTCTATCAGTTGTTATACTGTTGAAGGCTAAGGATAATTTATTCTGCATTATTTTAGTCATAATATTTCTTACTGGGCTAGTTGAGCTCACCCTTTTCTTTCATTGTTCTCTTCAGGAAATGAGAATATAGTTGGGATGAGTCGGGGAATGGAGTGATGGTTCAGGATAAGTGGCTTTAGTAGTCCTCACTATTCTGTGAAATAGTGTGATAATAGTTGTAATGAGGAGGACTCCATTGAGTGTGGATATTGTCTAGATGAAAATATTCTTATTTAAACTCTAAGCTATGTTTTGTCGTATTTTACACGACTGTTGTATAATTAAGTTGTATTTGAATTTATGTAGCATGTATTTGGCGACTCAAGATGGGTAATGTATACCTGTTTTGGGGGCGTCACAGTTGGTATCAAAGCTTAGGGATATGATCCCTGGCTGAGATGTGAGACAAGAACTAGGAGGGGAGAGACGAGGAATTCCTTCGCTAGTATGACCTACCTAAGTTTACTTGTAATTTAATTGGTCGGTCAGAGTATAAGGATAATATGTGGCATGTCAATTAACCCTTGTTTTTTGGCAGTATTTGAAAATGGCATCCGAAAATGTTGAGATAAGCAATGAAGCACATGAGACCGTTGAGTCACCAATGATCAATATCCAGGATAATGTGCAATAGGAAGATAATAATCCTCAGGTAAATAATAACACCGATGAAATGATGAACGATGGGATGTTCAAAGGCTTTATGCAATTCATATAACATCAGGCGAGAGAGACTCTTGTTCAAAATGCAGGTGGAATCAATGGCAACCCACGGCTGGTCACTGCTAAGCAGTTCAAAGAGCTGGGACCACCGGAGTTTTTGGGAAAGCCAGAACCACTTAAGGCAGAGACGTGGTTAAAGCAGATAACCAAGATATTTGATGTCTTGAGATGCTCCGAGGAGCAAAAGGTTCCCTTTGCCACCTTTATGTTGCGTGAAGAGGCAGATTATTGGTGGGAATTTGTAAAGCGTACCCAGCCTGACGCACTCAAGATGTCTTGGGAGAAGTTCCAAGAGCTGTTCAACAACAACTACTTTCCCGAAAGTATTTGTCACATGAAGGAGGTGGAGTTTATCAAGTTAGAGCAAAACAATATGGCCGTGTTGCAATACGAGGCTAAATTTGCGGAGTTATCCCGGTTTGCATCCCATTTGGTCTATAATGAGGAGCGAATGACACGAATGTTTCTAAGAGGTTTGAAACTTGATATACGTCAATACCTCATTTCTCACAAACTTTGTTTATATTCAGATGTTGTGAATATGCCTCAGTTATTAGAGCACTATACTGAGTCAGCACAACCAAAAGGTAACGGCCAACAACACGATAATAATCATACCGGTGGCAACGGCCATCGGAATAATGATAACCATCGTGGGGGAAATTATCATGCCAAGAATGGTAACCACTTTGGTGGTAATCATGGCCAAGATAATAGGAGTGGAAATTTCAAGAAGAGAAGGTTCAACAACGATGGAAAGATAGCAGCACCAACACCCATTTTCAAGGAAAGAGAACGACCACCAATTGTATGCTTCAAATGCGGAGGGGAGGGACATATCAGTCCAAGCTGCACAATGCAGTCCAAAGTATGTTACAATTGTGGAAAAGAAGGTCACCTAGCCCAATTTTTTCGTGCACCAAAGTCAAGTCCAGCTGGGACGGTGGCACCAAAGACGGATACGGACAAAATAAAGTCGATGGTTTCAGGAAGAGCGTTTTTCATGACTTCTCAAAAAGCGAGTAACCTGAATGAAGTTAGAACGGGTTAGTTAATTATAAATTCTTGTGAGGTCCATACCTTATTAGATACCGGTTCTACCCATTCTTTATCTCTCTTGCTTGCGCTTAATGTTTAAATTTAACTCTAGAGAAGTTAGACTTTAACTTATCGATTGAAACTTCGTTAGCAAACACCTTTGTTACCTCCACTGTTTATAAATCTTGTTTGATTTAAATCAACACTTTCACGTTACCTATCGATCTTATCTCTTTGAAAATACTTGCCTTTGATGTGATTTTAGGAATCGACTGGTTAACTACTCATCATGTTTTTCGTAAGGTTGTTAGATTTCATATTCCTAACCAACCTGTTATGCAAATTCAAGCAACCAAACCACTAAAGTCAATCATTGTCATATCAAGCCATAAGTAAAGAGCCCCGATCCTTTCGTTGTTGACTTCCTTGTGTGGAATGCACAGAAGCCAGACTTTCTATAGGCGACGTCGTGAATGACGATGGCAAGTTGATAGGTATCAATGTGACGTACTACCCAAGTCTTGGATGAGAGTCACAGTTTTGAATGATATTTCTATTGTTAATAAATTTCTTAATGTATTCTCTGAAGACTTCCTAGCCTACCCCAAAGTGTGAAATCGAATTCTGTATTGACCCCAGTACAAAACTCATTTCTAAAACCCTCAAATATTTCTTCAACTAAAATGAACGTAACATGCGCCAAAGATGTTGGCTCGAGATGTTGAAGATTACGATCGTACCATTCAATATCATCGTGGAAGAGCGAACGTGGTAGCTGACGTGTTGAGTAGAAGATCGTATGCATTTATGAGTGCGATGTTGTTAATACAAAAACCCATTTCGTATAACTTACAAATGATGAAGATAGAGTTAAAGACACTAAGGACCCACGTGGTGATATCAAATATACGAGTAGAATCGACTTTAATTGATAAAGTTAAAGTCGTGCAAGCTACATACTCAGAGCTGATGAATGTGAAGAAGAAGGTTCAAGAGGGCGTTATTCTAGAAGCAAGAATCGATGAAGAGAGGAAATCTCAACCCTCGATTTTATTGGCCCATTTGAAATCCTCGATTGAGTAGGAACTGTGACCTATAGACTCATTTTAACGCCAAGTATGTCACGTGTTCATAATGTTTTTCACGTATCGATGTTACGTAAATATGTGGACGACCTGAACCACATTATTAAATTAGAACTAGATGATATAGCAGAAGATTTAACGTATGAGGAGATACGTGTTAAAATCTTGGATAAAAAGGATCGTATTCAACACTCAAAGGTTATACCTCAAGAGTTAGAATCTAAAATGAAGTCAAGGTATCCTCATATCTTCGGCATACCAGGTACGTACGTAAATTTTGAGGGCAAAATTTCATAAGGAGGGGAGATTGTGAGACCCCAAATTTTATGAATAAAGATTTAAATTTCTCGAAATATTTTTTTGAATATTATGGTGTGGATTTGATATAATGTTATAGTTGTGGGTAATATGTATAAATTTTGCAAAGTACGCAAGTTGTTATATAATATTCGATTGGTCGGGGAATATTCATTTTAACAGGGAATATTCGTATGACGGCACAATCATTGGTGGACCCCACAATGGAAGTATTGTCGTGGTTAGAAAACGATAGAATTATCTTTTTATAAAAATAACGGCGAAAGTGTTACCGTTAAAACTGTTGAACTACCCGGTAGTAAAAGTATAGTAATATGCATGGTTGCATAGTAGCACACGGTATTGGTTATTGATGCTTACATGAGAAGTCACTCAGTTATACTCAATTATTGCTACAGTAATTGCTGCATCATATCTCTCATATTATTGATTCGATTATTGTCACAATATCATCTACATAATTTGTTATATTATTAAATCAATAATTGATACGACAAAGTTATTTATATTATTAAATTGAAATATTTACAATGTCTAGAAGTTCTGTCATGGAGAGGTTTGGTCATCTAATTGCGCGCCAATAAGGAGAAATCAATATCGGAAATCCCAATCTTTCCTAGGAACGACCTGGTTGTTAAATATTGTGAATTATAATATTAATGATGAATAAGTTTGTGTTGATTAAAGATGAATTGGATAGTTCCATTGTGTTGGAATTATTAGTGTTATTGAAAATCGACATTTATTTCGATAATAATTGATGTCTGGAGGTTATATTGACCAATCGGGTAATTAACTGGATAAATGAGTAATTAATTTCTATTAATTCACATGATTATAACTATTTGTTCACATGTGTGTACTATTGATTCACATTCTTGTACTATTAGGGGAGGTGATGCAAGATTGATAATACTTGCCTAACTAAGTTAAAAATGGAGATATAGTTGAAGGTACTATACTGTAATTCGTATTTTCACATGATTATAACTATTCATTCACATGATTGAACTATTGATTCACATTATTTACTATTAGGGGAGGTGGTGCAAGTTTGACAATACTTGCAGGACTAAATTAAAAATGAAAAAAAAGAGGAAGGTATTATACTATAATATTTTGAGCCCCAAAATGTGCAATTATCGAAACTATATTTTCCTATAAATAGAAGCTCATTCTTCCTTCATTTCTCACCAATTCACTAAAGCTATAGAGTAATTAATATAGAGAGAAATTATAGAGACAAAGAAGAAGAGAAGTCTGCTACCTCACTATTCCAATATCAAGTTTTTTCTAAGGTGAGGGGTATTATTCTTTCGTATTCATAAAGAGAGTTATTTTCTTTCAATACTCGTAAGGGTTGTTATTCCATTCTTTATTATTATGTTGAATAACTTTGCCTCATCTGAGTACCGCATACATGGTGAAATTCTTCCATTATTCCATTCTTTATTATTCATTGGAATAACTCCGTCTGCAAGTCGATCTATCGCATGCCTAGTGAATTATGTTGTTATTCCATTCTTTATTATTCTGTTGGAACATCCTGTTTGTGCGGATTACGCATGACCTAGTTCCATTCTTTATTATTCTGTTGGAATATCCTGTTTGTGCGGATTACGCATGACCTGGTTCCATTCTTTATTATTCTGTTGGGAATAACCTGTCTGTGCGGTCTATCACATGCATGATGAATTCTTCTATTATTCCATTCTTTATTACTCTGTTGGAATAACCTATCTATGTAGATTACTGAATGCATGGTGAATGATCCTTAGTATTCATTCCTTATTAAATTGTGGAAATGATGCATACATGTGGATTTCAAAGGCGGCGCGAAAAATCCATTTGTAGTTTCATATATTCTATTATACTCAGTTGGTTAAAGTTTTGGCTTCTATACTCCATGAAATTAGTAGAATATCCTGGATATTTGCTCTTCATCCAGTATCTTTTCATGAAAATATTCTTCTAAGCATTCTTGAATTTTACTCCACAAAGAAGTATCATGTTGACAATTTGGACGTTATTGATCTCTGGATAAATTAAAATTAGAAATCTTTAAAATTTATCCTTGAACTTGTTTTATTGAATTATTATGTCATTGTCATCATCCTCATGCTTATATTGTGATGAAAGTCATCTTTGGCTTACGTGCATAGATGGACTTGGTATGATTATGACCAGGGATTATTCGGTATAATCACGATCGTAATGTGACGAATGATTTGGTGAAAGTCCTCAGTGGCCTGTAGTGCATTGATGGACAGTTTTTGGTATGATTATGACCATGGATTATTTGGTATAGTCATGACCATTGATGATTTAATGAATATCCTTGGCCCGTAGTGCAGGGAAGATTCGATGATATGGTTTATTTATTAAGCTAAGTCTCAACGATAAAAATTGATGAAAACTTTTTAAATCATAGAAGATAGTAGATTTTATGCTCTACTTGACTCTTCTAGTGGATTGCTTATTCCGCTGCAGTTGTTGATCTAAAACTTGTTGTTTATTGTATTCTATCAGTTGTTATACTGTTGAAGGCTAAGGATAATATATTCTGCATTATTTTAGTCGTAATATTTCTTACTGGGCTAGTTGAGCTCACCCTTTTCTTTCACTGTTCTCTTCAGGAAATGAGAATATAGCTGGGATGAGTCGGGGAATGGAGTGATGGTCAGGATAAGTGGCTTTAGTAGTCCTCAGTATTCTGTGAAATAGTGTGATAATAATTGTAATGAGGACTCCATTGAGTGTGGTCATTGTCTAGATGACAATATTCTTGTTTAAACTCTCAGCTATGTTTTGTCGTATTTTACACGACTGTTGTATAATTAAGTTATATTTGAATTTACGTACCATGTATCTGGTAACTCAAGATTGGTGATGTATACCTATTTTGGGGGCGTCACACCCAAGATGTCCACGTTGTGCGGGAACTGTTAATCCAGAGGGATCCTTCTCTATTGATTGCTAAGGAAGGATAGGGGAATAAGCCTGTGTTTGATCCTGAGGAGGAAGACTCTGAGGAGATAGAGGTGGAGGATGAGGAAGAGGACCATGCGGAGTTTCCACCAAACTCCATATCACCTGAAATGTATAATGCGCTGTATGACCGAAATATAGAGTTATAGGATAAGGTTGAGGAGTTGAAGGAGTTAGCTGAAATGCGTCAGGCTACCATAGAGCAGAAGGATGTAGAGATTCAGGAACTTGACTCACGACTTGGGAACACGGAATGGAACCTGGTTCACACAGAAGAACATCAAGAGGAGCTGTTGGCTGAGAATGAGAAGATGAAGACTAAAGTGGAGAAGCTGAAAGATGACTTGAAGGAGGAGTTAACTAAGCATGCGAAAGCAGAAGACTCCTGAATGAAGGCTATTCAGCATGAAGATAGTGCTGAAGCCAAGGTTTAGACGAAGAAGGCAAAAATGAATGAAAATGGATTATGCCTTTCATTTTGCGATTGATAGGGCCTAAGATCGAGTCTTTTATTACCCACCTTGATAAGATGGTTTTATACTTATTTATCCAGTATCTGTTATGGGTACTAAAATAGAAATGTATCTAACCTGCAGGTACCTAGTCTATCTGGCGACACTAAGGAATGCTGAAGCAGAAGACTTCAGTCAAGAAGTTTTAACCATCAGAAGGCTTAAGACTGTTCAGAAATGATTCTGATAAAACTCCTATATGTCAAAGCCTGTCCTTGAAGACCCACTGAGCTGATCTGAATAAAACTCACATGGATGTTGATCTTGATATGAAAGTAGACCATTCAACCAAAGATGAAAAAGGATCTTAGATGCTCAAACATGCAAAGCATGTCATAATAGAAGAATCCTCAAGGAAGCTCACTACAAAGGATCATCGAACATCAAACATGAAGAACTCATTATGGGAGCAGAACTTCACGAGCACAAGCTGACAAAGAAGACTACATTCGTAGTGCTGTCAAATGATGGAGATATGCAGGGATGCTTCCTAATGCACATGAAGAAAAGGAAATCACACCTCACTGAAAAGACAGCATCAACCATGGGGGAGCAGTGATCTATTAAGGAACAACAACATTGAGATATTCTATGAAGCAATGTACCAGCTACAGAGTCCCAAAACTTTGTGACTGATGAACCAAATAAATATCCATAGTCAGTAGGAACGTCTCAAAACATACTACTGATAACCTATCAGCCACCCAACTCAAAATCGTGGAGTGCCCACGATCAAACATCTGATCGTAGTGTAAGTATAGGAGGACACCACGATTACAACAAATGCAATTATCTAAAGTTGGTAGAGGACCCTCCCATCAGAAAGGGTCAAATGAGATATTAGTGCAAATTACTTCTAAAGTACTTCATCTAGAAAGCGCCTCAGGGATAAACCTGACCCTTAGCTCACTCTAAGAGGATTGGCCATTCCCGAGCTACCTTAACCCAGAAGGATTGCTTGATCAAATTCATATCAAGGACCAAGATAGTCAACAATCGTAGAGTAGAGTTTGAAGAGAACTCAACGATCGTAGTGCAATCTCAGTGATCATAAAAACAGACTCGACGATTGCAGTCTTACAAAAGGCTACTATAACTCATGAGGAGCTTGAAAGAACGGGATACTTACTCAACCATTCAAATTATGAGAGAGATAAGTTCGAATACAATTTGGAAAGATATCGTACGCATCTCTGAACTTAAGTTCCCAAATTGGCTTGGGGTACATCAGTGATCAAGCTATGCAGTTTCAAGATGAGGATTTATGTCACAACCATCCACTGTAGAATCTCTAAAAAGTTGATCGTTGAGTCAACAAAGGAAAATGTAGAGTCCATAGTTGACTTACCATGCTACTCTACGAACCAAGATGGTCAACGGTCAATCCATGTCACTGACTACTATTTGTTTTCAAAAGGGACATTAAATTGAAGAGTTAATGGTGGAGTTAAAACTCATTACTGGGCATCGTGCAACCAATGGCTAGTTGACACATCACAGCGTATGCAGAGTCAGAAGGAACTGTCATAAAGACAAATTCAAAATCTACAAATAGTTACCAGAAACTATCGAACCTCTCTCCATCCCATTTTCAAACCCTAGAATCCTCTTCGAAGCTTGAATCAATTAAACCTCCAGAACCCAAATCACAATCAGCTATCTCTCATAAATCTCTCTGAATCACTAACCCACATACCTTGAACTCTTCAAATGGCAGAATGGCGAGTTATAACGGGAATCCAACTTGGCTTCAAAAAGTTCAAAAAATCAAAAACGAAGTTCAAGGACATACTTGAGCTAACAAAGAAGGTTGGGTTCTCTGAGTTCTTGGAGGCCAACACTCCAGTCTATACAGAGATAGTGAAGCAGTTCTACTCAAATGCTTCAACGAATTCTAGGCTTTTGACCACTAAGGTGAAAGGATCATGTCTGAAGATAAGAGTATTAGACATCAATCAATGTCTAGGATTTCCCAATCAAGGTCTGATAAACCTAGATGAAGTTGACATTGAAGAAGGCAAGAGGCTAATGCGGTACCAAAGGAACCCTAGTCTAAAGGATATGAAGAAGAAAGAGTTTCTTGAGGAATTCGAGTTCCTTGCTGAGATAGTGGGAAAATGTATACTATGCAAGGATACTGCACATGACACTATACTTGATCTATAGTTAAAAAGTTTGTCTGCTATAGTTTTGAAGAAGCAAATCAACTTTGGAGTAATCCTGTTTGATCAGATCTCCAAATGGGTAGAAAAGGCCGAGTTGAAGAAGTCTACAGAAAAACCCTTGACAAAGGTGTTTCATGGAAGTCTGTTGAGTATATTACTAAAGAAGAAGCTGGGAAGCAAAATCAAGGAGGATGAAGGAGAGCCTCTAAATGTTCACAAAGTAATGTCTCCTCAACTGTTCGTAAACTAGAAGAAGAACCCAAAGGAAAATAGGAGGCTAACTACAGCTGGGTGCCGCAGAAAGAACTCTACTAATAAAAGAAAGGAAAAAGAGGTGGAAAGCTCTGAGTCTTGTGACTCAGCACCAGTAGCAGCCACACCAGCAAGGAAGAAATCCAAAGGTGTGAAGAAAACTAAGGCCCAACCAAAAAGTCTCTCCATGGAAGACATGGATAAAGAAGAAAGAGTCCTGACTACAGAAACCTCTATGAGGAGAAGTATCAGATTGCTTCAAGGGACATCAAGAAAGAGAGCTAAGGTGGAAAACAAACCAGTCCCAGTTTCCCACGAAAGTACATCTGAAGAAAAGGGAACTGACGATCTCAAGATCGAGTCCCCAAAGAACAAATCCAGCAATGAAGCTAAAGCTGGATTCGTGGAAGAAAATGTAGAATCTGTTGATTAAGAAGAATGGACAAGCCATGTGGCTAACTCTCAGAGCATTCACTCTGATGATGAAGAAAAGCTACAAGATAACCCAACTGCATCTCCAAATAAAAATGCTCCAACAAGCCCAGATGATGAGTTAAATGATGGTAATTTTGAAGAAGGACATGCCCCTGCCAATGCTAAGAGTCAAGGAAGCTTGCCTGATGATTCAAAGGTCTCAGAGTCTGAAGAAGAAGAAGAGTCTGACTCTCCAATTGCTGAACCTCCAAGGAGAAGGAAGAGCTACATATTACTTACTTAATTTGCATCCAAGAAGAGAAGTGATCACTCTACTACAGTCATTGAATTAAGTGATGATGAATCTAAATCACAGGAAGAAGATGTTGAAGATGGGACTAGCACTGAAGAAGATGAATCCAAGGAAGATCTTTCTGAAGAAGGTTCTGGATATGAAATTCAGCAAGAAGAATTCACTGATGAATCTGAGGAAAGGAGCCAACAAGATTCAGGCTCAAAAAGAGAATAAATAGAGAAAGATTTTGATTCTACACATCAGGAATTAGAGGAACCAGAATACAATCCTGTCATTTCTCCAACTAGGAATAATAGAAGAATAGAAGTGGAAGTCTCGAATGAACCACCAGAAGTGCTTCTAGAAATTCCAAGACTAGAACTGGTGGCTCAGAACTTTCCAAAGTTGAAAAGTGATGCAATAATGATGATCAAAAACAAGTCCTACTACAAAGTCTACAGACATGCTGGCAACCATTATATTCCTTATGATCATAGAGTGGATTCTGAAGGAAGAAGGATCATGACCAAGGAAATAATCGTAGAGTCTGTTCACTCTACTACTGATGGTGTTCAAGTCCAAAATGAGAAGCCTCCCTATGCCCAAGCACAATTGCCTAACATCTCTTCATCCACTAATAGCGATTGGTACTCAACGATTGTTCAGATTCTCAATACCTTCAAAAATCTGTCTAAGGATGAAAATCTTAGAGTCCAATCTAATGCTCAACAAAAGGCTGTCCAACCAGATGACCAAATTCCTTTGGAGCAGGAGTTGATAAAAAATTCTGATGACCTGATCAAGAAGATATCTCTAATTAATGAAGAATCAAAGAGGTTGACAGCAGCCGGAGATAACTCAGTTCAAGACAGACTCCAAGCTACTATGGCTGATGTATCTCTCAAATCAAAGAGAGAGATCATATCTATCTGAAGGCCATAAATGATCACAAGGCAGATGCACTACGAACTCAGAAAGCAAATGAAGAGCAACTACAAGCCCTCTCTGACAAGATTGACAACATGAATCAGTCTTTCTCTATGCAACTTGAGTTAAGTCAACAAGAACTCAAGATTAAAGTTGGTAACTCCTTTTATCTGATGGAACAGCTTATGTCCAACATGGAACAACTCTCTCAAGTGATTAATGACAAAAAGGGGGAGAAAAAGAGGCATAGAAAGAGGCACAGTAGCCATTCAACAAAGGGCAAGAAGAGCAGAAGGAAACAAAAGAAGAAGACAATAGAAGAAGAAGCTGGGTCATCATCTAAGGGTAAGTCAGAAGAAGGAAGAGAAGCATACATCTGAGGGGGAGCAAACAAAAGAAATGAAGTCGACATCCCAGGGTGAGCAGGTGCAAGAAGATCAAACAGATGAATAATTGATGAACAGACATCCTGGAAGCATACATAGAGCCAAAGAGGTACATCTCTAACTAGTTAGGTATGTTCTGGATCCAGGATGTAAAATGTCATAGTGTATTAAATTCCATATCATTATAAATGACATTCATAATTATCTGTTTTAGAAATATAGCTGCTCACTGTATATAAGATTCATTCATAACATGCATATGCACTTATTATTTTTGTCATAATCAAATAGGGGGAGATTGTTAGGAATAAGCATGTGAATGATATTCCTATGTACATATGATTTGATTATGATATATATATATATATATACATATATATATGAATAAATATTCAAGTATGCTTGTATTAAGAAAAGTTGTAAAGTCCTCTGATAGATTATAGAAACATATATACAAGGACTTAGAATGAATTGATCAAATATGTTAGGTTGATCCTACATAAGCTAAACCGCTTTGTAAAGTCCTTAAAAAGAAATGATGTACAAGGACTATAAATATAGAAAGATTAAGCATGTTAGGTTGATCTTATGATGTAATAGATAGGCTTGTCTGATCGTCGAGCACTGTACCAAAAATCGTAGTCTGCCAGGAGAGTCAAGGAAAACTCGAGAGCTATCGAGGCAGAATCATAGTCTGCAAGATAGTAGATCTCAGAGTTCGTAGTCTGCTAAGAGAGACGAGGAAGGATCGTAGTGTGTCGAGTACCACTTCCTCGAAGCCATAGTCTACTGAGGAAGTCATGTTCAGAATCGTAGAGACAGCCTGCCTATGAGTCAACTGAGCATCTGCCAAAGCCAAGTCAAGAATCGTAGACTACACTCAAAGTCATAGAGTCTACTGATCGTATCAAAGGTAGAGATTATATTCAAGCAAGATCAGATGAAGACAACAAGCACAACGACATAAATCGTAGAGTGTCAAGATCTGATCTCAGAGTCGTAGTGTCTACACAGCCAAAGCTAAATCGTGGAGTGTAGAACTGAGACTTCAACAGATGTTCTCACAACTCCAAGATAGAAACATAGAGCTAATACTATTCTCAACAAATGGGCACTCCCAGAATATCCAAAGGGATGGAGTTTCTGGTTGGTATTGCAAAGATACATCCCACCTGAAGGAAACCAGAGCACTCAATGAATGGCGTACAAGCTAACAGAAGATCTAAGCATCAACCCAATCAACATCCAGATTGAGTTGTAAAGCCATTCTAGATGAAGTCTTCCACAAGATGATCATAAGAAGACTTCAGTAGCTGACTAAGGAAAGTCAGCAGGTGCAGTAGCTGTCAAGTGGTAAGATGACAATGATCTTGGAAGTAACCAAGATCGTAGTGTTTGCCAAATAAAGAAAGAACTGATGGGGTGTACATAGAGATACTGGTCAGTTTCTGAAGAACAAGGCTAAAGTGATTAAGCATTGGGTCAGTCCATTGATGATAAGTGAACGGGAGATCACATGGAGAAAGTGAGCTGGACACGCCACAAATTTGAAGTGTCTTGCTATTCTAAAGGGGCCAGAGCTAGGAGTCAAGCCATCAGTATCTGAGAACATTCAAAGCAAACAAGAAATGTTGAAGCACTGCACAATAGAAGGAAGAGGTGTTCTACACTAAAGATCAAATGAACACTCTTCAAAGATCATAGTGTTGTCTCTACATGTTAAATGAGAAACTGTCAACTAGACACTACGATCAGGTCCAAGAAGATGTGCATCAGAATTGTAGAGTTCGGACAACTGAGGATTGAAGCATTAGCAACAGTTCAATCTAAAGGATTGGTATTCGGACAAGTGCTTATTGAGAGCATCGATGCAAAAGGATAACCTCTGCTCCAGAAATTAGAAGGGGAAATAAAGTTGTCGACCTGTCCGAGATATAAAAGCAACATCTCTGATGGGGTAGGTGAAACAGTAGACTGTAGTGTCAGAAAGTCATGTCATGTCACATCTGCAGTCTACACCAAATAACTCGAGATCTGCAAGGCAATTCAAAAAGCTTTTAACGGCTACTTTCCAATGGGAAGATTGGGAAGTAGTATAAATCAATAGAGCTTCAAAGATCAAGAGTTGAAAGAGATTGAAAAGTTAAAAACTCATTGAGTTGTTGGAATGCTACTGTTGACTCTACGAGTTCCACCAGAGATTAACAGAACAAGTCTCAGTGACAGTGAGACTACATAGGTGGAAGTGAAGCAGCTTTGAAGAAGGACTCAAATAGACTAGAGCTTCACTCAACAAAGATGAGAATGCCATTGAAGATGGCAGCCAAGCTGAGAGCCAAGAAGGCCAAGAAGATAGCATTCAGAAAAGTGGCAGAATATAAAGAAGATCAAGAGAGCCACTCTATAGATTACCATGAACCAAAAGCTGAAAAAGAACAGAAGCAGAATCATGTCTGCAAAACATTTAAGAAGGGTTCAGGGTTTGCTAAGTGCCAGACAAAGTCTACCAAAAGCTCGGAGACTTAGCAAATCCAGATGGTGATGGTGCACAGCTGACATCAGATGAAGATGAGCATAAAGGAGTAAAGATCAGCTGCACCAGAGAAGATGCGGTCCAGACTCAAAGCAGAATACAAAGAGGACCACACCGAGCTGCTAATTACATAAGATGTTCAAGCTTAAAGATATCTTAGCAGCTCAACACCAACAACACCAACAACAACAACAAGAAGCCAGGGCTTGAAGGACTAAATGAAGTTCCAAGCCTGCTTGACTTGAAGAGTTCCTAGGGAACTAGAGGAGTTCCAAGGTCACGGCCTTGAGAGTTCTTAGTGAATCAAGTTCCAAGGTCACGTCCTTGAAGGAATCTTAGTGATTCGTGGTGCTTGCCTTCCTTAGTGGAAATCCTGCTAGTTGAAAGTAGAAGAGTGGATTAGGAGATTGAGTCTCTGAACCACTTAAAACCCCTCGTGTCTTTTACTTTATGTCATTTATATTATGTACATTAACTGCTATAACTGCTATGTATGTTTTAACTGCTTACTACTGAGTTAACTCTATGAACAATGTATGTCTGATTATGAATATATCAATGAAGGGGATCTTTTACTTATTCCATTGTGCTTAAAAAGATTTTTATGTTTGTCATATGCTAATTCATGAGAAATACAAAATAAAAGGAAAAGAATTTGAAATGAAAAAAGGATCTATTTAACCCCCCTTCTAGATCTATATTATACCTACTGGGAACGGCTTAACATGAAGTGTATGGATTTGAATGAGTCAATAGATGAACTTAGGTCTTCTTTATCTAGTCTCACTCTAGGATTAGTTAGCTTTATTTAATTTAACAGTTTAAATTTATATATCGCAAATCAATCGTTTAAATAAGACTGAAATCGTTACGGGTTAGTGCTTGGTGAAATTTGTTAGTTAATTCTACGTGGGAACGATACTTTACTTACTGTGTATTACTTATTGATTGTGTATACTTGCACGCATATATTGATCGGTAAAACGACCAACAAGTTTTTGGCGTCGTTGCCGGGGAATTATTTTAATAATTTTTGCCAATATTAATTTCAATCTAATTAGTCTTAATTTAAACATTTTATTTTATTTTAATTATCTTCCTATATTTTTCTCTTTTCATGTACCATGGATGACATTTCTTATCAATGGCCTTATGCGAACATGACTCAACCAAGGGACACAAGAACTGAAGGACTCAATGTATTTTCTACATTGTCAGCACAAATTGCAACACTTTTGGAGAGGTTAGATGTTCTTGCAGCCCAACGCACTCGAGAGATAGTAGTTACATGTGAATATTGTGCTGGCGAGCATCCGAGTTATCAGTGCAACATTAGTGTTGGACAAGTACAGTTTGGTGGTGATTACCTCAACAACTATGTTTATCCAAATTATCATCAAGGTTTGGGGTATCACCCGGATTTTGAATGGAGTTATAACTATCGAGACCAATATTGTGTCCTAAGTCCAACACATCCATCGGATTTCTCATATCCACCTCCAATGCAACAAGAAGAAAATTCAAGGTTGAAGGAATTCATGTCAAAAAGCATAGTAGACCATGAAGAGATGATGATGAGTTAGGAGTTATCAAGCTAAAATCTTAACAGACAGATGGAATAACTCATTAACTCCTCAATTACTGGTCCTCAATACATGGATTTCAAAACTGAACAAGATAATTCAAGATTAGAGGATTTGTGGTTCAAATTTGTAGCATCAACTGAGGAGAAGATGATTGAGCAAGAGCGGTCAATTCAAAATCTTCAGAATCAGATGGATCAACTGTTCAAAGCTTTGAACAATTGCCATCCAAACAATTGGTGCTATGACATGGTCGATGAAACTGATGGAGAGCCAGAAGTGTACATGCCACTGAATGAACTGAAAGGAATGGACATTGAGGAGACAACTGGGGGTATGGAAAATGAAGAAAATGAGCTAACTTGTATAATACCCCAAGTACCTTCTCAGTTAGAGTTAAAAAATTCAGTCAGTTTTTCACACCCATGTCCCCTTGGTAGTCACATCCAAGGCAATGATCAATATGATAATGAGGCCTCTTATACACCATGGTGGGCTGAGGAAGAGCAAATAGAAAAGGAAAAGTCTGTTGTATCTTTCATGCCTCAATGCAAAGTGAACCTCCCAATGCATACTGCAGTTCTAATGGATGGAGAAACACCTAACGATGCAATGGAATTGGGGACATCATGTACAAGAAATATGCTAGGTGGCTTCAATTTTAAGACTCTCACGAAGGGGAACCTCCCAATGCATACTGCAGTTCTAATGGATGGAGGGTTCCTAGCTTATCATAGAGAAATTGGATAGCATTGACAAAAATAAGTTCGGCTGAATGGACTATAAACTAAGCGCCCGATGGGAGGCACCTCATCCAATCTTTCTCCCTCCTTGTTTAATTCTTATTTATATTTCCATTTACTTCTTCTACTATGTTTAATTCTTCATGATTTCCATATTTAGTAGATTTTAGTAGATGTTTGATAATTGTAAGTCTTAATAATAGTTTGATTGTTTCTCCTCTCAGGTTCAATCCAATTGCTATAAGCATTTAAGATCAAACAGAAGTCAAAATAATCAAGCCGCCATGTATACAGCAATAAATTGACCACTTAATTACAAGCCAAACACGGTCAAACCCACGCCATAAATCAATCATAGAAAACAAACACAATTTAATTTTTAGAATTTATGACTCAAGCATTCAGACAATTAGAAGTCCACACTCAGTTTCCAAATTTATATTATCTCAAACTTATCCATCGCTTGATATACCAGCAGAACTTGAGGACTCGAACGGAGATGACATTCCCACTTAGGGGAGTATTCTTTCACTTTTAATTACAATGATGTCATTGTTCGTTTTAAGTTTGGGGGTATTGGGTTTAGTCAGTAGTTTAGAGCATGTAGTGTAATTGCATCATATATAGTAATTTCATGTTACATATAGTTAATTTCATGTTAGTAGTTATTAGTTTAATTTTACAGTAATGTTTTTTTTTCTTTTTCTTTTTGTTGCTTATTATTTGTTTAGTTTCATAACATTGCATAATCCTAGGTTTTTAGTTAGTTGAATTCTAATTTGGCCAATGATGACATAGAAATTTGAGAGATTCTTGAGCTTGGTTGATATCTTGAGATGAGTTATAATTTTATACATGATGTAATTTATGCATGTTGTTTAGATGCTACCGGGTAGCACGTCAGTGTTCATATTTCCTTCTTGGTTAATATTAGCTTGTTTGTCTACGGAGAGGAAAACGTTGTTTTAAAGACAAAATTGTGTAGGAAGTGGGTAATGTCTACTAGACACTGAAACTCAAGTTTTGGGAATGCATGGGTATGCTTGCTATATAAAAAAAAATTAAAATCTAACTTGAAACCTTCTTAAGCGGAATCATTGAATCTTTGGAAGGGGCGAGATGGAGCATAAAACGCACTCGCTATATAAAAAAAACAATTCAATAAATACCATGGAAAAGTGCAAAAATCGCCCCCGTGAGTACAAATAAAGCAGAATAAACCCTTTATTGAGCCTTAGCTTGTACTGATGTGTTGGAATAGTTGTTGTTTCATTTATATGCAGTTCTTGATTTAAACTTCAATTTTCTATCTTAAGCAATATAGCATGTGGTATCTTCACCTTTTTCAAGCTTATCTATGAAAACATCACACACACAACATCTTTATAGCGGGTTAAGATTATCTAATTGTATGTCATTATGCCTTTAGCTTAGTTTGATGTTTTGTTCTTGGATCTTAATATTTCTCTGAGGCATATCTTATTGGAATTCTTAACATGGCTGGAAATCTGGGGATTCATTGTCATAGTAGCATAGCTTGCATATCATGTAGATTGCATTATATTGTGTTACTTGGGGACAAACAATGGTTTAAGTTTGGGGGTATTTGATAAGTAGGTTTTATACCTATTTATCCGGTATCTGTTACTTGAATTAGTTGCTTATACTCATGTTTCTTAGTTACTTTTCATGCATTTTGTGTTCATTTTGTAGATCTTAAGCTTTGGAACGATGTGAGCGACTATTGGTATGAAAACGAAAGGAAAAGCAATCCGGGGATCGTTTGGGCTTTCATGTTCATTTCATGTTCTTGGCTTGGAACTTAGATTATGTTTTAGAGCTTCTTCTTAGCTTTCCGAAACATCTTTAATCATTCCAATCGGAGTTCGGATGCAAGAGTTATGACCTTTGTACCAACGAATGTTTAACGTCACTGTTTTGGGTGGCCATTCGCATAGCTGTCACTTACAACTCAATTTTAGCCTTCATCCGTCTATTATATCTCAATTATCAAAGAATAAAAGTTGTAGAGCTAGTCGAGGGCTTCGATTTGATAGGTGGCAGGCCCTGCAACTCCTCCCGGATCAAAAGTTATGGCCATTTTACCAGAGGACACTATAGCAGAAAATTTAACAGCGCGGGCGCGCGGATTTCTAGGCTATTTCATGCGCAGCCGCGCTATTCCCTGGACCAAAATAACACGATCTGCTACTTAAGCGCGGGCGCGCCTAACTCCAGGCCATTCCCAGCGCGGGCGCGCCACTTCTGATGTTGACTAAAGCTGACTTTGTCACTAAACAGTGCAAAATGAAGCGTAACTTAGAGGGGGGTTCAATTAGGGCTTATATATTAGACGTATTTTCATTATGAAAAGGATATTCCACCTTTTGGGGGATCATATAGCTATTGTCACTTTCTCTCTTGAATTTCAATAATAAAATAGAGTAGATTAGTGTAGATACTTTCTAGATTTGATTAGATTGGAGACTTGAAGCAATTGGAAAGCATTAGAGATTCAATCTTGGATCAGGAGAACAGATTTGCACTATAATTCTCTACTCTTACTCTCTCTTTGATTCCTAATTATATCTTATGATGTTTATTCAATATGTGGATGATAGCGTTAATTCAGATATGATTTAAATTCTATTCTAAGATTGCAATGGATTCTATGGATTAGTTATTTTTGATATGTTTCATTATTAGCCTTATTTATTTCTATGGGATTGTGTATTAAGATTCATGCTTACTTGCTTAGTTAATTGGCCATCAATTACTGTGATAATCCATATGAACTTGAGAAATGAAGTATGGGTTTAGATCTGATCTTATTAGCTTATGATTGTATATTCTACATTATGTTGGGATGTATGATTTGTGCTTAGGATAGACATATACCGAAGCACCATTCGTAGTCAATTGAGAACTTGGGATTAAACCCTAATTATTTGTAAATCACATAGACATATAGTGGTTTGGGTAATATGGGTGTTCATGTGTATTCTATTAACTGTGGATTATATGTGATATGGGTATGGTACATTGAGAGATGGCTATACTTTACTTTCATGTTCTCGACTAATAAATCGGTATAATTATTTTGGCTTAACATGAAGTGTATGGATTTGAATGACTCAATAGATGAAATTGTGATCTTAGGTCTTCTTTATCTAGTCTCACTCTAGGATTAGTTAGGTTTATTTAATTTAACAGTTTAAATTTATATATCGCAAATTAATCGTTTAAATAAGACTGAAATGGTTAGGGTTAGTGCTTGGTGAACTTTGTTAGTTAATTCTCCGTGTGAACGATACTTTACTTACTGTGTATTACTTGTTGACCATGTATACTTGCACGCATATATTGATCGATAAAACGACCAACAAGTTTTTGGCAATTTGAAGACTTACCATGGTTCATGATGGATCATATGACGACATATCGTATTATGGAAGAGGAGCGTAGAGAAGCCTCTCGACGTCTTAATTGTGACGCCCCCAAAATAGGTCCAAACCACCCAACTTATTCTGAGTCGCCAAATACATGGTAAAGAAAACAACTACAACTTTATTACTACCATTGTCGTGCAAAATACAACAACACATATACTGTGAGTTTTAATACCAACTATGACTCATATCCCAACTATGGACAACACCTCACATTGATACATTATATAAAGGTACAGTTAATAACTATTTTAGAAATTAAAATATTTGGGAAGTGCTCAAGGAAACCTTCGTACATGGGAGGCCATGCGTCTAGGTTATGATAGATATCATATGACTCGAGAATTATTCTTAGTTGACTCAATAGGCCCAAAGAAAAACGAGAAGATTACTATCATGTTCCTTCCAATGATGAGTCTTCTCTTGACATATAACTATCTCCACTGTCTGCAATTGAGAATTACATTTTAACCAAACTCCAAGATCATATAGGTAGTGTTCGTAGATATACTCAGCAAGTGGATGTGCACAACCCTGTCTTATGATAACACGAGGTCGTATGTTATTAGACATCTTATATGATAGTGGCAAAACACCCTTCCAAAGTTGGGTTCACCTCACCCTATTGGATTCACCAAAATTAAATATCAAATGACGTATACAATACGACACACTTATATAAAATTCTCAATAAAATTATTTCCATACTATTTAGGGAGAACCTCAACAGCTATAGACTACCGTTCTATTCCCCTGTTATTCCCGCTCGACCCGACAACACTATTATTACCTGAAAGGAATTGTGAAGCAAAAGGGTGAGCACAACTAGCTCAGTAAAGAATATCATGACTAAAGATAATTAAATTATCAATAGTCTTTGTCAAAAATAAATCAGAGATTTAGAACATATGGTAGATGATAAAACTTTTCAACCATAGTTGCAGCGGAATGAGTAATCTATTAGAAGAGTCAAATAGACCATAAAGTCTATTATCTTCTCCATGTTAAAAGTCCACCAACAATGTTTTATCTCTGTAACATAAATCAACAGTTCCTGTCCACAATCCTGATAATAACGCATAATCATAATTGTTGTTCTAAATTCCACTCCTCATCTAGGACAAATATAATTTTCATCACTTGTCTTTACCTGAAACATCAAAGATCATGGTTATACCAAATCACAGTTCCTATTCATAATTATACTAATAAATTCATCTTTACATTACGGGCCAAAGATATTCATTAACAGTTCATCTTTTACACTACAGCCAAAGATATTCAAGAACGGTCATCTTTTGCACTACGGGCCAAAGATATTCAACAACAGTCATCTTTTGCACTACGGGCCAAAGATATTCATCAACAATTCATCTTTGCACTCACAGCCAAAGATATTCAACAACATGTCATCTTTGCACTACGGGCCAAAGATATTAATATCTCAAAGAAATATATAATCATTTCGAATTTATATAAACAATAATTATAACCATGTTGATCAATTCACCTTTGCACTTAAGCTAAAGTTATTCAATTATAAATTCAATGGTCATGATCATACCAAATCCAACAATTCATCTTTGCACTCATCGGCAAAGAGAACCCATAGTCACGATCATACCAATAATCTACCCATCTTTACACTTAAGTCAAAGAGAAATTTCATCAACGGATTATAAAAATGTTATATATGATAATAAAAACAATATGATCAACAACTGCATTTAATTTCAAGAGTAAGATTCATAAATCAATGATTTCATAACACCTTAATCCAAATGTTATAAATCACTTAATAATCTCATAATACAATATTATTAATATTACCACAATATTTTAATCATTTCTTAAACTTATAAACAATTTATTTTAATTGTTTACACTTTACTAATTAATGCATTTAATCATCCTAAAATGTTAAACTCATAAAATTTCATCACCAATAACCATAACCCTTATCAAAAATCTGCATATACCTTATATAGGATTCCCAAGCCATAAAATCCTATTTTCCAATTTTGTTACTTCACATAACATATTTAATTCATTTACTCATAACTAGTTAATTTTCACGAAAAATACCAAATCAGTACAAACAAATTTTCTTTTCTGGGATTTAGCAGAACATAGTCTCATATTGAACATATATTTTTCTCGGAATTTTTAAAATTCATTTACTATTTTTCACATGGCCAAAACTGCCGAATATTTAGACATTTATCATAAATTGTACTTTTATCCAAAAATTCTAAAAATTTACAAGGTATACTGATATTATATAGATGTACTCCCAATAAAAATTTTATCAATTTTGGAGTTAACCACAATGAGTTATAAGGGTTTACTTTTAAAATAGTCTTTTCTTATAAAATGCATAACTCTTAATCTATACCTCCAAAAATCACCATTTTTGGACACAATCAAGAAAACTCATCAAATTATCATTTTAATTTTTTCTAGAATTTTTGAGGGTCAGAAAAATTACGAAACTGAAAAACATAATAACCCTTACAATCCCTTTCCTCAAAAGAGCAGTATTTCTGACTGGAATATCGGATGAAAAGCCAAAAAAAACTTGCACTGAAAAGAAACTCTCAAAGTATCTAAATACCCACAATAATACGCTCGATAATATAGAGAGAGAAAACTTATGTTTCTGGTGTGATTTTCAATTCTAAGTTAAAGCGCCTATTTATAGGAAAACGCTAGAACGCCAAAGGAGACTAAATTAATAAAATATTAATTTATCTTTTCTCTCTTCCACGCCAGTTCATATGAATTTTGAGCAGCCAAATTGGAATGATTTAAGCAGCCCACATGTTTTCAAATAAAAGTGGGTCCCACCCAATTTTAATAAAAAATTATTTTATTTTCTGAAACTTCAGTAATTCATAGAAAATAGTCTGTTTATCAGAAAAATACGAATTTATATCCATTCCACACGAAATCGAATTCTCTACAACTTTGTAGCTTTAAGTTTTTCCAAATTCCAGACAAAATATATCCGAAATCCACAAACTGACGATTTTCAACACCTTTTAAAATTCATAACAAATCATACATTAATTTTTAACGGTTCAAAATTTATGGATATATACTCAACTTATATATGTATAACATATCCAAAAATCACAACGATCTAACAGTCGAATTAAAATTAGAACTCACGCAATAGAACTTTAAGAACACCGATTTGATCTTTTAATACCTCCAATCCGACAAAATACTGATAAAACACCTCAACATTAACTCCTTCATTTATAACCACATAAATAAATCCATCATTTATATCCACATCAAATAAATATTTCCTTATCATATAAATCAATAATCAATTATTCACAAATAATATTACAAAATCACAATAATGACAACCAGGCAGTTCCCAGGAAAAAAGGGGCTTTCCGATAAGGATTTCTCCTTACTAACGCGAAATTAGATGACCAAACCTCTCCTTGACAGAACTTTCTAAACATTGCCAATAATGCTATCTAATACTATTATTCAAATAATATGAATTATTGATCTGATAATGGAAATCTTTATGCAAAGGACAATTATTGAAACAACAATAATATAAAATATCAACGCAAAGAATTATTGAATCAATAAAATAAATATTGAACAGTAACTACTGTAACAATTATTGAGTAGTGCCTTCTTACGTAAGAATCAATAATTCAAAAATCTTTGTTCAATCTGGTGTGCTACCGCGGCAACCACGCCAGATTCATCAGTATTTTAACCACCGTAATCCAACAAAGTTAATTGGTAACAATTGCGTCGTTATTTATAAAAACTTAAACTTATCGTTTTCTTCATCTGATAGTTATTCTATTATGGGGCCCACAAATAGCTGCGTCGTCGTACGAATATTATTTGACAACAAGAATATTCCACGACCAAACGAATATTCCCCAACAGAAATGAGTATTTTATAACCACTAGTGTAAGACCCCGACTTTTATAAAATAAAAGTCTAATTTAATTTATGATTATTTTTTTTGAAATTTTGAAAATGTTAAATTGATAAATGGTCAAATGAGCAATTATTCGAATAAATGTGTAATTAATAGAGGAGATATTAAAATTGTGGGTCATGGGAGAGGTGGCTAACATGTGGGAGGCGGCTAGAGCTAATAAATGAAGAGTGATATGCTAAGTTTATTTTTCCAAATCATTCCAACTTCTCCTTAAATCATGCTCCCAACTTTTCTCCTATTGGTCAATTCTTTTATTGGTGGGGCAAGGATGTTGGCCATTAAATTTGGCTAAATAAGCCAAATGTTCAGCACTTTATTCTCATTTTTCACTTTCTCCCGTAGCCCAATTTCCAGAAAAGAGAAGGTAGAGAAAGAGAGGAAGAAGAAGAATGAAGCAGTAATGAAAGAAAATCAAGAAACGTATTTTTTTTTAAAATCTTGATTATTTGTTTTTATAGATTTTATAAAGAGTACATACTTAGGTATGTATTGCATGAATTAAACTTGTATAAACATGAATCAAATGAGAAAAAACTAGAAATCAAATGAAAAACAAAATCTGGAGATTTTTAGAAAAATTAGTTTACTACTTGATTTTGTAAAATTCATATCTCTTTGTGTATAATGAGTTAGGAGATGAACTATATATCAAAATAAAGCCATGGAAGTAAGCTAAATGCAAAAATTTGAATCACCCAAAAATTCTTTGTAGATTCTTCGTGGTGACAGTTTGAGTGAAATTGGTCCGAAGAACTTATAGTCTGAAAAATTGGTCCGTTGGATCGTTGTGATTTTTGAATATGTTATGCATATATAAGTTGAGTATATGTCCACAAATTTTGAACCGTTAAAGATTAATATATAATCTGTTGTAAATTTCGTAAGGTGACTGGTTCGAAAATTATCAAAAAGAATATTTCGGCAAGCCTTTCTCTCTATGTTAGATTCAAAATTTGAGAAAACTTTCTTCTACAAAGTTGTAGAGAATTAAATTTTACATGGAAGGATATAAGATCTGTATTTTTTTTCTGATAAAAGAGCTAATTATTGTGAATTATTGAAATTTCTGAATATTGGAGTTTATAATTAATTTATCAGAAAAATTATTTTGGTTGAAATATTTTTACAGAATGCTTATAATATCATCTTAGAATTTCAGTAAAATTTTGATGAATTATTGAAAAAGCAGTAATTATTATATTTTTAAACTATTTATAGTTAGTTTGAAAATAGAAGAAATTAATAGAAAATTCTTTGAATAGTGAAAAATTATGAAATTTGGTGAAAAATCTTATAATGTTATTTTATAATTTCTGGAAAGTTTTGGAAAATTATTGAATAACGAAATATTTATTATATTTTTAAGCTATTTATGGTTAGTTTAAGTATAGAGAAATTCATAGAAAATTCTATGAATGGTGAAAAATTATGATTTCTAATTGAAAAATATTATAATAATGTAAGATTAATATTGATGATGTTTTAAATATATAAAAGTATGTGGAGTGGATATTTCTATTTTGAAACTATTAAATGATAGTTTTTATAAATAGAAATAATTATAGAAAATTATTGGATAATCTAAAAATTGTGAAAATTATTTAGAAAGTTCAGAATCATATATTTTAGAAGTGTTACTAGGCTCATGAGGTGTGGGGATGTAAATGCACTAGTAACGAATGAGTTATGTTAGAAACAAAAATAATATTTTTGTTAAAGTAAAAATGGTGATAATATCAGAATAGTGGATGGTCATATACGAGGTTTTATATTTCTTAAGTTTTATTATTCACTTCTAAAGTTTTGGAATATGAATAATGATTTTATGTGATAAATAAAGACAACTTGAATGAATAATGAATTGTTAGTTGGTTTATATGTTATTCGAGATAAATATGATTTGGTGTTGATTCCTACTTTTAATAGAATTTAAATTGTTTATAGTAAGGTATTGATTTGATTCTTACGTAAGAAGACACCATGTATTTAATTCAATAATTGTCACAGTAATTATTGCACAGTGATTCATATTATTGATTCTTAATTACGTAAGAAGTCACTCAGTCTTTCATTCAATAATTGTCACAGTAGTTATTGCATAGTGACTCATATTATTTGATATGATATAATTATACAAGTTGAAAGTATTGTGAGTCTATGTTAATAATTGTGAATAATTGTTAAAAGATTGAAAATGTGTAAATAATTGATGAATAAAAGGTGTTAAATAAAGATTATACAGATATTTGTTCAATTATTTTCTTTTTACAAAAGTAAGTTTGGCAGGACGTGCCGACACTCTACTTTTTTCTAAAGTAGTATGGACCACAACTCTATTATTGAACAAATTTTATTAAAACGTGTACAAGTTGGTTCAATTTTCTCCGAGGGACCATAAATTCCACCACTACCATTATTATATACCTCATTTGGTTATTTTGTCAAATCCGGTGTGCTAGTTGTTTACAAAATTTTTAGTATAAATAGGTTGCCCGGTTGAGCAACTAAACGCATACCATCACTATACTAAAAATATAGAATTCTTTTACTACAATATTGTGAGTATAATATTGTGAGTATTTCTATTGAGTGTAATGTTACTCCATGTGTAGATAAGGAATACAAACATTGTTTAAGTTGATCAATTTCACAGAAAGCAGAATCAAGTCACATGCTAAGGTAAGGGATATCATTATTGTGGTAAGAGGGTATCATTTTTTTATGGTAAAAGGAATATCATTTTCTTTCATACTACATGTTATGGTAAGATATTATTATTCGTTTATTCAGTTTATCATTAAATGGTGAAAAGTCCTGAAAGGATTAGAATATCCTTAATAGTTTGTGATTCATCTATTATTATGTTATCAATTTGGACTCTGGATAATTATGTTGAAAATCACTAAGATCTATGTTATCTTATTATTCTGATGATTTATGTTTATTCATTATATATATCAGTGTCATCATTCTCATGTTTATATTGTGTTGAAAGTCATCTATGGCCATAGTGCATAAATGAACTTGGTATGATTATGACCAGGGATTATTTGGTAAAATCATGACCGTAATGTTACAAATGATGTGGTAAAAGTCATCTTTGGCCCGTAGTGCATAGATGGACATGGTATGATTATGACCATGGATTATTCGGTATAATCATGACCGTAATTGAAAACAAGAATATCCTTGGCCCGTAGTGCATGGATAGTTCGTGGTCGTGATACTATTAAGCTGAGTCTCAGCATTATTGGTTTTACAGTTGTATATCTTTGGCATGTAGTGCAAAGTTGGACTGTTGATTTACTTGATTATAAATATGAATTGTGATTTAATTATAATATGTGTTGGTTCAGGTGAAGACAGGTGATGAGAGTTCTCTTTGTCTTGGGTATAACAAAGAACTGTTGATGAGTATTACAGGAATGAAATATTAACGATGGACTTTTAATCTGGAGGAGATAGTAGACATTATGTTCTACTTGATTCTTCTAATGGATTGTTGATTCCGCTGCTATTATGGTTGAAAACTTTTATCTTCTACCATATGTTCTAAATATCTTAATTATTTTGATAATTTAATTATCTTAAGTCATGATATTCTTTACTGGGCTATTTGTGCTCACCCTTTTACTTCACCACTCCTTTAAGGTAATAAAAGTGTAGCTGGGACTAGCAGAGATAACATGGGTATAAAGTGGTGATATGAATTAGTTACAAGCCTAAATTAATTATGAAACGATGTGGCATAATAATTGTACTAAGAACTTAAAATATGTGTGACATGTTTTATACATCATTTAATATTTAATTTTGGTGAACAACAATAGGGTGAGGCGAATCAGAATTTGGAAGCGTCAAAGGTGCACTCCATTAGAATGAGGAGAACAAAAATCTTCTCGTGTCCCTTCGGGGACTTGATATATTTGATGTTATACTTTATATGGGATTGTAATAATTTAAATATGAATATTGTCGTATTATATACGTAACAATATTTGTATTGAAACTCATAGTATATGAGTCGCCGTATTTTGCACAACAATTGTAACACCCCCTTTTCGAAAAGGAAAAGGGATGTCACGCACAAAACATAATAAACACAAACCTCTAATAAATATCAAAATATCTCCAAAGAAATTGAACACTAATTGTCACATACTCCAATTTAAATAGAAGGAACTCCACACTTACATAATCTCTACTAATAAGAAATAAATGCCAAAATGGCCCAAAACATCCATATGGAAAACCAAGTCTAATAATAAGTCTCAAAAGCTAATCTACTCATTTGGATCAAAGGTAGCTCTCATCACACATATCCTGATCACCCCGACGACACACGCGGAAAGAACACAACACAGAGCCAATTGCTCAGTACAGATATGAAAATGAATAAATATATCACAATAAGTAATGAATTTAAAAGAGTTAAATGAATGAACACATTTGAATTACCAACGAATTACGAATAGATCAAAATTTGAGAGTCCATTTACAAATGACTAACACTGTCAATCGAATAATTATAACCAAAAGAATCCCAAACAAATAAGGCTGAATCAAATGGTTGAAAGATAACAATTTCATACTAAGCTCAAATACAAATAGCCAAAGGCTAACAAAATACATCGGTACCATGATGTATACAAATTAAATCGGATAGTACGCACGACACATACGTCACTAATCCGCCAAACAAATCGAATCAAATCAAATACTGGGTCGACCCATACATATCCTGAACAAATATATCAAATAGCCAAAGCTCATACGTAATGCATACAAAAGGATACACCGTGGACTGATCACACCGCCATGGAAGGTGTCATGCCCTTGTGTTAGAGGACATGCCTGTGGTTTCCCCACAGGTGGTTAGCTCAAGTATACCCTAAGGATTAAACTACAAAATGTAAGTCAAAAGGGGTTCAATTCACAAGGCTTACATGACCATATTCAAATGAAATCGAATTATCAAATACAAACATACCCAATTATTACAAGATATCAATGATCAAAACAACTCCGAGTGTGAACGAAAATATACAAACAATGGTACAAACGAATAAAGTCTCCAAAATATATTGACACGTTAACTAGTTCAAAGAGTACAAATACGAATTCAAATATCAACGCCAAAACGAAACTATCTCAATAATTTTGACAACAAGGAATAATCCCAAGAGGCAATACCAAATTTCTAAACGAGTACAAAACGAACGAATTAAATTTAAAAGAATATCGCTGAAAAAGTACGGAATTCGTACCTTAATATAGTACCAAAATAATTCGCCGAATCCAACTATCACCCGCTAAACTCCCTCAATCCGATCTAATTATCAAAATAAAATATAATATACAATTAAATTATGAACTCATACAAATTATATTTTCATAAATTCAATAATTTTTTTAATATACTATTTTCACTTTGTATTCAAAAGATATATTTTAATTACAATAACATTATTATAAAATTATTTATCACTTTCCCCATTTTTAAATTTCTGTAAATCTGTATATATATATATATATATATATATATATATATGAAATAGATTTTATATATAATAGAATCAATAGGAGTTATATATATATATATTAAGATTTTTGCAAAACAAAGTTATTATATATATATATAATCAACTTAATCAATTGCTATATATATATATATATATATATATATATATATATATATAGAAGACAAGCAATGTTAACACACACACACACACACATATATATATATATATATATATATATATATATATATATATATATATATATATATATATATATATAAACGAATTAGCAGCAGTAAGAAGCAGTAGGAATTAGCAGCAGGTTGCTTTACATCTATAGGTAACTTATGAGTCTGTCATTTTATGTACCACTTATATATATATAATATAATAATACACACACCCAATAAGGCTGAAATATACTTACATGCATATAGATTGTGCGAAATGTGCCACAGCAGTTTTTCTTTTTCTCTTAGCTTTCTCTCTTTCTCTCTCTTCGTGTTCCCAAAATAAACTTGTATCAGACTTAGCGTGGTTATGATTAGGTTTAGGTTTATTTATTAATTAATATATTTTATTAATACTTTTAATTTTATTAGGATTTAAAATGACACAAATATAAATTAGACCCAATTAATTAAAAGACCCAATTTAATGTAATATTACTTATTATGGTCCAAATAAATTAACTACAGTTTGACCCAAATATAAGAAAAGTCCAATTAAATATTTTAAAGCTTACTTGAATATTTATTATTATTTTATTGGGTATTACATCACTTTCCCTTAAAAAGGATTCCATCCCTAATCAAAAGAATGTAACATACCTAATTTTCAAAAGATGTGGATATTCCGCCGAATAGACTCCTCCATCTCCCAAGTAGCTTCCCGCTCCAATGGTTTTTCCACAAGACTTTAACAAAAGGAATTGTCTTCCTCCTCATAATCCGTTCTTGACGATCTAGAATCGCCTCGGCTTCTTCCTCACAAGTAAGATCTTCTTGAATCTTATGTAACGGTATTGCACAACATGAAGCGGATGATAGTTATATTTCCTTAACACCAAAACATGAAAGATATTATGAACATGAGATAACTGTGGAGGCAAAGCTACCTGATATGCCACTTCTCCAACTTTCTCAAGGACTTCAAAAGGGCCAATGAAACGCGGACTAAGCTTCCCTTTCAAACCAAACCTTCGAACAACTTTCCATGGAGAAACTTTCAAAAACACGTGTTCACCAGGCGTGAATTCAAGAGCCCTCCTATGAATATCAGCATAACTCTTTTTCCATGATCGAGCTTCTTTCAATTTTTCTTTAGCCACTGCTACCTTCTCCATAGTAATCCTAACCAAATCGGGTCCTTCTATTACCCTTTCTCCAACCTCATCCTAACAAGTTGGAGCTCGACACTTCTTACCATATAATGCTTCAAAAGGGGCCATACCAACAGTAGCTTGCCAACTGTTATTATATGCGAACTCCACCAAACTCAAATAATCATCCCAGTTTCCTGTCCACTCTAAAGCACAAGCTCGCAACATGTCTTCTAATGTCTGAATAGTTCTCTCTCGATTGTCCATCCGTCTCGGGTGAAAAGTCAGACTATAGTTGAGTCGCGCTCCCCAAGCTCGCTTGAAATCCTTTCCAAAATCGAGAAGTAAACCGCGGATCCCGATCCAAAATAATAGAAACTGGTGTCCCATGAAGCCTAACAATCTCACGTTGAAAAATATCTGCTAACTTATTTACCGAAAAATCCTCACGAATAGCTAGAAAATGAGCCGATTTAGTCAAACGATCCACTACCACCCAAATAACATCATTCTTTTTAAGAGTCCCCGGAATCCAATCACAAAGTCCATCGAAATGTCATCCCATTTCCACACAGGAATCTCTAACTATTGCAACAAACCACCAAGTCGCTGATGCTCTATTTTCACTTGCTGACAAGTAAGACATTTACTCACAAATTCAGCTACATCCCTTTTCATTCCGCTCCACCAGAAATTCTCCTTCAAATCCTTATACATCTTTGTAGACCCCGGATGAATAGAAAATGGCGAACTATGAGCTTCAGTCAACACTGCCTCACGAATCATTGGATCCACTGGAACACATAACCGTTTATCAAACCATATCACACCTTGCTCATCAATGCAAAACTCTGGCTGCCTACCCTCATCCATATTCTGCGCTACAGCCCACAACTCGCCATCCTCCTTTTGGGCTTCTTTAATACGCAAAATAAGAGAAGGTTCCACCCTCATACCTACTACCAACCCATCAGAACCTCTAGCATATAGCTCCAAACCCACACGTTCCATATCCGAGATAAGTTGAGGTTATGTAACCAAGACAGCTACACTCCATGAACTTTTCTGACTAAGAGCATCTACAACCACATTAGCCTTACCGGGGTGATACTGAATCCTAACATCATAATCCTTAAGAAGCTCCAACCAACGCCTCTGTCTCATATTAAGCTCCTTTTGAGTAAAAATGTATTTAAGGCTCTTGTGGTCGATAAAAATGTCACAAGTCTCTCCATATAGATAGTGCCTCCAAATCTTTAAGGAAAAAATAACTACTGCTAACTCCAGGTCGTGGGTAGGATAATTTACCTCATAAGGTTTAAGTTGTCTGGAAGCATAAGCAATTACCTTACCATGTTGCATCAAAACGCACCCTAATCCCTTCTTGGAAGCATCACTGTAAATCTGATAACCTCCTATCCCCGACGGTAATGTAAGCACTGGAGCCGACATAAGCCTCTTCTTAAGCTCCTCAAAACTTTTCTCACGTTCCTCATTCCACACAAACTTTATGCCCTTCTTCATCAATTGAGTTAATGGCAAAGCTAACAAAGAGAAACCTTCCACAAATCGCCTGTAGTACCCTGCCAAACCCAAGAAACTCCTTACTTCAGTTACCGTGGTAGGTCTTGGCCAATTAGTGATAGCCTCAACCTTCGCAGGATCCACCTTAATACCTTCAGCAGACACGACATGTCCCAAAAATGCTACTTGTTCTAACCAAAACTGGCATTTGGAGAACTTAATATAACTTATTCTTTTGCAGAACCCCAAAATAAGACGAAGATGTTCTTCATGCTCCTCCTTAGACTTGGAATACACCAAAATGTCATCAATGAAGACAATGACAAATTGGTCCAAATACTCGCTAAAACCCCGATTCATCATATCAATAAACACTTCCAGAGCATTAGTCAGCCCAAAGGACATCACTAAAAACTCATAGTGCCCATACCGAGTATGAAAAAGTCGTTTTTGAATGTCCTCTTCCTCACCCTCAACCGATGGTACCCCGACCTCAAATCTATCTTTGAGAAGAACTTTTCCCCTTGAGTGATCAAAAGGTCATCTATCCGTGGCAATGGATATCTGCTCTCGATAGTGATCCGATTTAGCTCCTATAATCTATACACAATCTCATAGATCCGCCCTTCTTCTTCACAAACAAGACTAGAGCACCCCATGGCGATATACGCCTCGGCCTAATGAATCCACGATCTAACAACTCCTCGCAATTGTTCCTTCAACTCCTCAGAACTCTAATGGAGCCATCCTATAGGGTGCCTTAGAGATAGGTTCCGCCTCCAAGAATGAGCTCAATAGCAAACTCAACTTCCTCAAGGCAAGTGGCAATCCTCGGCAGATCCTTAGAAAATACCTCAGAAATTCTCGCATAACCGGATAGTCATCAAGTTGGGGCTCATCCCCGAGGTATCCTTCACATAAGCCAAATAACAATCACGCCCCTTAGCAATCATTTTGCTCGCCTTCAAAGTTGAGATCAACTTTACAACACCATTCGACTTGGAACATTGAAACTCGAATTCTGGAGCTTCTAAGGTTCCAAAAATAACCTTCCTTACCTGACAATCAATAGTGGCTCGATGCTTACTCAGCCAATCCATACCCAAGATAATATCAAAATCATGCATCACCATCTAAGTAAGTTAGTCACAGTACACCCTCCTCCCTAACTTCAAAGGACACTCAAAAAGTGCTCATAAATAATCACGTAATTCCCCATCGGGGTAGTAATAGACAAATGAGGATTTAATATTTGAGAAGACACCCCAAGATGACGAACAAAATGAAAATGCAACAATAGAGTGTGTAGATCCAAAGGTCAAACAAAATCGATGCCTCACGATTTCCTATAAGAAGAATGCCCGAAATAGTACCGGTGCTTGGGCACTTTGATTAGTAAGCCAATGCAAATACTCTCCCACCGTGTTGCAACCGACCACCATTACCAACATTACCACCTCCCCCCATTTCCACACCGAATCAAGTAGGTCCCTTGCTCTATGTCCCATTTGTCCACATAAGAAACAAGCACTGCTCTTTATAGCATGCCCTACCAAAGATGATACCCACCACAAGTAAAGACATGGACATGTGGAAGTGGCAAAAAGTTCGATTGCCCCACACTTCACCGGGTCCCGGATACCGCCTCTGAATTTGACCTCATGTCATGGCGATCGACCGATTCTCGATTTTGCTGGAAACCCATGTTCTGTTTAAATCCCCTATTTTGATACTGCCCTCCAGCTTTCCATTGACCATGCTACTTACCTCCACGACCACCCTACTGCATTGGGTAAGCAAAATCCCTTCGAGGATTAAATCGTTGACCCGATGGAGGCTCATTCCAATTATTTTGCCTTCTATTCTGATTTCTTCCAAACTGCCCCATTCCTTGCCCTTGCTAGTCATCTCTATCTCTTTTCGACTCCCTTCTGATTTTGAAGCTCGAAAGTCCTTGTTCTCCATTTCCACACTCTTAGCTGCATTGGCCACCTGTGATACATCTGTAAATATGGTGTGGATGATCGATCTCCTATACTCATATTTCAAGGCCCATTTAAACTTTTCTGCCTATTGTGCAGCTGTCCCAGCTATTGAACCCGCAAAACCAGCCAATCTTGTAAACCTCGCTATGAAATCAGTAATAGTCTCATCATCCTTCTCTCGAATGGACACAAATTCCGACGAGTATGCATCCCTATCGTCATTTGGGAAATATCGCGATAGAAAAGGTCACAAAAACCGCCCCATATGAGTCCATCCATAAATCCATCTCCTCAGTAGCCTTCAATGATTTCCACCATCGCTGAGCATCATCCTCTAGCTTATATACTGCTAATCTCACCTTCTGATTTTTGGTACACCCAATAACATCAAAAATCTTCTCCAAATGGGCGATCTAGTTCTCCGCATCAATTGGAGTCAGAGCAAAACGAAAAGAGTTGGGCTTCTGCTTAATGAACCTCTCCAATAACACATACAACTGCTGCACTTGCTGACCCACTTGATCCTCAGGAGGAACATTCTGCTCATGTTGTGGTATCTCTGCATCATCCCCCATGTCATTTGCATTATGATTTCCTTGCATCTCGCGGAATACCTCAGATAGCTCGTACTACTACCACAGAATCGCCTCATTCACCATTGCTGCTACCATAGCCGGGGTTATTGTTGCATTACCCTGAGCCCCATCATTTCCACCCTGGTTAACAGCCTCAACCTGGGGTTGCCTTTGATCCCTCCTACCATTATTACCCTGCCTCCCAGCAATTCTCAAAGACCTACGAGCCATCTATGATACAAAATCAAACAGACGAGAACAAACACATCAAAATAAATAATCAAGCCAAATTTATGCAAAAAAAAAATCAATCGCAATATAACTCTATAATAAAATCTTACAACTACCCAATGGTCTACCCATAACTCACAGGTCAAGCCTAAAAGGAAATCTACGAGATCATAACCTAAGCTCTGATACCAACTCTGTAAGACCCCCTTTTCGAAAAGGAAAAGGGATGTCACGCACAAAACATAATAAACACAAACCTCTAATAAATATCAAAATATCTCCAAAGAAATTGAACACTAATTGTCACATACTCCAATTTAAATAGAAGGAACTCCACACTTACATAATCTCTACTAATAAGAAATAAATGCCAAAATGGCCCAAAACATCCATATACAAAATATTAGGAAAACCAAGTCTAATAATAAGTCTCAAAAGCTAATCTACTCATTTGGATCAAAGGTAGCTCTCATCACACATATCCTGATCACACCTGATTACCTGGCGGAAAAAGAACACAGCGTGAGCCAATTGCTCAGTATGGATATGAAAATGAATAAATATATCACAATAAGTAATGAATCTAAAAGAGTTAAATGAATGAACACATGTGAATTACCAACGAATTATGAATAGATCAAAATTTGAGAGTCCATTTATAAATGACTAACACTGTCAATCGAATAATTATAACCAAAAGAATCCCAAACAAATAAGGCTGAATCAAATGGTTGGAAGATAACAATTTCATATTGAGCTCAAATACAAATAGCCAAAGGCTAACAAAATACATCGATACCATGATGTATACAAATTAAATCGGATAGTACGCACGACACATACGTCACTAATCCGCCAAACAAATTGAATCAAATCAAATACTAGGTCGACCCATACGTATCCTGAACAAATATATCAAATGGACAAAGCTCATACCTAGAGCATACAAAAGGATACAACGTGGACTGATCACACCGCCACGGAAGGTTTCATGCCCTTGTGTCAAGAGAACATGCCTGTGGTACCCCCACAGTTGGTTAGCTCAAGTATACCCTAAGGATCAAACTACAAAATGTAAGTCAAAAAGGGGTTAAAATCACAAGGCTTACATGACCATATTCAAATGAAATCGAATTATCAAATACAAACATACCCAATTATTACAAGATATCAATGATCAAAACAACTCTGAGTGTGAACAAAAATATATAAACAATGGTACAAATGAATAAAGTCTCCAAAATATATTAACACGTTAACTAGTTCAAAGAGTACAAATACGAATTCAAATATCAATGCCAAAACGAAACTATCTCAATAATTTTGACAACAAGGAATAATCCCAAGAGGCAATACCAAATTTCTAAACGAGTACAAAACGAACGAATTAAATTTAAAGGAATATCGCTGAAAAAGTACGAAATTTGTACCTTAATATAGTACCAAAATAATTCACCGAATCCAACTATCACCCGATAAACTCCCTCAATCCGATCTAATTATCAAAATAAAATATAATACACAATAAATTATGAACTCATACAAATTATATTTTCATAAATAATTATTTTCACTTTGTATAAAATTATTTTTAATTAAATAACATTATTATAAAATTATTTATCACTTTCCCCATTTTAAATTTTTGTAAATCAGTATATATATATATATATATATATATATATATATATATATATATATATATATATATATATATATATATATATATTAATAGCGTTTTGAAAGCAGTAGGAATATATTGATTAAGTTGATTTTATATATATTCATATAAACTCCACTTCGGTAATTATTATATATATAAAAATCATTTTATAGGAATTACCACTTATATATATATATATATATATATAATATAATAATACACACACCCAATAAGGTTGAAATATACTTACATGTATATAGATTGTGCAGATGCGCGCAGGTTTTTCTTTTCTCTTAGCCACCTCTCTTGCTTCGTGTTCCCAAAATAAACTTGTATCAAACTTATCGTGGTTATGATTAGGTTTAGGTTTATTTATTAATTAATATATTTTATTAATAATCTTAATTTTATTAGGATTTAAAATTTTAATTTTAGACCCAATTAATTAAAAAAACCCACAATGTAATATTATAAATAAATTAGACCCAATTAATTAAATATTTTAAAGCTTACTTGATTATTTATTATTATTTTATTGGGTATTACAACAATTGTATAAATGGAATATTACTTATTATGGTCCAAATAAATTAATATGATCCCTGGCTGAGATGTGAGACTAGAACTAGGAGGTAAGGGACGGGTAATTCCTTCGCTAGTATGATCTACCTAAGCTTAATTGTTATTTAATAGGTCGGTCAGAATATAGGGATAATATATGGCATGTCAATTAACCCTTGTTTTAAAACTGTATTCTAGAATGATATCTGAAATACAGAAATTGAGCAATGAATGAACCATGAGACAGAGGAAGTAGCCTGTGAGCTAGAATTTGAAATTCTTATCTCTTCGGAATTCCAGGTACGTTCGTAAATTTCGAGGGCAAAATTTCATAAGGTGGGGTGATTGTAAAACCCTGACTTTTATAAAATAAAAGTCTAATTTAATTTATGATTATTTTTTTAAAATTTTAAAATATTAAATTGATAAATGGTCAAATGAGTAATTATTCGGATAAATGAGTAATTAATAGAGGAGATATTAAAATTGTGGGTCATGGGGGAGGTGGCTAACATGTGGGGGCGGCTAGAGCTAATAAATGAAGAGTGATATGCTGAGTTTATTTTTCCAAATCATTCCAACTTCTCCTTAAATCATGCTCCCAACTTTTCTCCTATTGGTCAATTCTTTTATTGGTGGGGCAAGGATGTTGGCCATTCAATTTTGCTAAGTAAGCCAAATGTTCAGCACTTTATTCTAATTTTTCACTCTCTCCCATAGCCCAATTTCCAGAAAAGAGAAGGTAGAGAAAGAGAGGAAGAAGAAGAATGAAGAAGTAATGAAACAAAATCAAGAAAGATTTTTTTTTAAATCTTGATTATTTATTTTTATAGATTTTATAAAGAGTACATACTTAGGTATGTATTGCATGAGTTAAACTTGTATAAACAAGAATCAAATGAGAAAAATCTAGAAATCAAATGAAAAACAAAATCTGGAGATTTTTAGAAAAATTAGTTTACTACTTGATTTTGTAAAATTCATATCTCTTTGTGCATAATGAGTTAGGAGATGAGCTATATATCAAAATAAAGCCATGGAAGTAAGATAAATGCAAAAATTTGAATTACCCAAAAATTCTTTGTAGATTCTTCGTGGTGACAGTATGAGTGAAATTGGTCCAAAGAACTTATAGTCCGAAAAATCAGTTTTATTAAGCTTTATTACGTGAGTTATAATTTTTAATCCGACCGTTGGATCGTTGTGATTTTTGGATATGTTATTCATATATAAGTTGAGTATATGTCCACAAATTTTGAACCGTTAAAGATTAATATATAATCTGTTGTGAATTTTGTAAGGTGGCTGGTTTGATAATTATCAAACAGATTATTTTGGCAAGCCTTTCTCTCTGTGTTAGATTCAAAATTTGGGAAAACTTTCTTCTATAAAGATGTAAAGAATTAAATTTTATAATGTTATTTTATAATTTCTGGAAAGTTTTGGAAAATTATTGAATAACAGAAATATTTATTATATTTTTAAGCTATTTATGGTTAGTTTAAAAATAGAGGAAATTCATAGGAAATTCTATGAATGGTGGAAAATTATGATTTCTACTGAAAAATATTATAATAATGTAAGATTAATATTGATGATGTTTTAAATATATAAAAGTATGTGAACTGGGTTTTTCTATTTTGAAGCTATTAAATGATAGTTTTTATAAATATAAATAATTATAGAAAATTGTTGGATAATCTGAAAATTGTGAAAATTATTTGGAAAGTTCAAAATCATATATTTTAGAAGTGTTAGTACGCTCATGAGGTGTGGGGATATAAATGCACTAGTAACGAATGAGTTATGTTAAAAACAAAAATAATATTTTTGTTAAAGTAAAAATGGTGATAATATCAGAATAGTGGATGGTCATATACGAGGTTTTATATTTCTCAAGTTTTATTATTCACTTCTAAAGTTTTGGAATATGAATAATGATTTTATGTGATAAATAAAGACAACTTGAATGAATAATGAATTGTTAGTTGGTTTATATGTTATTCGAGATAAATATGATTTGGTGTTGATTCCTACTTTTAAAAGAATTTAAATTGTTTATAGTAAGGTATTGATTTGATTCTTACGTAAGAAGTCACCATGTATTTCATTCAATAATTGTCACAGTAATTATTGCACAGTGATTCATATTATTGATTCTTAATTACGTAAGAAGTCACTCAATCTTTCATTCAATAATTGTCACAGTAGTTATTGCATAGTGACTCATATTATTTGATATGATATAATTATACAAGTTGAAAGTATTGTGAGTCTATGTTAATAATTGTGAATAATTGTTGAAAGATTGAAAATGTGTAAATAATTGATGAATAAAAGGTGTTAAATAAAGATAAGTATGATATAAAGATATTTTTTCAATTAGTTTCTTTTTAGAAAAGTAAGTTTGGCAGGACGTGCCGACACTCTAGTTTTTTCTAAAGTAGTATGGACCACAACTCTATTATTGAACAAATTTTATTAAAACGTGTACAAGTTGGTTCAATTTTCTCTGAGGGACCATAAATTCAACCACTACCATTATTATATACCTCATTTGGTTATTTTGTCAAATCAGGTGTGCTAGTTGTTTATAAAATTTTTCAGCATAAATAGGTTGCCCGGTTGAGCAACTAAACGCACACCATCACTATACTAAAAATATAGAATTCTTTTACTACAATATTGTGAGTATTTCTATTGAGTGTAATGTTACTCCAATTGTAGATAAGGAATACAATGTAAGATCCCAAATAATTAATAAATAAAATTTAATTTCCTCTAATTATTATTTTGAAATAGTAAGGGTTGATGTGATTAATGTGGATAGTTACGGGTAAAATACGCAAATATTTCAAAATAAGCAAGTGGTTATAAAATATTCATTGTTGTCGGGGAATATTCGTTTGGTCGTGGAATATTCAGAATCTTTGTTTGAATATTCGTGACGACGTACAAGCAGCCCATGTGTGGGCCCCATAACGAAAAGCGATTGGAGGAAGAAAATGACAAATATAAGTTGTTTAAAAATAACGGCGTAGTTGTTACCGTTTACACTGTTGGAATACCCGGTGGTTAAAACACAGTAATACGCGTTGTTGAACGGTAGCACACGGTATTGCACCAATTATTGACTCTTACGTAAGAAGGCACTACTCAATAATGGTTACAGTAATTACTGTTCAGTGTTTTATTTTATTGATTCAATAATTGCTGCGTTGATATTTTATATTGCTGTTGTTTTAATAATTGTCATTACACAGTATTTTTTATTGTCGAAACAATAATTCATATTATCTGAATAATATTATTAGATAACATTATTGGCAATGTCTAGAAAGTTCATCTAAGGAGAGGTTTGGTCACCTAATTATGCCGCCAAGAAGGAGAAATTCTTATTGAAAGCCCCTCTTTCTGGAACCGCACTGGTTGTCAATATTGTGATTCTCGTAATATTATTTGTGAATAATTAATTATTGATTCATATGATGAGAAAAATATTGATTTTATGTGGATATAGATGGAGAAAATTTTAATGTGACAATTGTTGAAAATTGAAATTTTATCTTTTCTCGATAAAATAATTCATTTAAATATATATTATTATATTTTAATAATATAATAATGGTGATATTTTTATAACGAATGTGGGATATATGAGTATACGAGGAGGAAGAGTATTTTTGTTGCAATAAATGTTTAAAACATGTTAAACATGCTCTGTGGACCCCATTTATTGACCGAAATTTGATTATAAATTTCTCTAAAATCACCCGCTTGTGGATTTCGGTCAATTTCATTGGGAATTTGGAAAAACTTTCTTCCGCAAAGTTGTAGAGAATTAAATTTCCTATAAAAACTCGTGAGATTCAAATTTTCTGATAAAAGGGCTATTTATTATGAATTATTGAAGTTCCGAAGCTCCGAAATAATTGATTTTTGGAAGTTTAAATTATTTTAAATTAGAAAAACGTTTTTTTATTTTTTTCTAGAAGGTTGGCATGTGTGAATTGGTTGAGATTAAGATTTCAAGGAATACGTATAATATTTTTATGTATATTAATATTATATTAAATTTTCGCTTTGGTGTTCTAAGCAATTTCCTATAAATAGTGCTTAGGTTAGAATTGAAAATCACACTAGAAATCAAGTTTTCTCTCTATATTTATCGAGCGTATTCTTGTGAGTATTTTGAGTATACTTTGAGTATTGCTATACGGTGAAAGTTCAAGATATAGTCTATATCCAGTATTCCAGTTAGAAGTACTGATCTTTCGAGGTAAGGGATGTTATTTTCTTCTCAAATGATATTATTTCTTCAATATCATTATGCTGAAATATTTGTTGAAATTTTTTATCAAATTTGGAACTTTTTCGTGTCGGGGTTACTATTCATGAGTTACTATTCATGAGTTACTATTCACGAGTTACTATTCATGAGTACTATTCACGAAGCGTGAAGATGTTTTTTGTGAAATTTCTATCTTTTGGTGTCGGAAGTTACTATTCACGTATACGGCACTATTCACGTATACGGCACTATTCACCGAAAAATGAAATTTCTTCTTTTTGTCCAAAATATCTATTATGGATACTAGCTTTGATTGTATCCATGTTTTGATCATTCTTGAATTTTACACCACTATGATTATTTTTGAGGTATTTTTGGACGTGGATAAAATAAAGTACGAATCCTTAATCCTTAATCCTTGTCATTTTGATTCAATCGGATTCGCTTTTTTAAAAATATTTTTCATCATCCTCGGTCTTAAATGATGATATTATTGAATATCTTTGGCCCCAGTAGTGCAAAGATGAATGATTTATGATGAATATCTTTGGCCAGTGAGTGCAAAGAAAAATGATTTCTGATGAATATCTTTGGCCCGTAGTGCAAAGATGAATGATTTCTGATGAATATCTTTGGCCCGTAGTGCAAAGATGAACAGGTGTTTAGATGAACATGACCAACTGGTGAATGTCCTTGGCCGGTAGTGCAAGGATGAATATTTGATCCCAGATATATATTGATTGATGTTACAGGGATAAAATAGACGATGAACTTTAAAATTCATATATAGAAGATAGTAGTTTGCATTCTCTACTTAACTCTTCTAATGAATTATTATTTTCGCTGCGAATATTGATTTAAAACTTGTTGTCTATTGTATTCTATTATATTTTTCCCTGTTGAAGACTAACGATAATTTTGTTGTATATTATCTTAGTCATAATATTCTTTTATTGGGCTACTCGAGCTCACCCTTTTCCTTTTGTTCCATTTTTCTTCTCGTGAGGCGAGAATATAGCAAGTACGCAGTCGGGTATGGAATGAAAGTTCTAGGAGAGTTGTTTAGTAGTCCTCACCATTGTTGTAAAATAATGTATCAATAATTATGATGAGGATTTATTTGTATGTGGATATTGTCTAGATGACAATATCTATATTTAAACTCACAGTTTTACTATTGTAATAATAAAATTGTAGTTGTTTCTGTACCGTGTATTGACAACTCAGAATGGGGGATGTGGACCTATTTATGGGGTGTCACAGGTTGGTATCGAGCTTAGGGATATGATCTCCATGGAGATCGGGGAATAGAACTAGGAGGGAGAGACGAGTAAATCCTTCGCTAGTGTGTCCTACCTAAGCTTATTTGATAGTTGGTCAAGATATAGGGATATTATGTAATATATTGATTTCCTTAATTAACCCTTGTTTTATGACAAGATTTGAGAATGTCGATCGAGAATATTAACAATGGAAATGAGACCGTGGAGACGCTGTACTCACCAACGAGGAGAACGCGTATGACAGTCGGCAATGTTCCTCCCGTGAACAACACCACCGAAAGCGATGATGAACGAGGGGATATTTAGAAGCTTTTTGCGCTTCATGCAAAATCGCATTTGAGGAGACTCGTGTTCAAAACATAGGAGGAAATGATAGCAATTCACGGGTTGTCACACCATGCAAGCTTCAAAGAGTTGGGACCACCGAATTTAAGGGAAAGCCAGATCCGATCATTGCGTAAACATGGGTCAAGCAAATTACCAAGATATTCGATGTCTTGGGATGCACAGAGAATGAAGGTTCCATTCGCCACCTTATGTTCCGTGGCGAAGCGGACTCATTGGTGGGAGTCTGTGAAGCGTACTCCATCCACCAAGGCAAAGATGTCTTGGGAGACGTTTGAGAACTATTTAATGACAAATACTTTCCTGAAAGTGTTCACATATGAAGGAAGTGGAGTTTATTAGGATCGAGCGTAAACAACATGACGGTGTCTCAAAGACGAGGCGAAATTTGCAGAGTTATCCAGTTTGCACCTCATTTGGTGGAGAATGAGGAACGTATGACGCGAATGTTTTCGAGAGGTTTGAAACCCTAAGATACGCCAAGATCTCATCTCTCATAAATTTTCTCTCTATTCAGACATGTTGTTAACGAGGCTCAATTGTTAGAGCGAGATAACGAGTACTGGCCAACCGAGGTACCACAATCGTGGATCATACCGAGATAGCAAATCAACAAAACAACAATAATCGAAAGTGGAGAAAGAAAAAGGCGGACAAAATGGTAACCACTCGTGGTAATCATGGCCATGAAAATAGAAGAAACGAGGAGGAGATTTTAAAAAGAGGAGATTCAACAACGACTACATGTGAAGACGACAATGCCAAGAAAGAATCGGTTCCAAGGAGGAGAACGACCACCCCAGATATGCTATAAATGCGAAAAGAGGGACATATCACCAAATCGCCCACAACCGTTCCTGGTATGCTATAATTGTGGAAAGGAAGGACATATCGCCGAGATTGCACGGTAGCGAAACCTAGTTCAGCGGGGATGGTGACTCAAAAGATCGTCCCGAGAAAAAAGTCAAAGTCGGCGGTTCCTGGAAGAGCGTTTGTTGTGACTGGTCAAAATGCGAGGAACCCAAACGAGGTGATCACGGGTAAGCTATTTATAAATTCTTGTGAAGTTTATACTTTACTAGATACCTAGGTGCTACCCATTCATTTATCTCTCCCGCTTGTGCTCAACGTTTAAACTTGACTCGAGAGAAATTAGACTTTGACCTATCTCGTGGAAACTCCGTTAGAGAAACTTTCATCACATCCAATCGCTTATAAATCTTGTCTAATCCATGTTGGCACCCTTATCTTACCCGCCGACCTTATCTCTTTAAAGATACTTGCTTTTGATGTGATTTTAGGGATTGATTGGTTAACTACTCATCATGCCAAAATTGATTGTTTTCGTAAGGTTGTTAGCTTTCATATTCCTAAACAACTTTTGTTGTTCAATTCAAGCAACTAAACCATTAAAATCAATCAACGTTGTCATATCTAATCATAAAGCTATTCGCTTATTAAAAAACGGATGTCAAGCTTTTTTAGCCCATGTTATGGATTTGAATAAAGACACGCCAAAATTGAATAATATTCTGTTGTTATTAACTTTCCCGACGATTTCTGAAGAACTTCTTGCCTACCCCCCGTAACGTGAAGTTGAATTCTTTATCGACCTTGAACTGGTACAAAGCCCATTTCTAAAACCCCATGTCGAATGGCTCCTATTGAACTTCAGAGTTAAAGGTCCAACTACGTGAGTTGTTGGACATTGGTTTCATTCGTCCCTAGTACATCTCCTTGGGGTGCTCCTGCTTTTTTTGTAAAGAAGAAAGACGGGAGTATGCGACTTTTGTATTGACTATCGGAATTGAACCATGTCACTATCAAGAATAGGTATCCTCTACCTCGTATTGATGACTTGTTTGACCAGATAAAGGAGCATAATTCTTTTCAAAATCGATCTTCGCTCGGATATCATCACCAAGATTAGAACTGAGGATATTCCAAAGACTGCCTTTAGAACTCGGTACGGGCATTATGAATTCTTAGTTATGTCTTACGGATTGACTAATGCTCCTGCGGCTTTCATGGATATGATGAACCGAGTATTCAAAGAGTATTTGGATCAGTTCATTGTTGTCTTTATTGATGACATCCTCATATATTCCAAAAGCCGTGAAGATCATGAGCACCATTTGAAGCTGGTACTCCAAAGGCTTCGTGAAAACAAGCTTTATTCCAAGTTAAAGAAATGCGAGTTCTGGCTTGAGGAAGTAGCATTTCTTGGGCATGTGGTGTCAAAACATGGAGTATCTGTTGACCTTGCCAAGATTGAAGCAATACAAAGTTGGAGCAACCAAGGTTTCCAGGATCAAGTACGTAGCTTTTTTGGCTTAATTTGGTTATTATCGGAGATTCGTGGAAGGGTTTTCTCGAATCGCTACTCCGTTAACTCATCTAACTCGGAAGGATACAAAATTCGTTTGGAGCGAAGAGTGGGAGAAGAGTTTCCAAGAGCTTAAAAGGAGACTTATTTCGGCACCTGTTCTAACAATACCATCTGGTTCGGATGGATTTGTTATCTACAACGATGCTTCGGGCAAAGGGTTAGGATGTGTTCTCATGCAACGTGGGAAAGTCATTGCCTATGCCTCGCGACAACTTAAAGAATATGAGAGGAATTATCCTACTCATGATCTAGAGTTAGCGTGATCGTTGCTTGCACTAAAGATCCGGAGGCACTATCTATATGGAGAGAAAGTGGAGATATATTCGCACCATAAAAGCCTTAAATATTTCTTCACTCAAAAAGAACTTAACATGCTAAGCAATGACGTTGGCTCGAGCTATTGAAAGACTACGACCACACTATTCAATACCATCCCGAAAAGCGAACGTGGTAGCCGACGCGTTGAGTAGAAGATCATATGCGAGAACGAAAAGTGCGATGATGTCAAGTATACGACAGAGCCAACTTTAATAGAAAAAGTTAAGGTTGCTCAAGCCACCGAATCCGGAGTGATGCATATGAAGAAGAAAGTACAAGAAGGAGCTATTCCTAAGCGAGAATTGATGAAGAAGGAATACTTGAGTCCACTCCGCACTTTGTGTTCCTAACGATTCGATTTGAAGTACAAGATTATGATGGAGGCACACAATACACCATTTGCAATCCATCCGGAAGTACTAAAATGTATCGTGATCTTCACATACATTTTGGTGGAACAATATGAAGAGAGAGATTGCAAAGTTTATCTCAACATGTTTAACTTGTCAACTCAGAAAGGCAGAGCATCAAGTGCCTAAGGGACCATTGCAACCACTTGAGATTCCGAAATGGAAGTGGGAACACATTACCATGGATTTCAAGCACGGACTTCCACGGTTTCTCAAGGAATAAATGATATTTGGGTTATTGTTGATAGATTAACCAAGTCCGCTCATTTCTTGCCAATACGGAGACTTATTCCTTGAACGTCTTGCTCAAATGTACGAAATGAGATTGTGAGATTGCATGGCATGCCAAGATCCATAGTTTTGGATCGTGACCCAAGATTCACTTCAAGATTTTGGGTTAGCTTGCAAAAAGCTATGGGTACGGATTTAAGATTCGATTCAACATACCATCCTCAAACGGATGGACAATCGAGAGGACTATTCAAACTCTTGAAGATTTATTAAGACTTTGTCCCTAGACTTCAAGGGCGCTTGGGATAAGTATTTACCATTGGTGGAATTTTCCTACAACAACAGCTTATCGTGCAAGTATAGGTGTGGCCCCATTCAAGCATTATATGGACGAAAGTGTCGCTCTCCAATATATTGGGATGAGGTGGGTGAAGCAACATTGTTGGGACCCGAGTTAGTACGTGTATGACTACCGAAAAGATCCAAATGATTCGACAACGATACAAACCAAGCACAAGATCGACAAAAGAGTTATGCGGATCTTCATCGAAAGGATGTGGAATTTAGTATAGGGGATCATGTATTGTCATGCGTGTTGCCCCATGGAAGGGAGTTACAAGATTTGGGAAGAGAGGAAAGCTCAATCCACGATTTATTGGTCCATTTCAAATTCTTGACCGAGTAGGAAATGTAGCCTATAGACTCGCGTTACCTCCAAGTATGTCTCGTGTTCATATAATGTGTTTCATATATCTCATATTTCAGAAATATGTGAAAGACCCGAATCACGTTATTGAGTTAGAACCGGACGAGATAGCCAAGACTTAACGTATGAGGAAGTACCGCCAAGATCTTGGATAGAAGGAGCATGTCCCACGCATTAAAGGTCATACCACAAGTTAAAGTCTTGTGGAGAAACCATGCTATAGAGGAAATGACCTGGGAGTTGGAAACGGAAATGAAAGCGAGGTATCCTCATATTTTCAAACACTGTGTATCGTACGTCAATTTCGAGGACGAAATTTCATAAGGAGGGGAGGTTGTAAGATCCCAAATAATTAATAAATGAAATTTAATTTCCTCTAATTATTATTTTGAAATAGTAAGGGTTGATGTGATTAATGTGGATAGTTACGGGTAAAATACGCAAATATTTCAAAATAAGCAAGTGGTTATAAAATATTCATTGTTGTTTCTGAATATTCGTTTGGTCGTGGAATATTCAGATCGCTTGGGGAATATTCATACGACGGCCAGCGATGCCATGTGTGGGCCCCATAACGAAAAAGCGATTGGAGGAAGAAAATGACAAATATAAGTTGTTTAAAAATAATTGGCAGTAGTTGTTACTGCTTTACCTCGTTGGAATACCCGTGGTTAAAAACACGTGATGTACTGGCGTTGTTGAGCAGAAGCACTGTATTGCACCAATTATTGACTCTTACGTAAGAAGGCACTACTCAATAATGGTTACAGTGAATTATCGTCAAAGGTTTTATTTTATTGATTCAATAATTGTTTGCGTTGATATTTTATATTGTTTGTTGTTTTAATAATTGTCATTACACAAAGATTTTTCATTGTCAAAACAATAATTCATATTATCCTAATAATATTATTAGATAACATTATTGGCAATGTCTAGAAAGTTTTGTCTAAGGAGAGGTTTGGTCACCTAATTGCGCCGCCAAGAAGGAGAGAAATTCTTATTGAAAGCCCCTTTCCTGTGAACCTACTGGTTCATCAATATTGTGATTCTCAGAATATTATTTGTGAATAATTAATTATTGATTCATATGATGAGAAAAATATTGATTTTATGTGGATATAGATGGAGAAAATTTTAATGTGACAATTGTTGAAAATTGAAATTTTATCTTTTCCGATAAAATAATTCATTTAAATATATATTATTATATTTTAATAATATAATAATGGTGATATTTTTACAACGAATGTGGGATATATGAGTATACGAGGAGGAAGAGTATTTTTGTTGCAATAAATGTTTAAAACATGTTAAACATGCTCTATGGACCCCATTTATCGACCGAAATTTGATTATAAATTCTAAAATCACCCGCTTTGTGGATTTCGGTCAATTTCTGTTGGGAATTTGGGAAACCTTTCTTCTGCAAAGTTGTAGAGAATTAAATTTCCTATAAAAACTCGCGAGATTCGAATTTTCTGATAAAAGGGCTATTTATTATGAATTATTGAAGTTCAAGTCTCAAATAATTGATTTTTGAAGTTTAAATTATTTTAAATTAGAAAAACGTCTTTTTTATTTTTTTCTAGAAGGTTGGCATGTGTGAATTGCTAAGATTAAGATTTCAAGGAATACGTATAATATTTTTATATATATTAATATTATATTAAATTTTCTGCTTTGGTGTTCTAAGCAATTTCCTATAAATAGGTGCTTAGTTTAGAATTGAAAATCACACTAAATCAAGTTTTCTCTCTATATTATCGAGCGTATTCTTGTGAGTATTTTGAGTATACTTTGAGTATTGCTATACGGTGAAAGTTCAAGATATAGTCTATATCCAAAGATTCCAGTTAAAGTACTCGATCTTTCCGTAAGGGATGTTATTTTCTTCTCAAATGATATTATTTCTTCAATATCATTATCTTCAAAAATATTGGTTGGAATTTTTATCAAATTTGGAACTTTTTCGTTAACTATTCGGGTTACTATTCATGAGTTACTATTCACGAGTTACTATTTACGAGTACTATTCACGGCGTGAAGATGTTTTTTGTGAAATTTCTATCTTTTGGTGTCGGTTACTATTCACGATACTGACACTATTCACGATACTGGCACTATTCACGAATACTTTTACTATTCAATCGAAAAATGAAATTTCTTCTTTTTATCCAAAATATCTATTATGGATACTAGCTTTGATTGTATCCATGTTTTGATCATTCTTGAATTTTACACCACTATGATTATTTTTGAGGTATTTTTGGACGTGGATAAAATAAAGTACGAATCCTTAATCCTTAATCCTTGTCATTTTGATTCACTGGATTCGTTTTTTTTAAAAATATTTTTCATCATCCTCGATCTTAAATGATGATATTATTGAATATCTTTGGCCCAGTAGTGCAAAGATGAATGATTTATGATGAATATCTTTGGCCCAGAAGTGCAAAGAAGAATGATTTCTCGATGAATATCTTTGGCCCGTGAGTGCAAAGATGAATGATTTCGATGAATATCTTTGGCCGCAGAGGCAAAGATGAACAGTGTTTAGATGAACATGACCAATCGGGTGAATGTCCTCGGCTCAGTAGTGCAAGGATGAATATTTGATCCCGATATATATATCGATTGATGTTACAGGGATAAAATAGATTTATGAATCAGTAAAATTCATACATAGAAGATAGTAGTTTGCATTCTCTACTTAACTCTTCTAATGAATTATTATTTCACGCGAATATTGATTTAAAACTTGTTGTCTATTGTATTCTATTATATTTTTCCTCGTTGAAGACTAACGATAATTTTGTTGTATATTATCTTAGTCATAATATTCTTTATCTGGGCTACTCGAGCTCACCCTTTTCCTTTTTGTTCCATTTTTCTTCTCGTGAGGCGAGAATATAGCAAGTACGAAGCCTGGGGTATGGAATGAAAGTTCTAGGAGAGTTGTTTAGTAGTCCTCACCATTGTTGTAAAATAATGTATCAATAATTATGATGAGGATTTATTTGTATGTGGATATTGTCTAGATGACAATATCTCGTATTTAAACTCACAGCTTTTACTATTGTAATAATAAAGTTGTAGTTGTTTCTGTACCGTGTATTGACAACTCAGAATGGGGGATGTGGACCTATTTTGGGGGTGTCACATACAAGCATTGTTTAAGTTGATCAATTTCACAGAAAGCAGAATCATGTCGCATGCTAAGGTAAGGGATATCATTATTGTGGTAAGAGGGTATCATTTTTTTATGGTAAAAGGAATATCATTTTCTTTCATACTACATGTTATGGTAAGATATTATTATTCGTTTATTCAGTTTATCATTAAATGGTTAAAAGTCCTAAAAGGATTAGAATATCCTTAATAGTTTGTGATTCATCTATTATTATGTTATCAATTTGGACTCTAGATAATTAAGTTGAAAATCACTAAGATCTATGTTATCTTATTATTCTGATGATTTATGTTTATTCATTATATATATTAGTGTCATCATTCTCATGCTTATATTGTGTTGAAAGTCATCTATGGCCAGTAGTGCATAAATGGACTTGGTATGATTATGACCAGGGATTATTCAGTATAATCATGACCGTAATGTTACAAATGATGTGGTAAAAGTCATCTTTGGCCCATAGTGCATAGAGGGACTTGGTATGATTAAGACCATGGATTATTCGGTATAATCATGATCGTAATTGAAAACACGAATATCCTTGGCCCGCAGTACATGGATAGTTCGTGGTCGTGATACTATTAAGCTGAGTCTCAGCATTATTGGTTTTACAGTTGTATATCTTTGGCATGTAGTGCAAAGTTGGACTGTTGATTTACTTGATTATAAATATGAATTGTGATTTAATTATAATCTGTGTTGGTTCAGTGAAGATAGGTGATGAGAGTTCTCTTTGTCTTGGGTATAACAAAGAACTGTTGATGAGTATTACAGGAATGAAATATTAACGATGGACTTTTAATCTAGAGGAGATAGTAGACATTATGTTCTACTTGATTCTTCTAATGGATTGTTGATTCCGCTGCTATTATGATTGAAAACTTTTATCTTCTACCATATGTTCTAAATATCTAAATTATTTTGATAATTTAATTATCTTAAGTCATGATATTCTTTACTGGGCTATTTGTGCTCACCCTTTTACTTCACCACCCCTTTAAGGTAATAAAAGTGTAGCTAGGACTAGCAGAGATAACATGGGTATAAAGTGGTGATACGAATTAGTCACAAGCCTAAATTAATTATGAAACGATGTGGCATAATAATTGTACTGAGAACTTATAATATGTGTGACATGTTTTATACATCATTTAATATTTAATTTTGGTGAACAACAATAGGGTGAGGCAAATCAGAATTTGGAAGCGTCAAAGGTGCACTCCATTAGAATGAGGAGAACAGAAATCTTCTCGTGTCCCTTCGGGGACTTGATATATTTGATGTTGTACTTTATGGCATTGTAATAATTTAAATATGAATATTTTTGTATAATATTTGTATTGAAACTCACAGTATATGAGTCGTCGTATTTTGCACGACAATTGTATAAATGGAGTTGTAAGTAGTGTATTTTCTGGCGACTCAAGATAGGTGATGTATACCTATTTTGGGGGCGTCACAATTTGCGTATTTTGAAAATTTTATATATATCACCCTTAACTTTAATCTTTTATCAATTTAACCATTCACTGAATAATAATTATAAGAAAAATTGAATACTTTTATTTCATAAAATTCGGGGTCTTACATTAACATGCCAATATAGGAAGAGTAATAAGATGTGTGACTAAATATGTGATTAAATAAATTGTAAATCCCTTATTATGTGATAAATAAAGGGGTATGATGAGTATGTAACCCTGAAACTTGTCAAGTTCAGGAAAGTTGATGTTAATAGCAGATATACTATCCTTATTATGTTTTAAAGCGTTATGAATGAATAAAATATCAAAGTTTATTGAAATATTGTGTGTTAAGCTTTAATCTTAGCATTTTTAAAGTTAAACTTTAAGATATTCAAGGAATTGAATAGTGATCTAATAGGCGTATATTTTAACAGAAAATGCCTCATAGAAGAAGACAACTGTGACAACCCGAAAACTTAGAGGATCTTGAATGATTAAGTTAAAGGTTAAAGTTTAAAACCTAGAGTGAAAATAGAGGAATAATTTAAAATTTTTAAGAAGAACCTATATGGTTTACTATTTGAAAAAGAATTGAGAAAATAAGGGTTATGAAAATTCAAAACCTAGAAAGAGATTTTTGTATGTAAAAAATTTATTTAAAGAAATAAATTTCAAATGAAGAGATATTATTAGATTAAATTAAATGTGTATATGTATAGATACGTATATACTCGGAGATGTGTTATATATGATTTAGCTAAATAAGATGATTGATTATTTAAATTAATCATACAAGAATAAATAAAAAGCTTCATTATAAGAAGTTGGTAGTATTCAAGCGTTAGAAATCTTATATAAAAAAAGAAATAATAACGTGGCAAGTCAGAATAATATATATGATAAGCCATATGAAAAAGACTTATTGAATGTAGCAAAATGTATTAAGAGGGTTACTAGACGTTAAATTAAATGTCTAGTCTAATATATTAGTATATAAATCATTTTATGATTTATGAAGAATATGTATGTTTACGTAATATGGTAAATATATTAAATTATATATGGTATATGAACATAAATTGATATAAACAGTTTATAATGTGAGAAAATAAAATTATTAATTATTTTCTATGTGTGATGTGTGTAGGTTTGGTGTAATTGATAATTGGGAGTTAATGAATATATATTATATATATATATATTTATTAAGTGGGGGAAAATAAAATTATTGGGAACAATTTGCGTGATGAAGCAAAAATAGGCGGGTTAAGCATATAATATTTATATATACTTTACCCAAGAATATTAGAATAAATTCTTATATGAAATTAGTTTAATAAAGAAAAGACATTATATTTATCGTAATATCTTAAGGAAGTAAATAAATTCTTAATTAAATTTATGTTAACGAGCTAAGTGTAGACACTCGAAATTTTCTGCCTACTTGTTACTAACATAGCAGGAAGTGCGGAATCTTCTTTCAGAGATAACTCTGGAAGACAACTCAGCTTAATCCCAAAAATACCACCGGGAGTATCATTTCCCACCTCAGAGATAACACCGGGGATAGTAGTTCAAATACCAGAAATTCCACCGGAGAAGGCCGATTCATCTTGGAGATAACCCTGAGATGTTCAGTCTCAGTGCCAGAAATAACACCAGGAAAGACAATGTCAACCTTGGAGATAATCCCAAGGAGTACAGTTGTAGTTCCAGAGATAACCCCGGAGACGCTCGTTCCAACCCATATAGTCAGCTTCAACCTCGGGACTGACACGAAGGAACTCAACTCCCAAACCCGAAGATAACCCTGGGAGGACAGGCACACCTCAGTGACAACCCTGAGGGCATTCAGCACTTGTAGCAGCCCAATCTCAGAGATAACCCTGAGCAACGTCTCCTTTATCAGCCAAAATCGGAGATAACCCCGGTGAAGGGCAAAATCGTCAAATTACCACTTCAAACCCCACATGGCGCCATCTCAACAAACAAAATCTCAACATACATTCTACACAACAATGTTCCACAAGAACGAAGAAGTTGCAATCCCGAGTGACTACTACACAAGGCAGAACACCGGATAAACTTTGAAGCTTGAAGATATAGGACATGGTTCCATCTTCCTGACATCGTACAACCTCTAATCCCATGTCATCGCGTAGCTCTCGACAACGGCAGTCCAAAACAGGTCTTATACACCTCAATCGGATGCTTGGATTGAAGTTCTGCAAGTTTGAACGGAATCATGTTGCACGCATGCACGTACTTCGAGACGAACCCGTAGTGCCCGGGGCTCCCCGGGCAGCCGCAGGAGCATCTTCGACTATCGCAGGTACAACTGTGGCTCCCCCCTCTATAAATAGAGGGCTTGGGGTGGCCATATTCAAGAGAAGAAAGGCGAGGAAGGCCTGTCCAATTTGCTCTGTACACACCCTATATTGAGTGCTTTCTCAATTTAAACACTTGTGAGTTCACATATAGCTATATTTTTACCAGTGGGAGCTGAGTGTTCATCCACTTAAAGCTATAGAAGTCTTCTTTGGCAGTCCATTGTAAGCCTTCTTACACACATTAAAGCCTTTCTCTTCATCTTTGCACACACTCTTTTTCACGTTGAGAGTCGTGTTGTGTGTGTATGCCCAGACTTCGATCCGTGGTTTTTATTTTTATCTGTATATATATATATATATACTTATATATATATATATGGACTAACATTATCGATTTATGCCTCGATTGAGCCTGGACTAAAGTCCCGAGCGTTTATTTTCTTTTATATATATATACACCTATATATATGAACTGTTGTCGAACTTTGTTCGATGAGCCTGGATTTTACATCTGGAGCATTTATTTCTTATATATATATATAAACTGGTGTCAGACTCTGTTCGATGAGCCTGGATTTTACATCCGGTGCGTTTACAACTTATATATATATACATATATATATATATAGCGACAAATCGCTGAAATGATAAACCGAGCCGGGATCGATATATATCCTGTGCGTTTACAGCTTTAATATATTTACATTTCTGATCCCCCATTGAGGTGCTTCGTGGTGGTTGATCATGTCTCTCTCTATATATATATTTACCACTTTTAAATATTTACATATCCGATCCCCCATGGAGATGTTTCGTGGTGGTTGATCATGTCTATATATATATATATTTACCGCTTTTATATATTTACATTTTCGATCACCCATAGAGGTTCTTCGTGGTGGTTGATCATGTCTGTATATATATATATATATTTATTTATTTATTTATAGCTTATATATATATAACTAATTACTGCTTTTCATATAAACTGCGACATCGTGTGAGCCTAGGAATCATGTGATCACATATTCTGTCTACTGAATCTAGATTTGGTTCCCGTGATGGACATTTTCAGTTGTAAGCAGCTTGTAAATTATTCACGGTGTTTGAATTTCCTTAGAGGGCTTTCATGCCCATGAGGAGTTCGGCACTGCTATATATTATTTTCTCGAAGATGCTTCACATCTCAAAAATAAAAGCAACCAAGCCGAACATTAAATAATAAAATGGAAGTATCAAAGGCCTCAATTACTATTGAGCACAGGGTTTAAAAAATCTCTTTTACAAAACATCATTGACATGTATCTTGTTTAAAATTAAATTTTTATACTAATTCAAACCCTTTGTATATAGGTGCGAACGAGGCCTCGCACTACTTCCAAATAACAAAGACATCGACCCCCCCACACACACATTACACACATTCATATATAATTTCTTGAAAATGGCAAATCACCATGGTAACACGGATGTCGGAGGGTGCCTAACACCTTTCCTCCGCATAATCAATCCCCCGAACCCAAATGAATCTCGGTTTCACAGACTCGTTTAGCAGTGTCACATCATTGGGTCAATGTGGAAACTTTTTCTCGGTTGCATTGGTGCAACTAGTTAAAAACACCAACTGACGACTCTTACAGTCAAATCGTCGATATATACATGTCGGACCTTTTTCACTTGTTTTTTCAAACAAATCTCACCTAACATGAGAACACCAAAGAACAAGAACAGAAAAGGGACAAATAAAAATCCCGACATCGACAGGTGGCGACTCTGCTGGGGACTCCAGTAAGAGGGTTTAAGCTGATCCTACAAGCTTTTCAAAACTATTATTTTCTTGTGTGTGAATGTTTCATTTATATTTTTTGATGAATGTGTACAAATGCATTTTACTTACTGCACTGCAATATATCTATCTGTGATATTAGTGCTTCGTACGTGTCATCATTTTCATAAACGGTGAGACACGTTGTATGTGAATGTATGTTGTGTGGTTCCTCCAGCAGGAGGCTATCCTATCGGTGTTTGATTACTGGACTCGTAGGAAGACTAATTCCAACGAGGCTCAAGAAAGGAACCACCCAGATTCGCTCTAGTTGAAAGATCGGATTAACTTCCCGTCAAGTAGATTGCAATGATCTGGGAACCTTCATGCCAAAAAGCCGCGAGAGTAACCTAAGATAGGTCAGCCTGATAAACCAAACGTGGAGGAAAGTCTCTTCATGCTTTCCATTTTTCAATTACTTGTAAAAATAATTACTTGTAATTTTATTCCATGTTCATCTCTATGTAATGGAAAATATATATGAAGAATATTTGTACATACATATTAAATCTTGACATGCTATCAAATGACACCCATTTTACAGGATAATATTCCTAAAATGGACACATTATGATAGCATCTAAACATTTATACATTCCCTAAGACTAAACCACTTTTTTTGTAGGGAAACAATTGGGCCTGTTACTCGCTCAAAATCTAAAAAGGCCACGAGCCTACAACCAATCATGTCTTCATCTGACTAGTCTAATCCAGCTCTTGTCTCTCAAGAAGAGTATGATGGTTTAAGAAAATAAATTACAGATTTGGTTATTCTGCTTAAAGAATTAAATCAGTCTACTCAGGTTTCGCGAATACCCGTACATACAGAGTCCTCTGCACAAGGAGGAGCACAAGATTAGGATAAAACAATTCCTGAACTTCAGTTGGATACGACCAACAAAATTCCTGAAAACACCCATCTTAAAGAAGATCCAGACACCGGTGATATCAGGAAGAAAGGCCTTCAAATGGAGGAAACCCTCCGTTCTATCAAAGGAATTGGAGCACACAGGAGTGTTTCCTATGCTGACCTTTGTATATTCCCTGGTGCTCATTATCCAAAGAAGTTCAAAACTCCTGACTTTGAAAAGTATGATGGGTTAGGGGATCCTTATACACATTTGAAGGTGTTTATTGGAGAATTTGGATCTTATGCAGATGACGAGAAGCTCATAATGCAGCTGTTCCAGAAGAGTCTGACTGGAGAAGCTCGGACGTGGTATACCAGATTAGACAACTCAAAGATCCATAGCTGAGAGGAACTAGCTCATGCCTTCCTTACTCAGTATAGCTTCCAATCTCAGATGGCTCCTGACCGGTACCAGATTACCAAGGTCAAGAAACAATCTACTAAGTCTTTCAGAGAGTATGCTCAAAGGTGGAGGCGCCTTACTGCTCAAGTCATTCCTTCTATGACGGAATTAGAAATGGTCATGACCTTTATAGACATACAAGAAGCTCCTTTCTATGAAAGAGTCTTTAGCTGGAATTGGCAAGCCATTTTCTGAAATGATTAAACACGGAGAGATGGCTGAGATGAGATTGAAGTCAGGAAAGATTCAAGACCTTGCCGCTCTTAAAAAAGTTACTGAGCACATCCGGTCTGGAACTTATGGAAACAACCCCCGCAGGGTCCATAAAAAGAAAGAGAAAGATGTTTCCTTGATACTACAAGGTCAAAAAGGCAGTCAGAACATGCCTATCCAGAAGATAATCTATTCCCTTTTGCAAGAACAGTCTTCAAACCCTCCATTGTCTAAAGGTTGAGAAGTCAGATTCCCCCGAGTGTTCACACCCTTAGGGGATTCACTCGAGAATATTCTTACTCTTATGACTACTCAGAAGAAAATTACACATCTTCTTCCACCAGTCAACCCGAATGGGAAGGGTTTCAATGCTACTCGGAAGTGTGTTTATCATGTCGGGGCACCGGGATATGACACTCAGGATTGTTGGGCCTTAAAACACAAGATCCAGGACTTAATCGACAATGGGGAGATTGTCGTGACTAAACCTGACCAACCTTATGCGTAAGACAATCCTCTTCCTCAACACAAAGAAGGAGAGGTCAATATGATTAATTGGAGCAGTGGACAGAGTTCCAATTATGTTGTTGACTCTTCCCAGACCAGAAAAGATTGTGCTGACAGATGGGATTATGCGCAGTTCCAGTTATGATGGAGCGAAAGATTAAGGCTCTTTGCAAACAAGTAGATCAATTAGCAGAACTGGTGATTCATCAATATCAAGTCACACGCCAATTAGTCAGTCAGGAGCATGCTAGTCTCCTTCCTTTTGTCATGAATATTCCATCATCACCTTAAGAAAGTGAAACACTAGAGGATAAAGTTGCAAAAAGAGCAAGTGCCCAAGCCGGTCGGGATTTTGCCAACAAACAGGAATTTACATATCTTGGCCAACCTATGGAGGAGATATTTCAAATGTTGATCAATGAAGGAAGAATTACATCCCTTCTACCTCCAATCAATCCCCATTCCAGACAGTTTAATTCCGAGGGAGTATGCCAATTTCACTCCCAGTCTCGCGGTCACAACACAGAAGAATGTTGGGCACTCTGCCACCTCATTCAAAATTTAATTGACAGCGGTGTCCTGCAAATGGCAGATGACCACACTTTGTTACTCGAGAGTGAGAATACATGTCCCACAAAATGGAAGGACGACATAGTAGTTATATCTGCTGAGGATGATTTGGCTGCCAGTCCACTCACAATATAAGCAATTCAACTCAAAGGTGCTAACAATCCTTTCAAAGTGGTTGCACCAAAGCCAATTAACTTACCATTTAAACCCCAATATCCTGTTGTTAGACTGCACAAAGTCCCATGGAATTATGGGCAAACTGAAGGATCTACATCACATACAACTACTGCAGTGTCGAAGGAGAATCAACTATATCTTCCCCATCGGGTGATGAAGCCCACCATCAAATCAAATGTGAAAGTTTCCATGGAGAAGATTGAAGAGTTCCTCCATACCATGGGCCATAACGAAGCCAAAGTGGTTTTAAGCTTGAGAGAAGCTCCACAGCAAATTTCCATACTGGACTTGGTTTTTTCTTCTGAAGATCACAGGAAAATATTGCTAAGGGTCTTGGAAGAAGCCCATTTACCGAAATCAGTGGATGTTGAAAAATTCCAACATCTGGTTGATCACATTTTTAACAACAATGTGATATCTTTCACTGATGAAGACATACCCACTGAAAGGACTGGTCATTGCAAGCCATTTCATACAGCGGTTTTGTCCTCCGGATATATGGTGGGAGGAGTCTAGAAAGATGGAGGTTCATCTCTGAATATCTTTCCTTATGCTACCTTGGAGAAGATGAATATCAACCCCAAGAGGATTAAAAGTAGCCATACGGTTATCAAAGCTTTTGATAGGTCCCGATGAAATGCCGGTCGAGTAATTGAATTAATAGTGGAGATTGGTCCACATACATTCAGTATATCCTTTCACATGCTCAAAATAGCCACATGATACAACCTGCTTTTGGGAAGACCATGGATTCATATGGCTGGAGCCTTCCCCTCCACTCTTCATTAGTAACTCAAGTAAATTATCAACAATAGCCTAGTTACTGTTAATGCTGAGCCGGAATGTCCTTAATAAGGTGACATACCACTCATCAACTTCAATTCAGAAGTTGAGCCGGTCAGTTTCCATGCCCTGGAGGTGAGCAACACTCATTACCATCCCATTGGGGCGCCACCTCTCACACCCAAGATTTCTGCCGAAGCAATGTTGGCTACTCAAGAGTTGATATCATTGGGTCATCAACCTGAACATGGGTTGGGCAAAGATTATCAAGGTATTAAGCACCCTATTTAAGTGCCCGGTAAAACATGGACAACTGGATTAGGCTATTTTGCTAGCTCCAGTCACAGGAATCCTCATAAGCAAAAATAGATTCCTTCAACTTCAGCCACACGACGATTGTCTCCACCTGCAAATCCGGAGCTTACACTGTCTCCGGTAAAGGTTTCAGCCCATGTTATGGCTATGTTATTTCCCAAACCGCTACCGGTTAAAGCAAAAGAGGTCTTGATTCCTGATCCCAGAGTGGAAGAAGAGGAACAAAGACGTTAAAAAGACATCGCCAGGAGTTTGTCTCATCTACGCATCCTTTTTCACGACAAGCACACAAATAAATACACTCTAGATGATGATTGTCTCAACATTATGGTCATAATTCAGGAAAATGAGGACAATAATAGCCCCTCCATCACTGCAGTCCATCAGGACTTCGCCCTCGAAAATTAGAGCATCAATCCATGCATTGGTCGATGAGGGTAAAATGGGCAGAAATTCCATCCGCCTCAGAGATAACTTTAATCGCTTACTTTTCCATGCATGATATAATGCTTATTTTATCGAGACATGCTAACACTTTTGTATGATTGAACAGTTTCATATATTAAGTGAAAGAATATTTTGTTTTAGGACTCTGAATTTAGATTTGCATGTATTTGCTGATGAGGTGCCTTTTCTCCACAAGGACTGTAACTTTGATGAAAAGTTCGACTCAGACTTGATGGAAATACAATAGGACATTGAGATACCTCAGGAAATCAAGGAATGGCTCGAAGACAAACCTAAACTTAACCTTGATCAAACCACATCTTTCAATCTCGGAACCTTAGAAAACCCTAAGCTAATCTAGATCGGTTCAGACCTCACTTCAAACCAAAGGAATGACATGGTTGCGCTACTAACCTAATTCCAAGATGTGTTTGCATGGTCTCATGAAGACATAGTGGGTTTGTCCACTGACATTTTCCTTCATCGCCTTCCTATTAAAGATGAATTTAAGCCATTCAGGTAGAAGCTTAGGTGGTTGAAACCTGAGTGGAGTTTAAAGGTTAAAGAAGAAATTGTGAAACAATTTCAAGTGAGCATCATCATGGTGTCTACATACCCTGAATGGCTATCAAACATAGTCCCCGTTCCTAAACCAGGAGGAAAGGTGCGAGTTTACGTGGATTACTGGAATTTGAACAAAGCTTGCCTTAAGGATAGCTTTCCTATGTCATTTATCCACATTCTCATTGATAATATCGTTCAATACGACATGTACTCCTTTGTGGATTGCTTCGCTGGGTTTCATCAGATTATGGTTGCTGAGGAGGATCGTGAGAAAACTGCTTTCATCACTCCTTTGGGAACCTTTTGTTATAGACGGTTGTCATTTGGCCTCATCAATACTGGAGCAACCTATCAGTGAGCTATAATGGCTATTTTTCATGACTTAATGAACAAAGGGATAGAGATCTATGTGGACGACATCATTGTCAAATCCCGAAGGGAGGAAGACCACTTAGACCATCTCAGAAAGCTTTTCAACAGGTTGCGTAAGTATAGCTTGAAGTTAAATCAGGCAATTTGCTAGGTTTCATAGTCAGCCACAAAGGGATTGAGCTGGATCCCACCAAAATCAAGGCCATCATGGAAATGCCCATTCATCAGACAGAGAAGGAAATACGGGGACTTTTGGGAAGAATCAATTTCATTAGTCGGTTCATCTCTCAACTCACAGAAACTTGTGAGCCCATTTTCAAACTGTTAAGGAAGAACTCCTCCATGAAATGGAACGATGAGTGTCAAAAATCCTTCCTTACAATCAAAGAGCAGCTGGTTAACGCTCCTATCTTGGTACCACCCTGGGATGATGTTCCCCTATTAATGTACCTGTCCATTAATGACAATGCCATGGGCTGTATGCTAGGATAGAAAGACGATAGAGGCCAAGATCGAGCTATCTACTACCTTAGCAAAAGATTCAGCAACAGTGAACATAAATACACTTTGATTGAGACGACTTGTTGTGCTTTAGCATGGGCTTCCATGAGGTTACAACATTACCTTCGTGGTCACACAACCCATCTCATATCCCGCCTGGATCCTCTTAAATACGTGTTCAGTAAGCCCATACTTAATTGTTGGCTGTCCAGATGGCAGTTGATTCTGCAACAATTTGACATCGTCTATGTGACGCAAAAGTCCATTAAAGGACAAGGAATTGCGGATCAATTGGCCACAACACCCGTAGGGGATTACAAACCCTTAGAAACATACTTCCCTGATGAAGGGGTCATGGAAATTCAGCAACACCATCAGTACGATGCATGCCATACGTGGAAAATGTATTTTGATGGAGCTGTTAACACAAAAGGTTCTGGAGCTGGAGCAGTTCTAGTGTCCGGTATGGGGGAGCAGTATCCCGTTGCCATCAAATTGCAGTTTGTCAGCACCAACAACATAACCGAGTATGAAGGCTGTATCATGGGGCTAAAACTTGCTCACTCAATGAGCATTAGATGGTTAACTGTCTTTGGGGATTTGGGGTTGGTAATCAAACAAATCACTAGAATCTATCATACCAAAGAGCTACATTTGCTGCCTTACCATCGGCAAGTTTCATAGATGGCTTCGGAGTTCAAAGAAGTAAACTTCCTCCACATTCCTCAAAATAGGAATGATTTTGCGGATGCGCTAGCATCTTTGGCCTCCTTGATCACCATACATGACAAGGAAAACATGTCAATCATCCCATTTGCCCTATAAAAGGCTCCAGCCTATGGGAATTACGTTGGAGAAGTATCAGATGAGCTACCTCCCATCCAACACCCTTGGTATCAGCATATCAAGGAGTATCTACAAAATGGATCTACACCCGCTGAGGCGAGCCTGACTAAAAAAAATGTAGATCCATCGATTGGCTATGAAATTCTACCCGAGCAGAGATGCACTCTACAAAAGAGATGCAGGATTAGGACTCCTTAGATGTTTGGACAAAGACCAAGCTCAGAGGCTCATGGATGAAATCCATGGTGGAGTTTGTGGCCCACACATGAGCGGACCCTTACTTCTTAAGAAGATCCTCAGAACAGGTCATTATTGGCTTACTCTCAAAGCTGACTGTGATGATCACGTCAAGAGATTCTACCAATGCCAAATTCATGGGAATTATATCCACGCCCCTCCAAGGGAACTCTACAATATGAGTTCACCTTGGCCCTTCTCAATGTGGGGAATGGACGTGATCGGGCCCATCGAGCCCAAAGCCAGTAATCGGCATCGCTTTATCTTCACCATGATCGACTACTTCACCAAATGGGTAGAAGTAGCCTCCTTCCCCAGGGTTACAAAAGAAGTCATCATTGCTTTCATCAGAAACAATGTCATTTATCGATATGGACAACCAGAGGTAATTGTGTCAGATAATGCTAAGAACCTCAACAACAAAATGATGGAGGAGTTATGCAGTAAATTCCACATCAAACAACTTAACTCCGTCATCTACCATCCAAAGATGAATGGTGTTGTTGAAGGAGCTAATAAAAACATCAAGAAGATCATGCGGAAGATGTCCGCCAATCATAAAGGATGCCATGACCTCTTGCCTCTAACTTTATTACCCTACAGAACTTCAATGCGTACTTCCACTAGGGCAACCCCTACTCATTAGCCTATGGGATATAAGTAGTGCTCTCCATAGAGGTGGAAGGGGAATCCCTCAGAGTGTTGATGGACGCTTATATGGATGAAGACCAATGGGTATAAGACATATATCACCAATTGTCTCTAATAGACGAAAGGCGAATCGCGACTATCTTCCATAGTCGTTTATATAAACAAAGGATCGCCAGATCCTACAATAGAAAAGTCTGGCTATGACAGTTTAAACAACATGACTTGGTTTTGAAGAAGATCATTGACAACCAAGATCAATCTAAGGGAAAATTCGCTCCAAGCTGGGAAGTCCCGTTTGTTCTCAAGGAGGTATTAACAGTAGGCGTTCTGAGATTACAGGAAATGGATGGAGATGAAAATCCACAACTCATCAACTCGGACACCATGAAATGGTACTATGTCTGAGGTTACCATGAAGCAAACATCCTGGTTTTGGATCATCAGATCCCCAGTCATTCAGATTTTTTAACCCTTTTTTACATACAAAAGCTTCTTCATAATCTTCTACCTCTCAAGAAAACATACTCTTCAAGCCAGCAGTCTGGTTTCACTTCATTTCAAATCTTTCATACAATTTTGGTTATCCCACCAGGGATTAAACCTTTTCACACCTGCAGTTTGTCCTAAACATAGGATCAAACTTTTTCACACCTGTAGTTTGTCCTAAACTTAGGATCAAACTTTTTCACACCTGCAGTTTTCCCAAACATGGAATCAAACTTTCTTTCCCTTGCAGTTTAGCCTGCACATGGGATTAAACTTTTCTTTGGCTGCAAATCGTCCTGAGGGGCGAACTACGTTGACCTGATCTCCCTGATACCCGGGAGTACGTAGGCAACCATATTCTATATGGCCCGATCGCAATAAAAAAAACAAAAACATTTCTACCCTCTCTCTACAAAAATAAAAACAACAAAAATATTTCTACCCTTTCTCTACAAAAACAAAAACATTCCTACACCCTACACCATTCAGCGTTGAACCTCTTACACCAAGTTCGAACTACGCAGACCTGATCTCCTATTCAATAGGAGTACGTAGGCATCCATTTATGGTTCGGTCTAAGCCCCTACCAAAACATAAATACTTGTCACATGGTACTGGGATAAAACTTCAATCCACCACAGTTCATCGGCTTCAGACAAAAGGGATGGAACTACTTGACCTCCCCATAAATGGGAGAGTTGCCGACCATCTAAGCTACAGTTGATTCATTGAAGGGCAACACCAATCCATAAGAGATGAAACTAACTGGGCTCCTCTTAAATAGGAGTACTGGCGACCATTTGTGGTGTGATGAATTTGAGAGAGGAAATGTCACACTCCTCTACACATTTCCATACAGAAACCAGTCCCAAGACACCAAAGAGGGTAGGGATACATACAGATCAATGATCCATTCTGAAAGATCATGCGACGTCTCAATGTCCACACATCAAGGATGAGTTCAGAATACATCAAGATCACAAGCCTTGAAGAAATAAGAAAATATCAAGCAAGTATTAAGGCACAACTGAAAAGAAAGTGAATCAAAATATATTTCCCTACCATATATAATGATGTTTGATATATACATATGTGTTGTACATGACAAAAATGGCTAAGCTAGTCTGTGTAGGAAAATATAAGTCTATCTACGGATCTGTATGTATGCGAACTATCAGATCTAACATAGCATCCCTCTCCGAAGAAGGAGGTAACACTGCAAGCTCCTGCCCAATGGTATCTACACGAGCTAGCAGATCTGAGGCCAACTGCATGGTGGCATGATGCTCATCAATATATGCACTCATATCAGCGAGGATGCCAGTCGTAAGGGATCTCACCAAAGCACTATCTACGATGGCCACATCTCGGGTAGATAGGGCAGTATCCCGCTCTATAATCAATGCATCTCTGGCTGATCTGGCCTCGTCTCTCTCCAATAGAGCGACGTCTCTCCCATCAAGAGCTGTCAACATCAAGGCCCTAGCCTGTTCTCTCTCAAAGGTCATCAAATGAAGACTCTACTCTAAATACTGTGCTGAATGCTGAATCACAGTAGCACTTGTACTAGGAGAATCCATCATGACTTCTGGCAACCTAGTAGTCAAATCCTCATCGGTGGAAATTTAAGTCTTCTCCATAGGCTTCCCATCGTCAGAATCAATCCCCGACAATATGGATACTACCACAATCAATGTCATCTCTGTCACTATCCATACGGAATACTCTGCAGAACAACTCGGGTCGCTAACGAAAAATGCAGCTAGCTCATGCTGATCCCAACAGGTGTACAACCTGGATCTATCCTCTGCTGATAAGTGGCGAGAAGCTAAGCGTTGACAAAATGCCCCCTCGAAAAGATGGAAGTCCTGGAACTGGTCAAACTGACACATCATGACCAGTGGGTGGTAAGTATTCATGCCCCTCAAACCAGCTAGAGGGAGATAATCCATGCCCGAAGCATGAGTGATGAAGCTTTAGGGTGAGCTGATCCCTATACATGGCAATATATCAAACGGATCTCTGATCCCTGCCAGGAAAACGGACCAAGATGCAAGATCTGTACACTCCACAGGCTGAAAGGAGTACGACATAGCTAATTGGATTTTTACTGGATCATGGGTGATGTAACGCCCGAGAAAATTGGATTTTTATGACAATTAAATTTTTATTTAATTATGTGAATTAAATGAATTTAATTGATTATTATGTGAGTAAGCTATGTGAAGGTCGTTCTATGACCTAGAATGTGCTAACGTGGTTAGTATTCTGGCTTCGTGCTAGAATTATTTGTTTGGAATTTCCAAGAAGAAAATAACTGTTTTCTGAGAAATTTTTGTAAAAACACTATTCATCCGTTTCTGTTCGGGAAATTATTTTGAAATTTCGAGAAACGCGTAATGATGGAATAACCTAATAAGATGGAATATCTGATAATATTTCATTTATGACAAACGCAGTTTTTGCTTGCAGACTTAAAACCTAAGGGTTGAGTATATTGATTCCGAGAAGGAAATAATATGCGTAGAAGGAATTGTGTTAAGGTTAATGCGAGTGTTATACAATTATGATACTATTTAGTATCTATGTATAATATGTTGAGTAAATACAAAGTACAATACGATTATTGTATGTGTAGTATACGGAAAGAATACGTGAATTGTACGTGTAGAATACAATTCGTATTATAGAATTAAGATTAAGTCTTAATGAATAAGTCATTTGAGTTGGATTTCTATTAGTCCAATTATTAAATGACCAAGCCCAAGGAGATTAGTGAATTGAGCCCAATTTAAGGCCCAATGTTTATTTAGTTAAGCCCAATTCATTAAAACCGAACCGTGGATCGATCCGGTGGATCACCGAATGGGTAAAAACCATGTGGCAACCCATGAGATGTCAATTTGCAAGTGGTGGGCCGGCTACTTGGGGTGGAAGCCAAGCATAAGGCTTGGTCACCAAGTATTTTACTTGGTGACCAAGAGTGAATAGTAAGGAGGTGATGGTTCATTGTCCAAATTACCCTCCATTCTCATTTCCTATAAATAGAAAGCTAGGTTGATTCATTTTGGAGTTTTGAAATTTCCCAACCTAGATTATTAGAGAGAGAAAGCGAGCTAGACTTATAAAACATACACTTTGGAATCTTGATCTTCTAGTTTTCCAAGAGAGTTTCACAAGGATTCTTAAGGTATAATCCTTACCTTTCATTTCCATCTTTTTGATTTTTCTTTTATCTTGAAGAATCATAGATGGGTAGTATATGTCTTGTATAGGAGATTAACGATGGCTTATTGTAGATTCAATCTCTACAAGTCATGAGATTATAAAAATCATAAGGTTTAATACAGTTTTGAACTATGAAAATATTGTTTATTGAGATTGATCATTTATAAACGATTGAACTCCATCAATACGTTAATATTTGCATCTTGTTTGGTTAGGATGTAGATATGAAATCCATGGAGTATTCCATGTGATTTGGCTTAGAGAACCCTAGTAACTAAGTTATGGCGAATTTTACGTAATTAGACGTTAAACGTCAAAAACGTTGAATTCCGGATTAGAGGTTAAAAGTTATCGTAAGACTTGAAAATGTTGGTTTTCAATGTCAACACGTGAGATAGGGTGATTAAGAGTTGTGGGTTCGAGAATCGTCGGATTCCGACTTAAAACGAAGAAAACGAGCATTGAACGCTCTTTAACATTTACGAACGTCTAAAAATGAACTCAATAGTGAATTTTGAGTTATCGGATTTGAAAGTGTCAAATTCTTATATGAATGCATAGATTATGTTATTTATGACGTGTAGGCTTTTGAACGGACCAAATCAGGCTTATAACGAAGAAGTTATGGCCCCGGGAATTTCACAAAGTTTTTCAAGATTTGTTGGAATCTGGTACTAAGGTCTGGCTCTGCGGCGCCAGACATAGTGTTAAATGCCGCATCATGCAATTGAAACCACATAAAAGTTGAGTATTGCTAAATAAATGGCGGCATGCAACATCGTTTCATTACCAGCATGTCACGCGATCGAGGCCCAGAACATCGCTAATCGGTAATACAGCCACAGCCTAATCTTCGTAGGCTGCAAACAGTATTACGAGCTCAAGAATGTTGTTAATCACTTAGGTTTTGAGCTTCATTTGTTCAGGAACCTAAAGGGGTAATGTTTGTACACTTCATAAGTGTATTATAGCTATTCCTATACTACCTATACTCAGGTATATGGTATTGAACTTAGGAGCTGAATGCATGTTAATGAGTTATGAGTGATGGACAACGTTGGTACCTCGCCGAAAATGTTAGAGTCCGGTTAATAACGTAAGTTGGTTAATAAGCCGTGGTGAAGGGTAAAAAGTCGAGTTGACTTTATTATTGATATTAAGTTAACTAAGACATAGAAGAAAAAGAAGCTTGTAGAAATAATGTGAACATTTGTTTGATAGCTAATTACAGTGTACTATGTGAATATATCATGTAGATTCTGTAAAGGCTGTGGTCAGTCGATTAAATTATTTAAAGACACTGAAAGGAAAGTTTTCTTAACGCTTGTCTAACTTCCATGTTAGCCAAGTTTTATGTGATTCGTTGAACTGGATTGCAAGGCTTGTTTTAAAGAAAGGGTCGATGCCAGATTTTAATTCATCTAGACTATTCGTAATATATAGATTGTGATAACCCGGGATTTCAAATAATCAAAATTTTACGAATAATATTTTTTTTATTTAATATTGACTGTTAATATTGTACTGAGAATTTGTGAGACAAGTCTCGAGATTTAGTCAATATGTGTTTTGACTGAGAAATTAGAGTAGAGTTGTGTTTAACAGCTCTAGAAACCCTAACCCTAATTTCTGGATAGGGATTCGATAGAAAATATGATTAAAATAATTGTACTAATGAATACATGTTTATACTGTATAGGAATGTTGACCAATGATTGACTGGATAAGGTTTAAAATTAATAAACCCTATTAAGAGATTAAAAACCCTAATCTCGGGATTAGAAATCCTAACACGCAGTTAGAAACCCTAATCGAAAGACGGGAAACCCTAATTTAAAATCCGAGATTCCTAAACCCTAACTAGGAAGCCCTAATCTCAATTGGCAAGACTCACGTGGGGGAATGCATGATGTGGAAGAACGTGTGCTTCAACTGTAAGCAGGAAGGACATATCTCTTTGCATTGTCCTAAGCCAAATTTGAGGAAGTGTTTTTCCTGTGGGCAAACGGGGCATGGATTCAACAAGTGTCCCAACAAGAAGAGGATTGGCGAAGGAAGTGGTCGTTAGACAACTTTGATATAAGTGTTAGTATCTTTTGGTAAAAGCTTTTGATATTAAATGTTGTAATATCCAGAATGATGTTTAAACATATGTAAATATATATGTTTTTATGAATGAAATCTTTTTTTTCTATATGAATATAAGATTAAAATAAATTTTTGTGTTCTTAAAACTCATACTTATGGTATGTTCATGACTCATAATTATATGAAATGTTCTGAACCCCTCAGCGAATGGACGCCAAAGGTATGATTAGGATAAGTTCATACGCTCATATAATTGTGGCACTTTACTGAACTCCTAAGTGTGGTAAGTTTGATGAACTGGAAATAGTAATGTGAAAATGGAGAATGTCAACTTTTTGTGTAAAGTTGGAGAATTGCAGATTTTGTAAAGTTGAATACGTTAATCCTAAAAATATTTTTTTTAAAAGGATAGTAATATGCGTTAAGTACTATATGTACTATGTGCTATTTGAATAAATATGCGATTACATGAGAACTATATGTTGAATTCTTATTGTGTTAAGAATATGTATAGAGAAAGTGTATTAATATAAGATTTTCATTTAAATTAGATCATGCCACCTAGACGACAGAATCGAAACCAAAGAGAAGAACAACTTTTTATAAAGGGAACAATTTATTGGTCGTATTTTCGGCCTTTGCACGCAATTAAGTATTATGCATAATATAGGGTATACTAAAGCTGATCACTTTATATACTTGCAGAGGGGTATGATTTAATCTTTATGGTTATCTGATACACTTGGGTATATCAAAGTTTAATTTTGATAGCTACTCGACAAAAAGAAATTCAAGATCCAATGGATAGCTCAGCATAATCTGGAAAACATTTCCACTTTGCAATTTCGTAGAATCAATCCTTGATTATTCATTTGAATATTGTAGAAACCTTTGAGAGCGTTGTACTCTTTCATTATTGAATTATTGTTGCGTAGAATGTGAGAAGGTTTAATTTTGATTTTTATATCTTTATCGTATGTCTTAACTTGCGGAGCAAACTTGTTGCTCACCCTTGCTATAAATAAAACTTTTATTTAGGGGACGAAGTTGCGGAGCGGTGTTGCGAAAGAAGAATAAAGGCAAAGGCATCGTAATAAATTAGTTTTATGAAACAATATTAATTATATGGTTGTAATGTAAACCCTTTTTGTATATTTAAGGGGGTATGTTTGTAATGTTAAGGTTAGCAGACCTGGGATTAATGTATTAACAACATATGTTAATGTGGTATGTATTACTATTCATATATGGAATTGGTAGTTAAATGCTATTATATTGTGGATCGTGAACACCAAACTCGGGGGTCAGGTAACCCGGATTTGGGGGCGTCACAGGTTGGTATCAGAGCTGTAGGTTATAAACCTTAAGTGGGGTGGGGAAAACCCTAGGATTATAACCATAAGCGAGATAGAGAATACTCATTTAGAGTACTAAGTGAGGGATTGCTGAAGCATATCGATAGTGAGATATGTAGACACATAGTGAGAGAAGTTTGTAGTGGTGAAGTACTAATCAAGTTGTTTAAACTGATTGTAGGATGTCGGGAAAAGATAAGATGAGTACAGAGATGCTAGTGGCTGTCGCACGAGTGCCAGTAGCCGAGGTGCCAGTACAGAGTGAATCAGTTGAGGAGGTAGGAAAAGATGAACCCATGGTTAATCTCAGGATTGATCATGATGATTATCTCGAGATGTATCTGAGTAGTGATGAGGAGGCGGAGTCTAAAGAAGCTAAGGTGGAGTTAAAGAATAAGATCAAGGTTGGTGAACATGATCATTTATCTCTGAAGTCCGGGAACTCCTCGAGTAAGGTATCTCTCTTGGAGGAGTTGTGGAAGACGGAGCCAGGCGTTACGTGAAATGACCAAGAACGGAATGAGCCGGAAAGCGCAGTTGAGAGAATGAAGGTCAAGGTGGTGGATCGTCTCAAGGAGCCAAGAAAGACAAGAAGAAGAGAAAGAGGGACAAGGAAAGCGACAACTTCAAATTAAACTGAGGGTTTGGGGTATTTCCGGATTTGGGGGCGTCACAGGTTGGACACCCCCAACCAAGTTACCTCGACCTCGAATTTAATTCTCACGATCCACAAAAATATAACATCTAACTACCCATTCATTTATAAATAGAAATACAAAACTTATGAACATATGTTGTTAATACAAAAATCCCAGGTTCACTAACCTTAACATTACAAACATACCCCTTAGATATACAAAAAGGGTTTACAATACAACAATATAGATAATACTGTTCATCATAACTAGTTTATTACTATGCCTTTGCCTTTATTCTTCTTCGCAGCACCTTCTGCAACTTCGTCCCTAGCTAAAAGGTTTTATATATAGCAAGGGTGAGCAACAAGTTTGCTCCGCAAGTTAAGACATACGATAAAGATATAAAAATCAAAATCAAACCTTCTCACATTCTACGCAATAATAATTCGATAATGAAAGAGTACAACGCTTTCAAAGGTTTCTACAATATTCAAATGAATAATCAAGGATTGATTCTACGAAATTGCAAAGTGTAAATGTTTTCTAGATTATGCTAAGTGATCCATTGGATCTTGAACTTCTCTTTGTCGAGTAGCTATCAAAATTAAACTTTGATATACCCAAGTGTATCTGATAACCATAAAGATTAAATCATACCCCTCTGCAAGTATATAAAGTGATCAGCTTTAGTATACCCTATATTATGCATAATACTTAATCGCGCGTAAAGGCCAAAAATATGACCAATAAATTGTTCCCTTTATAAAAGGTTGTTCTTCTCAGTCTCAGAATCAAGATTTTGATTTAACAACGAAATACTGTGATTTCAAATTCTATTTACTTCTCGATCTAGCCAAAATAATTGTCATCGATCTGTCAATAATAATTGAATTCTCTTCTCGAACCTATCAAGTTCTATTAAATGTTCGTCTAGCCAGAATAATTAGCTAAGACATTTCTCAGTATAATTTGACAATAAATAGGAATTATTTGTACTATCAATTCTAGCTTCTACGGATATGAATATCCAACAACAGTTATTCTACAAATGTATATTTCTGAATAAGTAATTCAATTTGAATTATTAATCATGCACTAACTGTGAATAATCAACAATAAATTCCCTATATGTGGTGTAATTAGCAATAATTAACCACTATAATAATTGAATGAATTTAACTCAAGGTTGAGTTAGGAAACTTGCCTCTTCCAACATTATTACATTTACCACAATATAATTAATCTGCGTTAAGTAAGACCTATAATCAACAATGCTCGGTCTCACAATTAAGCACAATCATTCATAACACGTAACACTGTAATTCACAGTCAAACTACTCCTAGACACATTACCACATAGCCACATCAGTGTTTATAACCTAGTTAAACACTTAACAAGTCTAACTATTTCTGTGCGTTTGGACTTCTATCCATTCTCTGTTCTCGTCACCTGTCCGACAATTAACACGAGTTAATCGTCAAGCAAAAATCGGTTTCTAAGCTTCAATATTAATTTAGATAAGTCAATTATCTTTTATAATATTTTTCGATGACTTTTAATAATTTTTAAACAATTATTATAATTTATAATAATTTTTAAACACCAAAATCATTTTTAAATAATTTAATTATCAAATAATCTTATCATTATTAATATTTAATAATATCAAAATATTAATAACATACTTGTCAAAATATTAAAGTTATTTTTAATAACTTAAAATATTTTTAAATCAACAATATTCTACTTAAATGATTTTTAAAGTAATTAAAATTATTTTTAATAATCACCATTAATATTAAAATATTAATGAAATTATCATCAAAATATTAAAAGTCATTAATTATAACTTAAAATATTTTTAAATCATTTTTCTCATTTTTAAATCAATAAAATCATTTTTAATTCATTTATTTAATATATCAAGTAAATAAATCCAACATCATTAATATTAATTTATTAATGAAAATTCTCCAAAAATATTAGAAATTATATTTTATGATTTAAAATATTTTCTAACACTTTATTCTCATTTAAAATAATTTTAAATCATTAAAATCATTTCTATCTTATTTATTTAATTTAATAATCAAATAAATCTAATATCATTAATATTAAATTATTAATGAAAATTCTCCAAAAATATTAAAAGTCACATTTTATAACTCAAAATATTTTTAAATACATTATTCTTATTTAAAATGATTTTTTATAATATTAAATTATTTTTCTCTAATTTATTTAATATAATAATTAAATAAATTAAATATCATTAATATTCAAATAATTATAAATATTAATGACAAATATCCCAAATAATCGAAATTATTTTTCATATTTTAAAAATAATTTTAAAACCATTTTGTAATTTTTATAATTTATTTTCTATTTTTAAATAATTTTCGGAATTTCAGAAATTAGAAAATAAATAAACCGTCGCTAAATGGCTATAGCGATAGAAAGCGTCGCTGTTGGTGTTCTTGAGCTCAAGAACACTGACAACTTCATTATCAACCTGTCATGTTTGACTGCGTATAATTTTCAATCAAAATTGTTTCTGGACTTTATTAAGCATGCATTTTGAAGTCCGTATACAATACTACAACTAGCAACCAACATCTTAGTCAAATCAAAACATAATAAGAAGATCTGGCTGCTCAAAGTTTCTGTCAGACCATGCCTGGGTTTTCTGGGCAAACCCAGAAACCCAGGCATTTCGTGGTGTCCCTTTCTAGCCCAATTATTTAGGTGTTCTGTTCATCAATTAAGTTGGTTCTTGATTCATACATGTTGTACTCATGTCAATAAACAACTACATAACACAATTTCAGTCAAAATATAACAAAATAACTAGATATGATCCGGTTAAACATGGTCAGAAATCATGTTCATCCGGTTTCTGGAAATTCCAGAAACTGCAAAACGTGACCGAGTGGCTTGGTTTGACCACTCTCTACAACAAATCTGTTTGTTATTTCAGACATCTAGAGTCATGGATCTATAGTCCAACTAACAAGCTACAACATGGTTACAACAACAAAAACATAACATTAAAAACCTGACAGATCAAGAAGGTTAAAAATCTTGTCAGACGAACTTTCTATCTTTCTGGGCTGCCCAGAATATACTCGGTCATAGTCGGTTAACCGACTTTGACCGTTAATAACTTGCAATCTAGCCAACCAATGACACTGATTCCTTTTGCAGTCTAAAGAACACATAACAAACTATACATCCAATACATAAAACATTAAAACCCATTAACAGACAGAGATCAATGGCGTCTGACATTTTTTTGTCAAACACTTTTAGAGCTCAAGAACAGATTTTGTAAAACACCTTTTTAAAGCCATTTGATGCTATGGATCCATCACGGATCATCATAGATCAACTAAAAACAACCTTTAACACAATTATAAACACAAAAACACTAACTCTATCTTAGCATACAAGATCAAAAGTGGTCTAGGGTTTATACCTTTCTAGTTCAAGCTTTGATCTTAGCTCTCTAAATCTGTTCTTGGTGTTCTAGGAGGTTATCTAGTGACTGATTTACTTAGCAAATTCGGAGGTTTGGGAGGGAGAGAGAGTTGGTGAGAGTTGGATAGCAATTATGCATATTTGGTGAACTTTCTCTCTCCAAATTATTTATAATCTCTTGATGCAGTGAACTTGCTAGCACAAGTGTCAAAAGGAGGCTGAAATGCTGAGATTTAAGTCACATAGAAAGTCAAGGTTTGATGAACAACTAAAGGTTTTAGCAAATTTTACAAGTTAGCTCATTTAATATATAAAAAGGGTATTTTGGTCTTTTGAAAAAAACATTTAATGGCATACTTGTCTTTTGTCCAAACTCTTAGGGTTTGACCCTTAGGGTTTAACCTTAAGGTCCTAACCCTTAGGTTTTAAAAATTTAACTTTTACGATTTTCAAAATTAGGGTTTAATTTAGAAAACTAAAATTTCAAAATTACAATTAGGGTTTAAAAAATAGAAAATTAAAATACTAAAATATAATTAGGGTTTTCTAATCATATTTAAGTTTAATAAACACTTTCGCTTGCCAATTAGGATTAGGGTTTCCTAATTTAGGGTTTACGATTCTCGGTTTTGAAATTAAGGTTTTTCGGCTATTGATTAGGGTTTCTAACAGCACGTTAGGGTTTCTAATTCTGAAATTAGGGTTTTTAATCTCTTAATAGGGTTTATTAATTTTAAACCTTATCCAGACAATCATTGGTCAACATTCCTATATAGTACAAACACGTACCCATCGATACAATTATTTTAATTGAATTTTCTATCGAACCCCTTTCCAGAAATTAGGATTAGGGTTTCTAAAGCTATTAAGCACAACTCTACTCTATTTTCTCAGTCAATACTTAATTTGACCATTTCTCGAAACTTGTCTCACGGCTTCTCAGTACAATATTAACAGTCAATGTCAATAAAAAAAATTATTCGTAAAATTTTGATTATTCGAAATCCCGGTTTATCACATTAACGTGACGACCTAAGAATGTAGAAAATTTATTAAAATCTGAAATGTTGATTTAAGGTCAAATACTAGACCTAGACAGAAAATAAGTGTATGCGTTTGATATTTTTGGGAAGGAATTTTGAGGGTTTCAAAATTCTGTGAAGGATTTAGGTGAATTATTCAGAATTAAGTATATATATGAATATGTTTTGTGTATATGGTTATGTATGTGTTCAGAATATGGTTAAGGGTCAAGGGTTGACCAGATAAATTTTATCAGTGTCAAACCTTAAGTATATATTAAGAACGACAACGTTCTGTTAGAAAACCCTAACGTTTGATAAGAAACCCTAGAAACCGGTTCTGAAATCTTAATTTCAGTTTCGGGAATCCGAAACCCTAATTCAGAAATTATAACCCTAATCTGGGAATTTAAAGAATAATTATAACGCTTAAGTGCTATTAATTATGATGTTTTTCAGGATAAATCTTAATTAATTAGCAAACCTTAATTTCAAATTTTTGAACCCTAATTATTATGTTAGAAACCCTAATGCACAATTGTGTATTTAATTGCTAAATTAGCAATATTAATTAGGAAACATTAATCCTAATTTTCAAGTTATATGTAATTAGAAAACCCTAATCTAATTAGGAAATCTAATTTCTAAAATTAGAAATATTATTTTTCTATGTAAAACCCTAATTCTTGGGTTATAAACCCTAATGTACAAATTTTAACCCTAATTGCTAAATTAGCAATATTAATTAGGAAATAATAATCCTAATTAGCAAGATTAAACTTCGTGATTAGGAATCTTATTATAATTATAGAATCCTAATTACAATTTAGAAAAATGTTAATTTTCTAATGTTGAAAACCTAAATTGGAAATTTTAGAAATCATTTTGCCAAAACCTAAAGGGTTAAACCCTAAATCCTAAAGGTTTGTATCAATTGACCTTTATGCCATTAAAATTAAATGCTAAATGACTAAACTAGCCATCTTGCATTATTTATTAGGTTACTTGTAAGTTATGTTCTAGTGTGGGTTGTTCACCAACCCTAAACCCTAGACATGTGACTTATATAACTAAATCAGCAGCTATATTAGCTCCATTCAATGAATCAAAGAGATTAAAAGAGAGAAAAAGTCATAAAAGTTGCTCATTTGCTAACTTACTCTCCCACAACACTCTCTCTCTCTCTCTCTCTCTCTCTTCATATCCGAAAATCTAAGGTAGATCAGTCACTTATACAGCCTTAGATCACCCAAGAACAGAATCCAAGATCAGATTCAAAGATCTAAGCTTAGAAGGTATATGAACCCTAAACCTAGAAATCTCATGATTTGATGTTAAATGTTGTTATTGATTTGTTAATGTTGTGTATTATGATGTTATTTAGTGATCTGGGTTGTTAAATCCCAGATCCATAACATCAAAGTGCTCGAATCTAGCATTTTTAGAAATCTGGAAAAGTTGAAATATATGGCCTGACAAGCTAATGTCAGAGTCCATAGATTCTTCTCCATTGTTGATTTTTTAGATCTGTAGTTTGGTATGCGCTCTTTCATCTGCAAGTGAAATCAAAGTCAGTTAATGTATAGATTTAATGTTATACTCGGTTGAAAACCAGATTGACCAGGCAATGACCGAGAAAGTACATTTTGGGTAACCTGAAGTTTGAAACCGTGTCGTTCGACAGTTTTGCAACGCCTGGATCTATCGAGTTGTTTGTTGTTTGTTGATTTTGTTGGTGGATCCTTGTAGCACATCATCAAGACTACATATGAGAGCAATTAGATTACTCAAAACATGATCATCAGAAATTAATCAAGGTCAAACTCGTTGACCGGATTTGCTTAAGAAGGTTTCTGGGAAACCAAGAACCTTCAAAAGCCAAAAATTCTAGTGTGGTTTGACCGGCCTTAATCTGTTAATATGTTTGATGTTATAATGATATGATGCTATATAATTGTACCCTAACATGTGTTCTTCAAGATCGAACCTTTAGATCACACAAACAATGCATAGGCTCGCAAGTTCTGAGGATTGAAAGGTAGCACCTCATTTGTTCTTCAATTTCGGAAACCCGAAAATTGAATAACGATGTCCCACAAGATTTGGGAGGCTTAGATCTTGCATATTTTATTTGTTTTGGCCATGAAACTTGCTTTATGTTATAGTATTACATCAATACTACAAACATATTACATTAGATTTCTAGAAACCTTCCGATCGAGGAATTAAATGTAGTCAAAGTACTACCTCGCTAATCGACATGATTTTCCTGTTCTTGCTCAAGAACACCAAGAACACCTTTAGCGATAGATTTATCGCCTAAGCCACTTTTAGCGACAGCTTTATTTTCGAAAATTAATTATTTTAGTTAATAAATAGAAAAAAAGGTTTTAATTATTAAAAATACATATTAAATTATGAAAAATTATTTTAAATTACAAAAAATAGTTTTAATTATTTTGTATATTTTAAAATATTTAATATTTTTGGAATATAAAAGGTATTTATTTATTTAATTATAATATTAAATAAATTATTTAAAAATGGTTTTAATTCATGAAAAATTATATTATGGTGTGAGAAAATATTTTAAGTTATTTTGATGACTTTTAATATTTTTGATGAATTTCATTAATAATTTATTACTAATGGTAATGAATTTATTTAATAAATATATTAAATAAATTATGGAAAAATATAATTAATGATTTAAAAATCATATAAAAATTATTTATGCGTTATAAAACTATTTTTAGGTTATAAAATATAACTTTTGATATTTTTCTATGAAAATATTAATATTTTAATATTAATATCAATTATTGAATAATGGATTTAATGGTTTAAAAAATCATATAAATATGATTTTAAAGTATTAAAAATACTTTGTGATATTAATTATATTATAATCTTATGTTATGATTTTCATTAATATTTAATGATAAGTGAATATTAATGATTAAGGAATTATGTGGTATTTATATTATATAAATATAATATTAATGATTGGAAAAATCATTTTAAATGGTAATAATTATCTGGAAATTATTATAAGTCTGTGAAAAATGTTTTGACTCATAATATGATTATCTAAGATAATTGTTAAGTATTAAGGCAGAGTTTAATTGAACTTAAACTCGTGAATTGTCCGACTAGACCGTCGGGATGTCATATTTGTGTTGGTTTCAACTCAGACTTAAATAGTTTGACTTGATACCGAATCTTAGGTAGTTTGTGGACTGATAGGGCTATGTGTTATGTGTTTAGGTAATTTTATATTTATATATATAATAGTATTATATTGTGATTATAGTATTCTAATATTGGAGATCTATATTACTAATATTGGGTATTCGAATAAAGCGATATAAATTGTGTAGCGGTAATCAACGGTTCAGGCAAGTTTTACTTAACTCTACTAAGAGTTGTTTCATTCAGATATGCTTATGGTTAATCATTGCTGATTGCCATGGATAATTGTACTCTGTACATATTTCATGTATAAGTCAGGTATGAAAGGCTGATCACCTTTATTACCAGTTGGTCCAGATATATATTTGTTCGTGTTCAATACTTGTTCAGTCAAAAGTTTGTTCGTGCTAGTTCTCAATTATATTGATGAATTATAGCCAGCTTATTATTTAGACTCTTTCAATCATGATATATCTTTAAATTGTATTTAAACTTGCTGGGCAACTTTCATGCTCACCCTTGCTATATCATGATAAACACTGCAGAAAAGGCGAATGCGTTCGGATATAAGAAAAAGGATAATGCTAAGTTTAGCTTGGGATAAAATGTGCAGCTAGTTTGTAATAGTATAGTTGGATAATAATGTTATGTGTTAGATAGTTTATAATTTGTGTATAAGTTAAGGTTACTCGATTTTGGGGAATAGTGTGTAAAGTGTATTGTATAGACAATTTATGTTTATATCTTCCGTAATAGTAATAGAATAATTGTACCAGATTCGTGGTGATTTGGGACCCGAATTTGGGGCTATCACAGTTGGTATCAAAGCTGTTGGTTATGAAGCTTAGGTAGGAATACCTGAGACCAATAACCGCAGTGATTAGGATAAGTACTAGCTCAAATAGAGTTAGTGAGTCGGTAAGATTCAAAGACGAATCTCGGCGAGTTATAAAGATACGGAGTTCCCTAACTCTGATAATAAAGTTGAACAGTAGTGATGAGTAAATCAAGTCTAAAAGACTGAAAGTACAGTGATAGGAAATCGTAAAACAAAACGATCAAAATACAGAAATGAATCGTAATATATACGATGAGATCACCCCGTGATCTGATAAGGTTATGATATAGAAAAAGAATCAATCTGATGATTGGAAAGTTTACAGCAAGATTGTTGTGTATCAGTTGTGCTATGAATTGGTACAGATTTAGGAAAGGATTATGAATACGGATTAAATGAAATTCGTATTGAGAAGGGGGTTAAGATTAGGTGGTGATTTCAATTGAGGACTCATGTCGGTAGTCGAGTTGTATGGTTCCTTGTATGGGCGGGGAATTGTACTTGGTGTAAAAGCTACTTAGTATCTGGCATTGATAATCATTGAAATGTTGTGTCGCGCTATTTGCTATATGCATGTTAAGAGGGTGATTCCTTTCTCATGTATATAACAGATAGATAGGTCATAGGTAGAGAATATAGGGTTAAATTTAGTTCTTAAAACTCATACTTATGTGACATTCTTGACTCATAGTTATATGAAATGTTTATGATCCCCTCAGCGAATGGACGCCAAAGGTCTGACTAGGGTAAGTTCTTAAACTCATATAATTGTGCCAAGCTTATGAACTCATAAGTGTGGTTTAATGAACTGGGTATAGTTGTGTGTGAACGGAGTATTGAGGATTATAGGAATAGATAGACTGTTTAAGCAAATGATTGTTAGTGGAGACATAAGTTTTCCAAAACTCCTAGCTATGCTAGACTTCAAAATTTTGACATCAAGCTAAATACGCACTACGTTCTTTTAAAAAAAATTTGTAGACTCGTAATCATTTTTGAAACGGTTTAAAGTATAGTCTATGCTACTTGTTTCAGCTAGACGAAGATGATTTGAAAAATCAAAAGTTATTTTATTTATCACTCATGTACCATGTAACCTGGTGCAGAGATGATAAAAAGGTGATGGAGTTGTAAATACAAGAATACTTAGTGTGAATTTGATCTAAAATCGCTATTCTACTATGGTATGATGTGTTATGACGAAGTCATACAATGACGGCATCCTCAAACGGACTGTTAATATAGTACGACATCATGACATCATTCTCGAAAATGTTTTCAAAATTTTAATTTGCCAACGGGGTTTGGCTACACCTAAATAATTCGATTGAATTAAATTATTGATATGAGTCTATGCTATTCGATTCAGCTAGACTAATGTTTATGAAAACTCTAAGTGTTCATTGAAAGAAATTTCTCGAACCAAATTGTGTTGGTGCGGAATCCTATGATAAGACTTAGGTGAACTATGTTGTTTGGATAAATAATCCAATCAAGTAGCGTAAGTATTCGCTAGACATGGTTAATACGTTATGCATGACGTAAGAGTACGATAGGCTAATCACCTAAAGTACTAGCAACGGTAGTTTACCTTCTTTGTGATTGTAAACATACTAAGTAATGTATAATTTTGCAGTTTGAATACCGTTAAAACTATGTGTTCATGGTCTATATGACCCCTCAGCATAATTTGAAAACTTTTACTCTTGTGAGTGGTGTATTGGGTAGCATGTGATGATGTGCATGAATGGTGTAAGCGATGCGATTGTAGGTGTAAGGTGAATTTAGGGACTAAATTCTTAGAAAGAAGGGGTGAATGTGATGAACCGAGAATTTAGAAAATTTATTAAAATCTTAAATGATTGATTTAAGGTCAAATACTGAACCTGAGCAGAGAAAATAAGTGTATCGTTTGATATTTTTTGGGAAGGAATTTTGAGGGTTTCAAAATTCTGTGAAGGATTTAGGTGAATTATTCAGGATTAAGTATATATGTGAATATGTTCTGTGTATATGGTTATGAATGTGTTGAGAATATGGTTAAGGGTCAAGGGTTGACCAGATAAATTTTATCAGTGTCAAACCCTAAGAATATACTAAGAACGACAGCGTTCTGTTAACGTTTGATAAGAAACCCTAAAAACCGGTTCTGAAACCCTAATTTCAGTTTCGGGAATCTGAAACCCTAATTCGGAAATTATAACCCTAATTTGGGAATTTAAAGAATAATTATAACGCTTAAGTGCTATTAATTATGATATTAATCAGGGTAAAGCTTAATTAATTAGCAAACCCTAATTTCAAATTTTTGAACCCTAATTATTATGTTAGAAACCCTAATGCACAATTGTGTATTTAATTGCTAAATTAGCAATATTAATTAGGAAACATTAATCCTAATTTTCAAGTTATATGTAATTAGAAAACCCTAATCTAATTAGGAAATCTAATTTAAAAAATTAAAAATATTATTTTTCTATATAAAACCTTAATTCTTGGGTTATAAACCCTAATGTACAAATTTTAACCCTAATCGCTAAATTAGCAATATTAATTAGGTAATAATAATCCTAATTAGCAAGATTGAACTTCGTGATTAGGAATCTTATTATAATTATAGAATCCTAATTATAATTTAGAAAAATGTTAATTTTCTAATGTTGAAAACCTAAATTAGAAATTTTAGAAATCATTTTGCCAAAACCTAAATGGTTAAACCCTAAACCCTAAAGGGTTAAACCCTAAACCCCAAGGGTTTGTATCAATTGACCTTGATGCCATTAAAATTAAATGCGAAATGACTAAACTAGCCATCTTGCATTATTTATTAGGTTACTTGTAAGTTATGTTCTAGTGTGGGTTGTTCACCAACCCTAAACCCTAGACATGTGACTTATATAACTAAATCAGCAGCTATATTAGCTCCATTCAATGAATCAAAGAGATTAAAAGAGAGAAAAAGTCATAAAAGTTGCTCATTTGCTAACTTACTCTCCCACAACACACTCTTTCTCTCTCTCTCTCTTTATATCCGAAAATCTAAGGTAGATCAGTCACTTATACAGCCTTAGATCACCCAAGAACAGAATCCAAGATCAGATTCAAAGATCTAAGCTTAGAAGGTATATGAACCCTAAACCTAGAAATCTCATGATTTGATGTTAAATGTTGTTATTGATTTGTTAATGTTGTGTATTATGATGTTATTTAGTGATCTGGGTTGTTAAATCCCAGATCCATAACATCAAAGTGCTCGAATCTAGCATTTTTAGAAATCTGGAAAAGTTGAAATATATGGCCTGACAAGCTAATGTCAGAGTCCATAGATTCTTCTCCATTGTTGATTTTTTAGATCTGTAGTTTGGTATGCGCTCTTTCATCTGCAAGTGAAATCAAAGTCAGTTAATGTATAGATTTAATGTTATACTCGGTCAAAACCGTTGACCGGGCATGACCGAGTACATTTTGGGTAACCCAGAAGTTTGAAACCAAATTCTCGTGTGTTTTTGCAACGCCCAGATCTATCAAGTTGTTTGTTGTTTGTTGATTTTGTTGGTGGATCCTTGTAGCCTGTCATCAAGACTACATATGAGAGCAATTAGATTACTCAAAACATGATCACTGTAGAAATTAATCAAGGTCAAACTACGTTGATGGATTTTGTTAAAAGGTTTACGGGAAACCAAGAACCTTCAAAAGCCAAAAATTCTAGTGTGGTTTGACCGGCCTTAATCTGTTAATATGTTTGATGTTATAATGATATGATGCTATATAATTGTACCCTAACATGTGTTCTTCAAGATCGAACCTTTAGATCACACAAACAATGCATAGACTGCAAGTTACAAGGATTGAAAGGTAGCACCTCGACTGTTCTTCAATTTCTGGAAAACCCAGAAATTGAATAACAGTGTCTGACAAGATTTGGGAGGCTTAGATCTTGCATATTTTATTTGTTTTGGCCATGAAACTTGCTTTATGTTATAGTATTACATCAATACTACAAACATATTACATTAGATTTCCTAGAAACCTTCTGATCAAGGAATTAAATGTAGTCAAAGTACCTACCCTGCTAACTGACATGATTTTCCGGGTTCTTGCTCAAGAACACCAAGAACACCTTTAGCGATAGATTTATCGCCTAAGCCACTTTTAGCGACAGTTTATTTCTGAAAATTAATTATTTTAGTTAATAAATAGAAAAAATGGTTTTTAATTATTAAAAATACATATTAAATTATGAAAAATTATTTTAAATTCTGAAAAATAGTTTTTAATTATTTTGTGTATATTTCAAAAATATTTAATATTTTTGGAATATAAAAGGTATTTATTTATTTAATTATAATATTAAATAAATTATTTAAAAATGGTTTTAATTCATGAAAAGTCATGAAAAATTATATTATGGTGTCGGAAAAATATTTTAAGTTATTTTTGATGACTTTTAATATTTTGTGATGAATTTCATTAATAATTTATTATTAATGGTAATTAATTTATTTAATAAATATATTAAATAAATTATGAAAAATATAATTAATGATTTAAAAATCATATAAAAATGATTTATGTGTTTTAAAAATATTTTAGGTTATAAAATATAAGTTTTGATATTTTTCCATGAAAATATTAATATTTTAATATTAAAATCAATTATTGAATAATGGATTTAATGGTTTAAAAATCATATAAAATGTTTTGACTCATAATATGTCATATTTGTGTTGGTTTCAACTCAGACTTAAATAGTTTGACTTGATACCGAGTCTTAGGTAGTTTGTGGACTGATAGGGCTATGTGTTATGTGTTTCAGTAATTTTATATTTATATATATAATAGTATTATATTGTGATTATAGTATTCTAATATTGGAGATCTATATTACTAATATTGGGTCTTCGGATAAAGCGATATAAATTGTGTAGCGGTAATCAACGGTTCAGGCAAGTTTTACTTAACTCTACTAAGAGTTGTTTCATTCAGATATGCTTATGGTTAATCATTGCTGATTTCCATGGATAATTGTACTCTATACATATTTCATGTATAAGTAGGTATGAAAGGCTGATCACCTTTATTACCAGTTGGTCCAGATATATATTTGTTCGTGTTCAATACTTGTTCACCAAAAGTTTGTTCGTCTTTAGTTCTCAATTATATTGATGAATTATAGACGACTTATTATTCGGACTCTTTCAATCATGATATATCTTTAAATTGTATTTAAACTTGTTTGGGCAACTTTCATGCTCACCTTGCTATATCATGATAAACAACTGCGAGAAAAAGGCGAATGCGTTCGGATATAAGAAAAAGGATAATGCTAAGTTTAGCTTGGGATAAAATGTGCAGCTAGTTTGTAATAGTATAGTTGGATAATAATGTTATGTGTTAGATAGTTTATAATTTGTGTATAAGTTAAGGTTACTCGATTTTGGGGAATAGTGTGTAAAGTGTATTGTATAGACAATTTATGTTTATATCTTCCGCAATAGTAATAGAATAATTATACCAGATCCGTGGTGATTTGGGACCCGAATTTGGGGCTATCACAGTTGGTATCAAAGCTGTTGGTTATGAAGCTTAGGTAGGAACACCTGAGACCAATAACTGCAGTGATTAGGATAAGTACTAGCTCAAATAGAGTTAGTGAGTCGGTAAGATTCAAAGACGAATCTTGGCGAGTTATAAAGATACAGAGTTCCCTAACTATGATAATAAAGTTGAACAGTAGTGATGAGTAAATCAAGTCTAAAAGACTAAAAGTACAGTGATAGGAGATCGTAAAACCAAACGATCAAGATACAAAAATGAATCGTAATATATACGATGAGATCACCCCGTGATCTAATAAGGTTATGATATGGGAAAAGAATCAATGTGATGATTGGAAAGTTTACAAAAAGATTTGTACCTCATCAGGTGGACACAGAAGCAAGAAAAATGAGAAGATTTGAGAACGGACTGAAATCGGGGATATTCAACAAGGTGACAGTATTGCAGATCAACATGTTTGCAGCTTTACTGGAGAAAGCATTAATTGCTGGAGGAGGAAGTGAAGCTGCATCTCGATTTCATCATCAGAAGAAGAAGAAGACCAATGAGGCTGGAAGCAGTGGTGGTAGTAACCCTAACAAAAGGAAGTGGAGCGAGAGTACCCAATCGGGTAGTAAGACTGAAGGAAACAAGCAAGGGATGGAGCCATGTGCAAATTGTGGAAAGAACCATGATGGTGTTTATTTGAAGAAGAAAGGAGTCTGTTACAACTGTGGACAAGAGGGGCATATGTCGCCCAATTGTCCCAATCTGAAGAAAATTCAAGGTTGTTTTGCGTGTGGATTGACTGATCATTTAGTTAGGAACTATCCAAAGAGGAGTGCTGAGAAGGAAAGTGTCAACAAGGGACTCGGTGGTGGAACCTTGGTGATTTGAGGACCTACACAGCCAGGAAGATCAACCGCCCGTACATTCAACATGACGACTTTAGGAGCCAAGAATTGCTTTCAAAGGTGGTGGCGGCGAATAACGATTTCATTTAGAACTTAAATTAAGCGAGTAATATGAGTCAGATATTTCTGTGAACTATTTTCTTTTATAGATTCAAGTCACAGGTTAGAATTCGAAACAAAAATTAATATAGTGTTAATAAAAATAAATTGATGATACAACTTTAAAAGATTGTAGAGATTAAGAAAGCGGTGATTCCGAGGACGGAATCCTTTTAAGGATGGGTGAATGTGATAACCCGGGATTTAAAATAATCAAAATTTTATGAATAATATTTTTTTTATTTAATATTGACTATTAATATTGTACTGAGAATTTGTGTGACAAGTCTTGAGATTTAGTCAATATGTGTTTTGACTGAGAAATTAGAGTAGAGTTATGCTTAACAGCTCTAGAAACCCTAACCCTAATTTTTGGATAGAGATTCGATAGAAAATATGATTAAAATAATTGTACTAATGAATACGTGTTTTTATTGTATAGGAATGTTGACTAATGATTGTCTGGATAAGGTTTAAAATTAATAAACCCTATTAAGAGATTAGAAACCCTAATCTCTGGATTAGAAACCCTAACGCGCAGTTAGAAACCCTAATCGAAATATGGGAAACCCTAATTTAAAATCCGGGATTCCTAAACCCTAATTAGGAAGCCCTAATCTCAATTGGCAAGACTCACGTGGGGGAATGCATGATGTGGAAGAACGTGTGCTTCAACTAGAAGTAGGAAGGACATATCTCTTTGCATTGTCCTAAGCAAAATTTGAGGAAGTGTTTTTCCTGTGGGCAAACGGGGCATGGATTCAACAAGTGTCCTAGCAAGAAGAGGACTGGCGAAGGAAGTGGTCGTTAGACAACTTAGATACAAGTGTTAGTATCTTTTGGTAGAAGCTTTTGATATTAAGTGTTGTAATATCGAGAACGATGTTTAAACATATGTAAATATATATGTTTTTATGAATGAAATCTTTATTTTCTATATGAATATAAGATTAAAATAAATTTGTGTGTTCTTAAAACTCATACTTATGGTATGATCATGACTCATAATTATATGAAATGTTCTGAACCCCTCAGCGAATGGGCGCCAAAGGTCTGACTAGTTTAAGTTCATACGCTCATATAATTGTGGCAAGTTACTGAACTCCTAAGTGTGGTAAGTTTGATGAACTGGAAATAGTAATGTGAAAATGGAGAATGTCAACTTTTTGTGTAAAGTTGGAGAATTGCAGCTTTTGTAAAGTTGAATACGTTAATCCTAAAAATATTTTTTTAAAAGGATAGTAATATGTGTTAAGTACTATATGTACTATGTGTTATTTGAATAAATATGCGATTACATGAGAACTATATGTTGAATTCTTGTTATGTTAAGAATATGTATAGAGAAAGTGTATTAATATAAGATTTTCATTTAAATCAGATCATGCTGCCTAGACGACAGAATTGAAACCAAAGAGAAGAACAACCTTTTATAAAGGGAACAATTTATTGGTCATATTTTCGGCCTTTGCGCGCGATTAAGTATTATGCATAATATAGGGTATACTAAAGCTGATCACTTTATATACTTGCAGAGGGGTATGATTTAATCTTTATGGTTATCTGATACACCTAGGTATATCAAAGTTTAATTTTGATAGCTACTTGACAAAGAGAAGTTCAAGATCCAATGGATCGCTCAGCATAATCTGGAAAACATTTCCACTTTGCAATTTTGTAGAATCAATCCTTGATTATTCATTTGAATATTGTAGAAACCTTTGAAAGCGTTGTACTCTTTCATTATCGAATTATTGTTGCGTAGAATGTCAGAAGGTTTGATTTTGATTTTATATCTTTATCGTATGTCTTAACTTGCGGAGAAAACTTGTTGCTCACCCTTGCTATAAATAAAACTTTTCAGCTAGGGACGAAGTTGCAGACGGTGATGCGAAGAAGAATAAAGGCAAAGGCATCGTAATAAATTAGTTTTATGAACAGTATGAATTATATGGTTGTAATGTAAACCCTTTTTATATATTTAAGAGGGTATGTTTGTAATGTTAAGGTTAGCAGACCTGGGATTAAAGTATTAATAACATATGTTAATGTGGTATGTATTACTATTCACATATGGAATGGGTAGTTAGATGCTATTATATTGTGGATCGTGAACACCAAACTCGGGGGTCAGGTAACCCGAATTTGGGGACGTCACATAGATTAATTATGATTCATATCTTTCTATATAGAAATGTTAACGCTATCCTATGCCAAGTGATTGGTACGGATGTGAAGGTAAGGTTTGTCTATGAATAAACAAAAGTATTTTTCATCGATTATTCGATGGGCACGCGAGTTTGCCAAAAATATTAAACATAAATACGTTTAATGAATGAGTGTTAATCAACATAGAGTACTATAGGCTGATCACCTAGAAGTGCTCGTAAGTTATCGGATAAACGACCTTAGTGTTGTAGACTCTTTTCTTCAAGTATGTAAATTGAAAGTTACTGTTCATGGTCTATCGACCGATTCAGAATTCCTAATCTATTCTATACTTTGGGAATTGATGTTCTGAGTTGTTAAAGTATTATTGATTCATAATACATCATAACTATTGTTAAGTTATGTCGGAATTGTTATATAATTCACGAATGTGGTATTACTGTTATCATTGATTAAAACTTGCTGAACTGTCATGCTCACTTCTTGTGTGAATTATATAACTGCAGTTGAGGATGAACGTATTGTGAATGCCAAGAGAGATAAGGGCAAAGCTAGGATGGATGCTTAGGCATTGTGTAATAGTTTAGTAAGTTTGTATGTATTATACATTATGAACAATGAACGATGTAACCAATTTATAAACCTGGGAAGGATTTTTACTTTGATTGTAATAAGAAGATAGTAATTACATTCATTTTGTTGTATTTCAATGGAATGATTGTATGGATGTTAGTATAGTGGAGCACCATATGTCGGGTTGAAAGATACCCGAATTTGGGGGCGTCACATGTTGGTATCAAAGCCTTAGGTTATAAAACTTAAGGGGGGGGGGGGGAAACCTTAGGCTAATAATCTCGTAAGGAAGGTAAAGTCCAAGGAATGAAATTCAAGTCCATTGAATTAATAAGGTATTGAGATAACTCAGTATCGAAAGGATTAAAAGATGGAAATTAATCTAAAAGATATTAAATGTGATTTGTGCTTATACTATTATGTATTATGTACTAATCAACGTGTTATGTGTTTGTAGATGTCAACTGATAACTTGATGTTTAGAAACGTGGAAATGATAAGTGAAGATTCAGTGAATCAAGTTAAGATAGTACCAATGCCAGTGGCCGAGGTACCAATAGTTGTACTAGATGACTCAGACATTGAGGAGTACATCTCTGAGGAGGAATACTCTAAGGAGACTATGGGTTTAGCATCATACCTTAACGAGATGCTGGACGTGAAGGAGGAAATCGAGGTGACATCGGTTAATACGGTGGTGCCTACTCACGAGCCAACACCTCTGGATGCAATGAGAGCATTGTATCTGTTTGTGTTGGATAGGAATGTGCATCTATGCACAGTAGTAGAGACTCAGATTGAAGAGATAACCGCCCTTTATGAGGCGAAAGAATCTGCAGAGGCAGACTTTGAGTCAGAGCACGAAGAGAAAGTGCTTATGACTGATAAGGCTCGTGACTATAAGGATGAGGTCCTTGAGCTACAGAAGAAACTGGTTGAGAAAGACCAGAAGATAGCTAGGATGTCATACTTCCACAAATGCGCTCATGAGGATTTCAAGCTGAAAATTGCTTGTTATTCTATTGATTCAGGGCAAACTCGACATACCATAAGTCGAGATATAGTGTCGATTCTGGAAAATCAGAAATATGAGAATGTCGTTCGACAGTGTTAGTAGATCGTTAGATCTTTTTGTATATGGTGGTAGTGACGTAAAGCCCTCTTTTGTATAATTAAAGGGTAGTCTTTTTGTAAATTCCATTTTTTGTAGAAGGCAATTGCGGGATAGTATGTAATAGCTTTTGGCTAAGGGAACGTGATGTAAATAGTTTTGACTATGAAAGCATATTTATATAATGAAGTTTTTATTAAATGTGCTTGTTGTGGTATGAATGGTTGTTATTGATTGAGAATGATAACCGAGTAGTTAAATAGATAATAACGAAGCTTTATTTATTTAATCAGAATTATGCCGCCGAGAAGGAGACAATGTAACCAAGAGGCTGAGTCTCATAATGAGAATCAGGGGGGGTCCTAATAACCCTATGCTTTGTTCATTAATTTATTAACCGCTGCATTTAACCAAGTGGGGGGTAGGATTCTTGTAGCTCTTGGGGTAGCAAGAACAACTACCTTTAAGGACTTTAAAAGTGTGGGTCCTCCCGAGTTCTGAGGAATGACGGACCCGTTAGAAGCCCAGACGTGGGTAAGAGAGATTGAGAAGGCGTTTGTGATAACAAACGTAAGTGAGGTGCAAAAGACTTCTTTTGCGACTTATATGATGAAGGGGGAAGCCAACTACTGGTGGAAGGCTCACCAGGGTGGGGCTAGGATAGAGGCTGTTATGTGGGAATAGTTTAAGAAGGTCTTCTTCGAAATCTATTTCCCTACTAGCATGCAGGGTAGGATGTAAATTAAGTTCGTAGAACCTAAGCAGGGGGATATGACGGTTCCCCAGTATGCCGCCAAGTTTAACGAATTGGCGAGATTTGCTCCACACCAGGTGGATACAGAGGAGAGAAAGGCGCGCAGGTTTGAGCATGGCTTAAAACCCTGGCTCTATAGTAGGATATCGATTTTCCAGAGTGCTTCCTACGGGACCATTCTGAAAAAGGCAATAATAACTGAAGGTGGTGGTGAGGTATTGTATTAGTACCACAAAGAGCGAAAGATTAAGAGCAAGTTAGAGGGAGGTAGTAAGGCCAAAGTTGTCAGCGGAAGTGGCAACTTGCCAAAGAGAAATAATTTTAACCCTAGGAATACCGGGGTAAAGTAGGGAGATCCCAAACAGAGGACGGAAGCATATAAGACATGCGGAAAGCCTCACATGGGAGTCTGTTTAAAGGGGAAAGCAGTATGCTACAACTGTGGGCAGGAGGGGCATTTGTCACCCAACTGTCCTAACCCTAAGAAGAACCAAGGATGTTTTGTCTGTGGGTCAGTGGATCACATGGCAAGAAATTACCCGAAAAAGGGTTTAGAGGGGAATAAGAGTTCTGGTAGTGGTAAATTAGCCATTCTCGACCAACACCATCGATTGGGTAGACCCTCACCAGACGTTTAATATGATTGTCCAAGATGCGGTTGCATCAACGGATGTGGTAGTAGGTATCATTCCGGTCAATAAGATAAATGCTTATGTGCTATTTGACTCGGGTGCTACTTGTTCTTTTATAGCATGTGAATTTGCTAAGCGATTAGGTTTAATCCCTGAGAATTTACTTATACCTTTAGACGTTAAGGTAGAAAACAAAGAGATAATCTCCATTGAACATATTCATAAGGATTGTTGCGTAGAAATTAGAGGGAATAAGTTATCGGTAGATTTGGTACCGATAAGGTTAAAAGAATTTGATGTAATTCTTGGTATGGATTGGTTGATTAACCATAAGGCGATAATAGATTGCCATAATAAAAGTGTAAACCTTCGGCTTTCTAAGACCAAGGTAGTGTTCTTTGGTAGTAAATCACCGAGACGCTCTTGTTGTCTGTCTATGACACAAACTAGGAAGATGTTGAGAAAAGGGTGTGCAAGTTATCTGTGCCATGTTGTGGATATCCAAAGAGTGGGAACATCCTTGGACCAGATACCTATAGTGCAAGAGTTCGCGGATGTATTTCCGGAGGAGTTACCGGATATTCCACCGGACAGGGAGGTAGAGTTTGTAATTGATCTGTTACTGGGAACGACACCAGTTTCAAGGGCACCATATCGGATGGCGCCAGTTGAGATGAAGGAGTTAATGGTTCAATTACAAGAACTATTAGATAGGAAGTACATTCAACCGAGTGTGTCTCCTTGGGGAGCACCAGTGTTGTTTGTAAAGAAGAAGGATGGGTCGTTAAGACTTTGTATTGACTATCGAGAGTTGAACAAGTTGACGATTAAGAATAAATACCCGTTGCCCAGGATCGATGATCTATTTGATCAGTTGAAAGGGGCAAAGTATTTTTCTAAGATAGATTTCTTGCATCGGGTATCCTCGCTTAAAGGTGAGCAAAAGGATGTACCTAAGGCGCGTTCGAACTTGTTATGGTCATTACAAGTTTACGTAATGTCGTTTGGGTTGACTAATGCGCCAAATTAGATTTATGGATATGACGAACAGAGTGTTCAAACAATATTTGGACAAGTTCGTACTAGTGTTCATTGATGATATTCTAGTCTATTCTAAGACGTCAGAGGATCATGCAGAACATTTAAAAATAGTGTTGGAAACACTAAGGAAGGAGAAGTTGTATGTGAAATTCATAAAGTGTGAATTTTGGCTTGAGCGAGTGCAGTTTCTAGGGCATGTTATCGATAAGGATGGCATTTCAGTAGATCCGGCAAAAGTAGAAGCAGTTAATGAATGGGAGCAACCAAAAACACCAACTGAGGTTTAGAGTTTTCTAGGGTTAGCGGATACTATAGAAGGTTCATTCCGGACTTTTCTAAAATAGCTACTCCATTGACAAATCTGACAAGAAAGTCGGTGAAGTATGTGTGGACTGAAAAATGTGAGAATAGTTTTCAGGAGTTAAAGAAGAGGTTGAGTGAGGCACATGTATTGTCCTTACCAGATGATACAAGGAACTTTGTAGTGTATAGCGATGCTTCACATAAGGGACTGGGTTGCGTGCTCATGCAGCATGGCAAAGTCATTGCGTATACGTCACGTCAATTGAAGGATTATGAAAAGGTCTATCCTACTCATGATTTGGAATTGGCAGCTGTAATTTTTGCCTTAAAAATATGGAGGTATTATCTTTATGGTGAGAAGTGTGAGATATACACGGACCACAAAAGTCTGAAATATATCTTTACACAGAAGGAGTTGAACATGAGACAGAGAAGGTGGTTAGAGTTAATAAAGGATTATGACTATGATATCTTATATCATCCGGGGAAAGAAAATGTAGTAGCCGATGCGTTAAGTAGGAAGGGTAGAGAGAAACTGTCAATGTTAACAACTTAGAATGAGTTGATAACAGCGATGGTAAGCATGAAGCTAGAAGTTAAGTTACCAGAAGAAGCGGGGGAAATGTTATTTTCCATGGAAATCCAACCGACCATAGCGGAACTGGTTAGGGGAGTACAATTGAGTAACAAGGAATGCCAGCAGATACAGAAGAGGATAAAAGATGAAGAGAAGACTAAGTATAACCTCGATAAGGAGGGATTACTTCATTTTGAAGGAAGAATTTTGGTTCCAAATGATCCCGAATTAAAGGAAGAAATAATGATGGAGGCTCATAGTTCAAGGTACTCGATACATCCCGGTAGTATGAAGATTTATCAAGACCATCGTCATAACTTTTGGTGGCCGAACATGAAGAGGGAGATAGAAAAATACGTTATAGGTGCTTAACTTGTCAAAAAGTTAAGGTTGAACACCAACGACCTAGCGGGTTGTTGCAACCGTTAGAAATTCCAGAGTTGAAGTGGGAGCACATCACGATGGACTTTGTGGTGGGACTTCCGACAACCAGAAAAGGATACGATGCTATTTGGGTGATAGTGGATCGATTGACGAAATCGGCTCATTTTCTACCAATAGGAGTTAAGTATAACTTGGATCAGTTAGCTAAGCTGTATATCAAGGAAATTATTTCCAGACATGGAGTACCTATTTCGATCGTGTCAGATCGTGATCCAAGATTCACATCGACTTTTGGAGGAGTTTTCAAGAGCAAATGGGAACGCAGTTAAGATTGAGTATGGCGTGTCATCCTCAGATGGATGGTCAGAGTGAGAGGAAAATTCAAACGCTAGAAGATATGTTAAGATCTTGCGTTATGGATTTCAAAGGGAGTTGGGACGAATATCTGCCGTTGGTGGAATTTTCGTACAACAATAGTTTTCACGCTAGTATAGGCATGCCTTCTTACGAAGCGTTGTATGGAAGGAAGTGCCGAACTCCATTGTGTTGGGATGAGGTGGGTGAACGTCGGATGTTGGGACCTGAGATGGTACAATAGACGGCGAACATGGTGAAATTAATACGTACTCGATTAGTTAGTTTTTGCTCAAGATAGGCGGAAAGAAGTATGCGGATCCCACAGGAGAAAATAGAGAATTCGATGTAGGATCCTTTGTTTTTCTAAAAGTATCACCTTGGAAGGGGAAGATACGTTTTGGGAAGAAAGGGAAGTTAAGTCCAAGGTTTGTAGGATCCTGTTAAAGTATTATTGATTCATAATACTTCATAACTATTGTTCAGTTATGTCAGAATTGTTATATAATTCACGAATGTGGTATTACTGTTATCATTGATTAAAACTTGCTGAGCTGTCATGCTCACTTCTTGTGTGAATTATATAACTGCAGTTGAGGATAAACGTACTGTGAATGCCAAAAGAGATAAGGGCAAAGCTAAGATGGATGCTTAGGCATTGTGTAATAGTTTAGTAAGTTTGTATGTATTATACATTATGAACAATGAATGATGTAACCGGTTTATAAACCTGGGAAGGATTTTTACTTTGATTGTAATAAGAAGATAGTAATTACATTCATTTTGTTGTATTTCAATGGAATGATTGTATGGATGTTAGTATAGTGGAGCACCATATGTCGGGTTGAAAGATACCCAAATTTGGGGGCGTCACAGGTGAAACAATACCCGTGCCATCTGAAAGTGCCAATCTGTCTCAAGTGTGACATAAACCACACGTACAACATGACCGAACTGCCTGTGAATACCCTTACAGGGTAAGTGCTGCAATATGTAGCTAACCTCAGCATCTCTGCTATGATCATCGGTACAATGGTGTGACCCTCCCTGAGAGCTCTCACTACCATGATAACACCAATATCTAGCTCATCCATGTATCGTGGCATGTATACATACGATAATACGCACAGTAGTAAGACATCTACTCTGGTCGAGTGCCAATGATCCTCTGAAATCCCCAGAGTGCTGGGAATAACTATTCTCAGAGCCAAATCTGTCCATCAAAAAACGCTGGGATACAACGTGACCGGATGTGATCTCATCCTACAAAACTCTACGCCTCAGCCCGGTGAGGGTCATAAACTGTCAGCTCATGTCGCCGATTGCCATCCGCGCGTAAGGTATGTCCAATGGCAGCACCGTTAACCGTGCATACTCCTCCAGAGTAGGAGTCAACTCGTGGATGCCAAACCGAAAGACCTGCCTCTAAAGTATCCAATGCTCTAGCATACCCTCTATGAAGCCTGCGGGAACCTGAAACATCAGGAGAGTTCATAGTATCTTTGCAAGAAGCGATCTCTGATCACCACAATGCGTCAAGGTGACATACTATCATACCACGATCTCAGACGGGATGCCACCAATACTGGTGGGGTATGATCAATGCGGCTAACTGTTTAAGAAGACATTTGTGTGGGCCGTATCATAAGACCATCCAGGGGTGAATGCTAAATATCTATGGACATACATACATATGTATAACATAATACATGCATAATAAAGAATAGATGGCAATATGATATAGGGAATGGAAAATGGTACATACATTCCTAAGTATATCATCATCTAATACGTCTCTGTACAGCTAGAAATGCAGGGAAATGGGGCACAACCACCCAATATCTAATAGAGGCCTATCAAAAAGATATAATGATAATGGGGACCCACCCCTCCGGCTCGGTCCAGTTCGAGTTGCAAAGGAGTTCTCACAAGCTGAAAAGGCCAAATCAGGAATAAAAACGCTACGCGATTGAGCAGAATAACATGAAATCTTGGTTTTCACGGGCCAAATTGTGGCTTTACATATCACTCATTGGTCTTTGCCAAAACACAAGGTACACTATACCAATGATCTCAGCTATTGCAAACTACATTCAGCAATACCTCACGATGGTCTGATGCCATCAATTCATGGTAGTAGCCCTAAAACCCTTTCCCAAGCAGGTTTTCATACATCCGTTGATGCACACGTCAACGAAGGTCAAGCATCCTTGATAGCATTCCAAATAGTGATCTCATCCATTGATGCACATGTCAACGAAGGTCAAGCAGCCTTGACAACATTCCCAATAGTGATCTCATCCATTGATGCACATGTAAATGAAGGTTATGTAACCACGAAAACACGGTCGTTGGCGATAACTCCACGTAGCAATGGAAAGACACAAGCGGTACAAACCAGGGAAGAACATCCTCATCGGGGAGTACCGATGATGGAATATGTTATACATATCCTCAACAGACAAAGCTCTATCCCCACAGAATCTCTTCTACATAAGAGATGCATCTTCCGGATAAAGTCTGTATCAAGGATTCATCACTTTGGTGATAACCCCAATGTTAACAATCCTAGAGATTCCTGGTAGCTGTGGATCACACGTCCTTGATAGTTTATCAGGATGCTTATTTAGTGCTCCCCCGGTAGGAGCAACAGGGAGCCGACAATCATGCCACCATGTTGGAAAATAATCCAACAAATCACATACATTTGCATCATGTTGTTATACATGGCATCATAATCATCTTGTCATATTTCAAGTGTCTAGTATTTTTTATCCTATCCATGCCATTGCATTGCATGAATATGATAAAGAGGGGCATCTATAGACACACATAAATTTTTTGCCTACCTGTTACTAACATTGTAGGAAGTGCAGAATCTTCTTTCAGAGATAACCCTAGAAGATAGCTCAGCTTAATCCCGAAAATACTACCGGAAGTTTAGTTTCAACCCCAGAAAACACACGGGGAGTATCATTTCCCACCTCAGAGATAACCCCGGGGATAGCAGTGCAAATACAAAAAATTCCACCGGAGAACACCGATTCATCTTGGAGATAACCCCAAGAAGTTCGGTCTCAGTCCCGAAAATAACATCGGGAAAGATAATGTCAACCTTGGAGATAACCCCAAGAAGTGCAATTGCAGTTCCTGAGATAACCCCGGAGACGCTCGTTTCAACCCATGCAGTCAGCTTCAACCTTGGGACTCATACCGAGGCACTCAACTCCCAAACCTAGAGTTAACCCCGGAAGGACAGGCACACCTTAAAGACAACCTTGAGGGCATTCAGCACTTGCAGCAGCCCAATCTCAGAGATAACCCTAAGCAATGTCTACTTTATCAGCTAAAACCGAAGAAAACGCCGGTAAAGGGTAAAATCATTAAATTTCCACCTCAAACCCCACATGGTGCCATCTCAACAAACAACATCTCAACATATATTCTATACAACAATGTCCCACAAGAACCAAGGAGTTGCAATCCCGAGTGACTACTACGCAAGGCAGAACACCGGATAAAATTTGAAGCTTAAAGATATAGTACATGGTTCCATCTTCTTGACTTCGTATAACCTCTAATCCCATGTCATTGCGTAGCTCTCGGCAAAGGCAGTCTAAAATAGGTTTTATACAGCTCAATCGGATGCTCGAATTGAAGTTCTGCAAGTTCAAGCAGACATCACGTTGCACGCGTGCACGTACTTCAAGACGGCAGGACCCGTGGAACCTGGAGCACCCCGGGCAGCCGCGAGTTCATCTATGGTTTCCGCAGGTACACCTGTGGCTCCCCCCCCTCTATAAATAGAGGGCTTGGGGTGGCCATATTCAAGAGAAAAAAGACGAGGAAGCCCTGTTTAATTTGCTCTATACACACCCTATATTGAGTGCTTTCTCATTTTAAACACTTGTGAGTTCACATATAGCTAAATTTTTACCGGCGAGAGCCGAGTGTTCATCCACTTAAAGCTATAGAAGTCTTCTTTGGCAGTCCACTGTAAGCCTTCTTACATACATTAAAGCCTTTCTCTTCATATTTGCACACACACTTCTTCACGTTGAGAGTCATGTTACGTTTGTATGCCCGGACTTCGGTCCGTGGTTTTCATTTCTGTCTATATATATATATATATATATATAAGCGATAACGCATATGATGTAAAATCCGAGCTCATCCTCATCAAACAGAGTCCGACAATAGCGGTTATATATATATATATATATATATATATATATATATATATATATAGCGATAAATCGCTAAAATGATAAACCGAGCCGGGATCGATATATATCCTGTGCGTTTACCTCTTTTATATATTTACATTTCTGATCCCCAATAGAGGTGCTTCGTGGTGGTTGATCATCTATATATATATATATATATATATATATATATATATATATATTTACATTTTTGATCCCCCATGGAGGTGCTTTGTGGTAGTTGATCATGTCTCTATATATATATTTACTGCTTTTATATATTTACATTTCTGATCCCTCATGGAGGTGCTTCGTGGTGGTTGATCTTGTCTATATATATATATATATTTACAGTTTTTATATATATAACTGCTTACTGCTTTTCATATAAATTATGGCATCATGTGAGCCTAGGAATCATGTGATCACAGATTCAGTCTACTGAGTCTAGATTCGGTTCCCGTGATGGACATTTTCAGCTGTAAGTAGCTTGTAAATTATTCACGGTATTTGAATTTCCTTAGATGTCTTTCATGCCTATGAGGAATTCGACACTACTATATATTATTTTCTCGATGCTTCGCATCTCGAAAATAAAAGCAACCAAGCTGAACATTTAATTATAAAATGGAAGTATCAAATGTCATAATTACTATTAAGCACAGGGTTTGAAAAACCTCTTTTACAAAACATCATTGCCATATATCTTATTTAAAATTTAATTTTTATACAAATTCAAACCCTTTGTATATAGGTGCGAACTAGGCCTCGCACTACATCCAAATAAAAACACATTGACCCACACACACACACACACATACACATTCATATAACAGTTTCTTGAAAAGTGGCGGTCACCATGGTAACACGGATGTCAAAGGGTGCCTAACACCTTCCCTCCGCATAATCAAGCCTCCGAACCCAAATGAATCTCGGTTTCACAGACCCGTTTAGCAGTGTCACATCACTGGGTCAATGTGCAAACCTTTTCTCGATTAACGTTAGTGCAACCGATTAAAACACACCAATGGCGACTCTTACAAATAATCATCGACATATACATGTTAGACCTTTTTCACTTGTTTTTTCAAACAAATCTCACCTACCATGAGAACACCAAAGAACAAGAACAGAAAAAGGACAAATAAAAATCCCGACGTCGACACTAAGGATATTATATTATAATATTTTGGGTATGTAAATAATTATATTTGTATAAGAAATTATGTATAACATATTTATTTTACCATTATAAAATAAATATGTAATTTAAGTATGTTATGTTATGTTTTATATATATCAAAGGAAAGCCACATAACCTAATTATAAATTAGGTAAGGTAATTAAATAACCTAAGGGTTATGGTATTGAGGAAATATTAGTATTTAATAGTTATACTAACCTACTAGATTAATTTGGTCTATTTCAAGTGATTAATATTTTTAAATCAAATTAAAGCAAACCTAATTAGGTTATTGATTAAAGAAATATGTGTAAGTAATTAAATTCCATAAGATTAGAAATAGAAACCCTAAATAAACAATTAGGGTAATATAAATTAAAATTGTTAAACTATGTTTATTACATAGCCCAAAACAATTAAAGGAGAAGCTCGAAAGAAATAAAATGCAAGCCCATACTTAGCCCACTTGATTAAGGGTATTTTGGAACTTTGATTAATCTATTTTGTGCATTAAAATAAAAGGAAAATGGAGGAGTTATTGGGCATATATATATATATATATATATATATATATATATATATATATATATATATATATATATATATATATATATCTTGCCACATTAGTCTTTTAAGGCAAAAAGATTAATCTAATCAAGTCCAAAATTAGAAACTCTTACACACAAGGGCAAGTGTGTCATGCTCCCATTGGTGGATAGCCTAATTAGCCTCCTTTATGACATGTTTAGGCATGATTAGCAAGGGATAAGGCTAACCCTTTTGTCCAAGGGGTGAAAGAAACATGGAGGATATTAGAATTCCACTCCAATTCATCAACATATATCTCTATCTTCATTCACCACCATTCTTCTTCTTCTTCTTCTTCTTCTTCTATTTTCTCTCACTAGTAAGAACACAAAGAGAGACAGAGAGAAATTCAGATTCTTGAGAGGAGGAGGATTATATTGTTCATGCATCCCAAGTTCGTAGTCAACTTTGGAAAGAAAAGAAGAGCATCCCACAAGACAAGGTAAGGAAATCAAACCCTAGTTTCTATGTCATGTATGCTCTATGTGATCTTGTGAGAGATTCTGTGACACCCCCAAATCTGGGTACTTCATTCCCACAAGATTTGGTGTTCACTGTCTAAACATTCATTTTTAACTACCCAAATATAATAAAGTTTAACAATAAACCTTCCCATTAAAGGATTACATCAATAAGTTCAATAAAATCTCCCAGGTTATCCAACCTTTAAATACAAACATCAAGTGCAGAAAATAAAATAATTACATCTCAACAATTAAAACAAAGTCTGACAATATAAAAATCGACATATTTACTAGTCTTCAACACTTGTTCATCTTTCCTTTTCATTTACTGGTGGTAGGTTCATCGACCTTCTCAACTTTAGCTATAATGGTTATATAAGCAAGAGTGAGCAAACAAATGCTCACTGAAAGTGACAACAAATAAAAATATCATAACAACTGCCAAATGAATAGGCTCAATAGAACTGAATAATATTCTCTATCAATGATAATCAGGAACATAATTTGAAATATATGTATCTGAGGGTCACAAGACCATGAACTATGTCCAAAGTTATAAGTATTCTTTCAACTTAAAGCTAAACAGTTATAAGACTGTAGGGACTTCTCGTACTTAGAGGGATCAGCCCTTTGTACAATGTATTGTGCACAAAAATCTAAACGCTTACACGTAAATAATCCCCTATAATAGGGTTGTTCATCTCAGTTTTAATATACGAGTCCGCACCAAAGGAAGTTTGGTTTGGATAAGTTTCAAGGAAATTTAGAGTTCAATGAACATCAACTACGGATTAGTTGAATTAATATAGTTTAATATCACTTCAAGTGCCCGATAGCAATATGATATGAAATAGTCATGAATTATAAGTGAATCAACATTATACATCGAAATCATGGTTTAAAAATGAACTAGAAGCATAGGCATTTGAATATTATAACAAACCTTGCTTGAATAATAATAAGCTAAGGCTATTAATCTTACTCAATAAAAGAAGTGAGTTAATGAACGTGCATGATTAATAACAAGGTGAGGAATAAAACTTGCTCAACATGAGAATAACAGAATTTAAGAACTTGCGTAATAAGAAACAAAATTAAAGATAGGAACCCTTCTCAAAGTAAGAGTTAGGTTGAAGAGTTTGCATGAACATACTCAAGTTAAAACAGATATATAAGTAGGTTTAGGAACTTGCTCAATGCATCAATAAGGTTTAAACACTTGCAAAATCATAAAAGTAGAGTTAGAGAACTTGCCTCGTTCGTAGGTTAAACAATCACTACTCACATTCACCACAAGTCCTACACATACCATATGTACTGACAATACACATTAGTCACAATAATATTAGCTTCATGAGTTTCTTTCCCACTTTTAGTATAGCTCACTAACAAAGTTTAAGTTTAAACAACATCACATCTTTTCATGAACTTCACATTTTATCTTTATTACAACTACTTAAGTGATCATGTCATTGCACCATATACACATTAACAACTGGATACAACATCCTATTACATGTCCAACATGTTATCATTCTCTTTAGATTAGGTTATACTAATACACAAAGGATTGCACTTGCATTCGCGCATCCTGACGCCCTCTGATTGCCTCCAAATGCACAACAGTCCAAAAGATGGCCATTTTTACCCTTCCTAACGACATCAAATTGAAAAGCTTAAAGAATAAAAGTTATAGGTCTATTCGTCATCGTTCCAAATCATCTTGAATCAAATCAATCGGAGTTCGTATGAAAACATTATGCTCATTGTAGTAAAACATGTCCGGTCAATTTTATTTTTCAAAATTTGGCTAGACCGATTACCCCCCGCCGAGGCAGGGGTTTTCACTCTAGGATATCCCACCAGGGCGGGGGTCCCTTCTGCGATTTTGCGAATTAGCATCTTGAACACTACAGAGAGCCAAATTAGTCCTACAAACTCCTTTCTAATAACTATACCAACCTACCCAAGGTGTAATATGTTTACAGAAACATAAATTAATGTTTCTAACATGTTTTTAACCACATAAACAATATAAACATCAAGATTACAACCTTTAATTTCACTATTTCTCTTATTTCCTCTTCTTTTGACATTTATAGCGAAATTCTTCACTGTGAATTCATTTTACAAGTAATTGCTTTCGTTTCTTCATATATTTTCATAATCAATAAACAATTTACACTTATACTATGAATTGAGTACCAATTTTAATTCTAATTTAAGCCATATTCAACACATGTCAATGTAAACTTATTGTAATATGATTTCCTCCATAATAAAATATATTACATGAATCAATTTACTCTAATTAAATCATATATAAACCACATGAAAAAAATTTATATCAACAATTATCATACAAAATCACATAATAAACAATTAATCCTTCACACCAATTTATAGAGAACTTTTGAATATGATAAAACTAAAACTTTGAAAAATAGAAAGGTAGGGTTATACATTTGCTAGAAGATGATTACAACAACTTTTTCTTCTAAATTCTCAATTCACAGAGAATTTTCTCTTCTCCCTTCTCACTTTTTTTTCTTTCTTTTCTCTTCTTTTTCTTCTTCTCTAACTTACGTACTTAGAAACATATAACGTATAATATAATAGATATAAATTAAATAATATAAATATATATGTAACTGATATCAGTTACATCTTTTTGAAAATCAAAAGCCATAAGGCTTGTTTGGCTAAATCATTTTAAAACTTAATAACTTAAAATCCTTATGCCTTGTTTGGTAAAATCTATTTAAATTAAAAACTTAACATTCATTAAGCCTTGTTTGGCAACACTGAATTAAACTCCTTTAATTTATTTTAATAACTCATTTATAGCATAGTATATTGTCACACTTTTATTACCAAATTAAATTAAGAACATTATAATAATCTATTTAATCTCTATCAACTCTCTAACTTAATTATTAAATTAAATTAGAATATTATCTCATAATAATTAATTTCCTTAACTCATTAATTATTTATTTAACAAATAAATAATCAAAATATGAAATATTTAAAATTATAATATTTATATAATTCAATAAATATTTAAAATTATAATTTAAAATTCTGGATTGTTACAGATTCATGGAAGGACAAGTTCTAATAGGCTAGAGTCTCATATGAATGATAAATCTTCTGTATAGTATGTTTATCTTGCTCATCTATATAGTTTATGTGGAAAATTTTGGAAAAATGAAGCTAAAGTAGTTTTGGAAAAAATCCTAATTTAAAGGGGTGATCATTGCTTTTAATTTTAAAATCTACAAATGGTTTTTGTGATTTTGCTTCTTAGTATGCTAGAAATATGAGTTAAGAGTAAAACCCCTTTGGAAGCATGTAAAAATGAGTGAAATATGGATTTATTACTAAAACACCTCAACTAAAGAACTCATGTGCAATAACAGTCACTTCTGGACCAATTTCCAGGACCAAACAGATCCAAATTAGATATTTGATGAATGAAAACTATAGTTTGGGAAGATACGAATCCAACCAGTCTGATTGGACCCAATTCGGAGTTGTAGATTTTATTTTATTCAAGTTTTAGTGAAGGATCCCAAATTTGGAAAAAAAATCAAAAAAATCTCAAAAGCTACTCTTGGGATTCAAAGAATAACCGGGCCAAGGTGGAATTTTTCTGATTAGTAGGTTTGGCTACTTTTCGGTCGGTTCCGACGGTAGTTTTTGGACCTAAATTTTTCTAAAATTTTGATGAATATTAAGATATTTAATCCAAAATGTTTCTCAGCCGTTAGCTAATTAATAAGTAATTAGTGGTTTAAACTCATTTAAAATCATTTTAAACTTACTAATTTATAACTTTTAATGCAATTAATGGATTATTAAACTATTTACATGAAATTTGAATGTAATTAACTATTTAATTATTATCTAAGTAGTATTGGGTGATAATTAAGTAGAATTAGTATTAAAAGGAATTATTGATTATTTAATTAAGATTAAATAATAAATGTGGATAAATGATAATTGATTATTCTTAAGTTAATAAGAAAGAATAATTAAAGACTTAAGAAGTAAATTAATTATTTATTATTCGAGGATAAATAAATAATTAAATAATAACTAAGAACAAATAATAATTATTCTTGAGCTTAATAAGAAAGAATAATTAATGATTTATGAAGTAAATTAATTATTTATTACTAAAGGATAAATAATTAATTAAAATTAAATAAGGACAAATGTTAATTAATTATTCATTTATTAATAATAATGAATAATTAAAGACTAATAAATCAATTATTTATTATTCAAGGATAAATGATTAATTAATTATTACTTAATTAGTATTAAATAATAATTAAGGACAAAGAATATTAATTATTCAATATTTAAATTGTGACGCCCCCAAATCCGGGTTACCTGACCCCCGAGTTTGGTGTTCACGATCCACAATATAATAGCATCTAACTACCCATTCCATATGTGAATAGTAATACATACCACATTAACATATGTTGTTAATACATTAATCCAGGTTTGCTAACCTTAACATTACAAACATACCCCCTTAAATATACAAAAAGGGTTTACATTACAACCATATAATTAATACTGTTCATAAAACTAATTTATTACGATGCATTTGCCTTTATTCTTCTTCGCACCACCGTCTGCAACTTCGTCCCTAACTGAAAAGTTTTATTTATAGCAAGGGTGAACAACAAGTTTGCTCCGCAAGTTAAGAGATACGATAAAGATATAAAAATCAAAATCAAACCTTCTCACATTCTACGCAATAATAATTCGATAATGAAAGAGTACAACGCTTTCAAAGGTTTCTACCATATCAAGTGAATAATCAAGAATTATTTCTACGATATAGCAAAGTGGAATGTTTTCCAGATTTATGCTAAGTGATCCATTGGATCTTGAACTTCACTTCTCGAGTAACTATCAAAGTTAAACTTTGATATACCCAGGTGTATCAGATAACCATAAAGATTAAATCATACCCTCTCTGCAAGTATATAAACCGATCGACTTCAATTATACCTATATTATGCATAATACTTAAGTCGCGCGCAAGGATCGAATATACAATCATAAATGTTCCCTTTGTATAAAAGGTTGTTCTTCTCAGTCTCAGAATCAAGATTTTGATTTAACAACGAAATACTATGATTTCAAATTCTATTTACTTCTCGATCTAGCCGAAATAATTGGAATCTATCTGTCAATAATAATTTAATTCTCTTTTCAAACCTATCAAGTTCAAACAAATGATCGTCTAGCCGGAAAAAATAGCTAAGACATTTCTCAACATAATTCGACAATAAACAAATATTATCTGTACTGTCAATATTAGCTTCTACAGATATGAATATCCAACAACAGTAATTCTACAAGTATATATTTTCAAAATCAATAATTCAATTTCAACAATAAATCCCTGGACGTGGTATAATTAGCAATAATTATCCACCAATAATAATTCAATGGAAAATAACTCAAGGTTGAGTTAGGGAACTTGCCTCTTCCGCTGATTACAGCTACACAATATAATTTACTACGTTCGTAAGACCTATAATTAACAATGTCGGTCTCACAATTAACACAGTCATTTATAACCCACAACACTGTAGTTTACAGTCAAACTTATCCTAAACACATTACCACATAGCCACATCAGTGTTTATAACCTAGATAAACACTTATCAAGTCTAACTACTTTGGTCTGGTTGGACTTCGGTCCATTCTCGGTGTTCTGGTCACCGTATCCGACAATTAACATAGTCATTGTCAAGCAAAATCGGTTTCTAAGCTTCAATATTATTTTAGATAAGTCGAATATCAATTATAATATTTTTCAGAAGCTTTTAAATAATTATCAAACAATTATTATAATTTATAATAATTTTTCAAACATCGAAATCATTTTTAAATGATTTAATTATTAAATAATCTTATCATTATTAATATTTAATAATATCAAAATATTAATAACATATCTCATCAAAATATTAAAGTTATTTTTAATAACTTAAAATATTTTTAAATCACCAATATTCTACTTAAATGATTTTTAAAGTAATTAAAATTATTTGTAAATTATCACCATTAATATTTAAATATTAATGAAATTATTATCAAATATTAAAAGTCATTAATTATAACTTAAAATATTTTTAAATCATTTTTTCATTTTTAAATGATTTTTAAATCAATAAAATCATTTTTAATTCATTTATTTAATATAACAATTAAATAAATCTATCATCATTAATATTAATTTATTAATGAGAATTACGCAAAAATATTGAAAATTATATTTTATAATTTAAAATATTTTCTAACACTTTATTCTTATTTAAAGTGATTTTTCATAATATTAAATCATTTTTCTCTAATTTATTTAATACACTAATTAAATAAAATAAATATCATTTTATTCAAATAATTATAAATATTAATGAAAAATATTTCAATTGGTCAAAATTATTTTTCATAATTTAAAATAATTTTTAAAATCATTTTTGGTAATTTTAGAATTTATTTCTATTTTTTAATCATTTTCGGAAAAAGCGAGAAAATAAAATAAATAAAGGAACCGCTCTAAAGCCTTTAGCGACACAAATCTATTACCTTTGGTGTTCTTGGCTCAAGAACAACGACAAAATCGATGTTCAAGGCCCTTACTTTGACAGATTTTAATCACGGTTTAAAGTCGTTTTCTTGGCTAACTTAAAGTTCCAAATCGTATTACACATGTAATACTACACATATCAAACAACCATTTGGTCATAACACTACATTAAATAACGATCTGGGCTTGTTAAAGAAGCTGTTAGACCAAATCTGGGTTTCTCCAAAAACCCAGAAAGTCGACCAGTCAGTTTCAAGCTCATTTATTTAAGTGTTCGGTTAATTATTGTTGTTGTTTCTTGGTTCAACAACGTAGTATACTTGACAGATAATAACAACATAACAAGATCTGAGTCCAACAACAACAGATTCAGAAGATAAGCTTCTATTGAAACCACCGCCGTAACAAAATTCATCTGGTTTACAGGTTTACCCGAAACTGAAACTACTTATTGTGATCAAATGGGTCACTTTGACCACTTTCTTTAATCGATCTATTAACTTTTTATGACAACAAGAAGAATGGATCTATAGTACAACTAACAGGCTACAAGATTTATGAAATAAAAACATCAAAGCTCGTAAACACTGCCAGATCCGGACACTATAAAATCTTGTCAGAAGCTGATTAATACGTTTTGGGCTGCCCAGATTTTTGAGCAGTCAACGTCGGTCAACGATGTTTGACCGTAAATAAAATGAAATCTAGTTATTCAATTACTGTACTACCACTTGCAGATGAAAGACAACATACCAGGCTACATATTAAAGCTTTAAAAATCCAAAAACAACAAAGGAACAAGAATCTGTGGCTCCTGACATTAGCTCGTCAGACCACAAATTTTGTTCTTGGACAGATTTTGAAAAACACTAATTTAAAGCCATTTGATGCTATGGATCCATCATGGATCAACATAGATCAACTAAAAACATCTTATGACATTAATATAAACACTTAAACACAAAAAGTTTTTAAACAACAAAGATCAAAAATCAAATTTTGATTTATACCTTTCTAGCCCAAATCTTGATCTATACTCTCCAAGTTGTTATTGGTTGATCTAGGGGCTGAAAATATGACTGGTCTACTTCTAATTTTCGTAGGTTTAAGAGAGAATGAGAGTTGGTGAGAGCTTTCAAGTAAAATGGCTAAATTATTAACTTTTTCTCTCTCTAATTTAATATATAATCACAATGTACATTGAATTTTACTTGCATAGCTGATAATGTAGGCTGAGTTGTTGAAGTTTTTGAGTCACCAAGTCAAATAAGTAGTTCACCAACTAAAGTTGCTAGAAAATTTTACAAGTTACATAATAAAATATAATAAAAAGGCATTTTGGTCATTATCTAAATATTTTTAAGGGCATACAAGACATTCTCCAAACCCTTAGGGTTTAACCCTTATGGTTTAACCTTAAGGTTTTAGCACTTAGGTTTTAAAATAATAGCTTCCACATTTTTCAAATTAGGGTTTACAAATTAGAAAATTAAAATGTTTAAAACTAAAATTAGGGTTTCCAAATTTAATTAGGTTTTCCTAATCATATTAGTGTTTAATTAACACATTAAGCTTGCCAATTGAGATTAAGTCTTCCTAATTAGGGTTTAGGAATCTCGGATTTTTAATTAGGGTTTTTCGTCTTTCGATTAGGGTTTCTAACTGCGCATTAGGGTTTTTAATCTCTTAATAGGGTTTATTAATTTTAAACCTTATCAAGTCAATCATTGGTCAACATTCCTATACAGTACAAACACATATTCATTAGTACAATTATTTTAATCATATTTTCTATCGAATCCCTACCCAGAAATTAGGGTTAGGGTTTCTAGACATGTTAAGCACAACTCTACTCTAATTTCTCAGTCAAAACACATATTGACTAAATCTCGAGACTTGTCTCACAAATTCTCAGTACAATATTAATCGTCAATGTCAACATTAAATAAAAAAAAAATTATTCGTAAAATTTTGATTATTTGAAATCCTGGGTTATCACATTCACCCCTCCTTCAAAGGATTCCGTCCTCGGAATCACCGCTTTCTTAATCTCTACAATCTTTTAAAGTTGTATCATCAATTCATTTTTATTAACACTATATTAATTTGTGTTTCGAATTCTAACCTATGACTTAAATCTAAAAGAAAACAGTTCAAAGAAATATTTGACTCATATTACTCGCATAATTTAAGTTCTAATGAAATCGTTACCTGCCGCCACCTCCTGAGCAGCTACTGGCTCCTGCACCGTCATGTTGAATGTATGGGCGGTTGATCTTCCTGGCTGTGCAAGTCCTCTAATCGCCAATGTTCCACCACCGGGTCTCTTATTGATACTTTCCTTCTCAGCACTCCTCTTTGGACAGTTCCTAACCAAATGATCAGTCGATCCACACACAAAACAACCTTGAATTTTCTTCGGATTGGGACAATTGGGCGACATATGCCCCTCTTGTCCACAGTTATAACAGACTCCTTTCTTCTTCAAACAAACACCAGCATGGTTCTTTCCACAATTTGCACATGGCTCCCTCCCTTGCTTGTTTCCTTCAGTCTTACTACCCGATTGGGTACTCTCGCTCTACTTCCTTTTGTTAGGGTTACTACCACCACTGCTTCCACCCTCATTGGTCTTCTTCTTCTTCTCTTGATGAAATCGAGATGTAGCTTTATTTCCTCCTTCAGCAATTAATGTTTTCTCCAGTAAAGCCGCAAACGTGTTGATCTACAATACTGCCACCTTGTTGAATATCCCCGGTTTCAGTCCGTTCTCAAATCTTCTTGCTTTTCTTGCTTCTGTGTCCACCTGATGAGGTGAAAATCTTGCTAACTCGTTGAATTTAGCTGCGCATTCAGAAACTGACATATTTTCCTGCTTCAGTTCCAAGAACTTAACTTCCATCCGAGCTTGCATACTCGGTGAGAAGTAGTTCTCAAAGAACAATTCTTTAAATCTGGTCCAAGTTAATATAGTTGTTCCAGCTCTCGCTTGATTGGTCTTCCACCAGTAATTAGCTTCTCCCTTCATCAAGTATGTAGCAAAAGATGTCTTCTGCTCTTCTGCCACTCGCACAATCATGAACGCCTTCTCCATCTCCTTCACCCAAGTTTGGGCTTCAATCGGATCTGTGGTTCCTATAAATTCTGGCAGTCCTACCGCTTTAAAATCTTTGAAGTTAGCCAATCTATCTGCTGGCTGATTCCTCGCTCTTCCCCTGGCTGGAGCTCTATTTTCCATATCTTGGGCTAGCATATCCATGAAATTCTGCATCGGGTCCGCTTGACCTCCTTTGTTATTCACTTATTGTTCTTCTCTTTGGTTTTGATTTTGTCGTCTAGGCGGCATGATCTGATGAAAATCTTATATTAATACTCTTTCTATATACAAATTCTTAACACAATAAGAATTCAACACAAAGTTCTCAAGTAATCGCATATTTATTCAAATAGCACGTAGTACATATAGTACTTAACACCTATTACTATTCCTTTAGAATAATTTTGGGATTAACATATTCAACTTTACAAAAGTTGCAATTCTCCAACTTTACACAAAAAGTTGACATTCTCCATTTTAATATTACTATTTCCAGCTCATCAAACTTACCACACTTAGGAGTTCAGTAACTTGCCACAATTATATGAGTGTATGAACTTATCCTAGTTAGACCTTTGGCATCCATTCGTTGAGGGGTTCAGAACATTTCATATGATTATGAGTCATAAACATACCATAGGTATGAGTTTTAAGAACACACAACTTAATCTTAATCTTATATTCATATAGAAAATAAAGATTTCATTCATAAAAACATATATATTTACATATGCTTAAACATCGTTCTCGATATTACAACACTTAATATCAAAAGCTTCTACCAAAAGATGCTAACACTTATATCTAAGTTATCTAACGACCACTCCCTTCACCAGTCTTCTTCTTGCTGGGACACTTGTTGAATCCGTGCCCCGTTTGGCCACAGGAAAAACACTTCCTCAAATTCGGCTTAGGACAATGCAAAGAGATATGTCCTTTCTGCTTACAGTTGAAGCACACGTTCTTCCACATCATGCATTCCCCCACATGAGTCTTGCCACACTTGCTACAAGCTTGCCTCTTCTTCGGGTTTAAATTTTCAGAGTTGTCACTGTCTTTGTCCCTCTTTCTCTTCTTCTTGTCTTTATTGCTGGCTCCTTCAGATGATCCATCACCTTCGGTCCTCATTTTCTCCACCAGTGCCTTCGGCTCGTTTCGTTCTTCAATCATTTCGCGTAATGCCCGCTCCGTCTTCCACAACTCCTCCAAGAGAAATACTTTATTCCGGAGTTCCTAGAATTCTGCAGATAGCAGATCTTGTTCACCAACCTTGATCTTATTCTTTAACTCCACATTAGCTTCTTCAGACTCTGCCTCCTCATCACCGCTTATATACATCTCGGGATAATCATCGTGATCACTCCCGATATTAACCATGGGTTCATCTTTTCCCATCTCTTCAACTGATTCGCTCTGTGCTGGCACCTTGGCTACTGGCACTGGTGCGACAGCCGCTGGCATCTCCGTACTCATCTTATCTTCTCCCGACATCCTACAATCAGTTTCAACAACTTGATTAGTACTTCACCAGTACAACTTCTCTCACTATGTGTCTACATATCTCACTATCGACACGCTTCAGTAATCCCTCACTTAGTACTCTAAATGAGTATTCTCTGTCTCGCTCATGGTTATAATCCTATGGTTTTCCCCACCCCACTTAAGGTTTATAACCTCACGACTTTGATACCAACTCATGACGCCATTAAATCCGGGTTACCTGACCCCCGAGTTTGGTGTTCACGATCCACAATATAATAGCATCTAACTACCCATTCCAAATGTGAATAGTAATACATACCACATTAATATATGTTGTTAATACATTAATCCCTGGGCTGCTAACCTTAATATTACAAACATACCCCCTTAGATATACAAAAAGGGTTTACATTACAACCATATAATTAATACTGTTCATAAAACTAATTTATTACGATGCCTTTGCCTTTATTCTTCTTCGCACCACCGTCTGCAACTTCGTCCCTAACTGAAAAAGTTTTATTTATAGCAAGGGTGAGCAACAAGTTTGCTCCGCAAGTTAAGAGATACGATAAAGATATAAAAATCAAAATCAAACCTTCTCACATTCTACGCAATAATAATTCGATAATGAAAGAGTACAACGCTTTCAAAGGTTTCTACCATATCAAGTGAATAATCAAGAATTATTTCTACGATATAGCAAAGTGGAATGTTTTCCAGATTTATGCTGAGTGATCCATTGGATCTTGAACTTCACTTCTCGAGTAACTATCAAAGTTAAACTTTGATATACCCAGGTGTATCAGATAACCATAAAGATTAAATCATACCCCAATGCAAGTATATAAACTGATCAACTTCAGTATACCCTATATTATGCATAATACTTAAGTCGCGCGCAAGGATCGAATATACAATCATAAATGTTCCCTTTGTATAAAAGGTTGTTCTTCTCAGTCTCAGAATCAAGATTTTGATTTAACAACGAAATACTATGATTTCAAATTCTATTTACTTCTCGATCTAGCCGAAATAATTGGAATCTATCTGTCAATAATAATTTAATTCTCTTTTCAAACCTATCAAGTTCAAACAAATGATCGTCTAACCGGAAAAAATAGCTAAGACATTTCTCAACATAATTCGACAATAAACAAATATTATCTGTACTGTCAATATTAGCTTCTACAGATATGAATATCCAATTCTACAAGTATATATTTTCAAAATCAATAATTCAATTTCAACAATAAATCCCTAGACGTGGTATAATTAGCAATAATTATCCACCAATAATAATTAAATGGAAAATAACTCAAGGTCGAAGTTAGTTAGAACTTGCATCTTCCAACCGATTACAAAATACACAATATAATTTATCACGCGTCAGAAGACCTATAATGAACAATGTCGGTCTCACAATTAACACAATCATTTATAACCCACAGAACTATAGTTTATAGTCAAACTTATCCTAAACACATTACCACATAGCTACATCAGTGTTTATAACCTAGATAAACACTTATCAAGTCTAACTATTTCTATTCCTGGTTGGACTTCTCCATTCTCTGTTCGTCACCCTATCCGACAATTAACATAGTCATTGTCAAGCAAAATTGGTTTTCTAAGCTTCAATATTATTTTAGATAAGTCTAATATCAATTATAATATTTTTCGTAAGCTTTTAAATAATTATCAAACAATTATTATAATTTATAATAATTTTTCAAACATCAAAATCATTTTTAAATGATTTAATTATTAAATAATCTTATCATTATTAATATTTAATAATATCAAAATATTAATAACATATATTTTTAAAAATATTAAAGTTATTTTTAATAACTTAAAATATTTTTAAATCATCAATATTCTACTTAAATATTAATATTTAAAGTTATTTAAAAACTCATTTGTAAATTATCACCATTAATATTTAAATATTAATGAAATTATTATCCAAATATTAAAAAATCATTAATTATAACTTAAAATATTTTTTGAAATCATTTTTCTCATTTTTAAATGATTTTTAAATCAATAAAATCATTTTTAATTCATTTATTTAATATAACAATTAAATAAATCTATCATCATTAATATTAATTTATTAATGAGAATTCTCCAAAATATTAAAATTATATTTTATAATTTAAAATATTTTCTAACACTTTATTCTTATTTAAAATGATTTTTCATAATATTAAATTATTTTTTCTAATTTATTTAATACACTAATTAAATAAAATAAATATCATTTTATTCAAATAATTACAAATATTAATGAATTTTCAATCAAAAAATTATTTTTCATAATTTAAAATAATTTTTAAAATCATTTTTGGTAATTTTTAGAATTTATTTCTATTTTTTAATTATTTTTCGAAAAAACAAAAAATAAAATAAGTAGGAACCGTCGCTAAAGCCTTTTGCGACACAAATCTGTTGCCTTTGTTGTTCTGTGCTCAAGAACACTGACTTTGTCAGTGTTCAAGGCCCTTACTTTGACCGGATTTTAATCACAGTTTAAAGTCGTTTCTTGGCTAACTTAAAGTTCCAAATCGTAGTACACATGTAATATTACACATATCAATCAACCATTTGGTCATAACACTACATTAAATAACGATCTGGGCTTGTCAAAGAAGCTGACAGACCAAATTTGGGTTTCTCCAGAAACCCAGAAACTCGACCAGTCAGTTTCAAGCTCATTTATCTAAGTGTTCGATTAATTATTTTGGTTGTTTCTTGGTTCAACAACGTAGTATACTTGACAGATAATAACAACATAACAAGATCTGAGTCCAACAACAATAGATTCACAAGATAAGCTTCTTTAAAAACCCATTGAACAATAATCATCATACCGCTTCGGGTTTACCTAGAACCGCTATCGTGATCAAATGGGTCACTTTGACCACTTTCTCTAATCGATCCGTTAACTTTTATGACAACAAGAAGAATGGATCAATAGTACAACTAATGTGCTACAAGATGTATGAAATAACAACATCAAAGCTCGTAAACACTAACGATGATCCTACACACTACAAAATCTTGTCGAAGTTGATTCATACGCTTTGGGGTCAGCCTGCAAGATTTTGAGTAATCACGCGTCATAACGATGTTTGACCTTAAATAAAATGAAATCTAGTTATTCAATTATTGTGCTACCACTTGCAAATGAAAGACAACATACCAGGCTACATATTAAAGCTTTAAAAATCCAAAAAAACAAATCGAACAAGAATCAGTGGCTCCTGACATTAGCTTGTCAGACCACAAATTTTGTTCTTGGACAGATTTTGAAAAACACTAATTTAAAGCCATTTGATGCTATGGATCCATCATGGATCAACATTGATCAACTAAAAACATCTTATAACATTAATATAAACACTTAAACACAAAAAGTTTTTAAGCAACAAAGATCAAAAATCAAATTTTGATTTATACCTTTCTAGCCCAAATCTTGATCTATACTCTCCAAGTTGTTATTGGTTGATCTAGGGGCTGAAAATATGACCGGTCTACTTCTAAATTTTGTAGGTTTGAGAGAGAATGAGAGTTGGTGAGAGCTTTCAAGTAAAATGACTAAATTATTAACTTTCTCTCTCTCCAATCTAATAAATAATCACATGGTACATTGAATTTTACTTGCATAGCTGATAATGTATGCTGAGTTGTTGAAGTTTTTCAGTCACCAAGTCAAATAAGTAGTTCACCAGCTAAAGTTGCTAGAAAATTTTACAAGGTACATAATAAAATATAATAAAAGGGCATTTTGGTCACTATCTAAATATTTTTAAGGGCATACAAGACATTCTCCAAACCCTTAGGGTTTAACCCTTAGGGTTTAGCACTTAGGTTTTAAAATAATAGCTTCCATAATTTTTAAATTAGGGTTTACAAATTCAAAAATTAAAATGTTTAAAACTAAAATTAGGGTTTCCTAATTTAATTAGGTTTTCCTAATCATATTACTGTTTAATTAACACATTAAGCTTGCCAATTGAGATTAAGGCTTCCTAATTAGGGTTTAGGAATCCCGAATTTTAAATTAGGGTTTCCCGTCTTTCGATTAGGGTTTCTAACTGCGCATTAGGGTTTCTAATCTCTTAATAGGGTTTATTAATTTTAAACCTTATCAAGTCAATCATTGGTCAACATTCCTATACAGTACAAACACGTATTCATTAGTACAGTTATTTTAATCATATTTTCTATCGATTCCCTATCCAAAAATTAGGGTTAGGGTTTCTAGAGCTGTTAAGCACAACTCTACTCTAATTTCTCAGTCAAAACACATATTGACTAAATCTCGAGACTTGTCTCACAAATTCTCAGTACAATATTAACAGTCAATGTCAATATTAAATAAAAAAAAATTATTCGTAAAATTTTGATTATTTGAAATCCCGGGTTATCATATTCACCCCTCCTTAAAAGGATTCCGTCTTCGGAATCACCGCTTTCTTAATCTCTACAATCTTTTAAAGTTGTATCATCAATTCATTTTTATTAACACTATATTAATTTGTGTTTCAAATTCTTACCCGTGACTTGAATCTATAAAAGAAAACAGTTCAAAAAAATATTTGACTCATATTACTCGGGTAATTTAAGTTCTAAATGAAATCATTACCTGCCGCCACCTCTTGAGTAGCTACTGGCTCCTGCGCCGTCATGTTGAATGTACGGGCGGTTGATCTTCCTGGCTGTGCAGGTCCTCGAATCGCCAAGGTTCCACCATCGGGTCCCTTGTTGACACTTTCCTTCTCAGCACTCCTCTTTAGACAGTTTCTAACCAAATGATAAGTCGATCCACACGCAAAACAACCTTGAATTTTCTTCGAATTGGGACAATTGGGCGACATATGCCCTTCTTGTCCACAGTTGTAACAGACTCCTTTCTTCTTCAAACAAATACCAGCATGGTTCTTTTCACAATTTGCATATGGCTCCCTCCCTTGCTTGTTTCCTTCAGTCTTACTACCCGATTGGGGTACTCTCGCTCTACTTCCTTTTGTTAGGGTTACTACCACCACTGCGTCCACCCTCATTGGTCTTCATCTTCTTCTTCTGATGAAATCGAGATGCAGCCTCACTTCCTCCTTCAGCAATTCATGCTTTCTTTAGTAAAGCCGCAAACGTGTTGATCTGCAAAACTGCCACCTTGTTGAATATCCCCGGTTTTAGTCCGTTCTCAAATCTTCTTGCTTTTCTTGCTTCTGTGTCCACCTGATGAGGTGCAAATCTTGCTAACTCGTTGAATTTAGCTGCGTATTCAGAAATCGACATATTTTCTTGCTTCAGTTCCAAGAACTTAACTTCCATCCGAGCTTGCATACTCGGTGAGAAGTAGTTCTCAAAGAACAATTCTTTAAATCTGGTCCAAGTTAATATAGTTGTTCCAGCTCTCGCTTGATTGGTCTCCCACCAGTAATTAGTTTCTCCCTTCATCAAGTATGTAGCAAAAGATGTCTTCTGCTCTTCTGCCACTCGCGAAATCACGAATGCTTTCTCCATCTCCTTCACCCAAGTTTGGGCTTCAATCGGATCTGTGGTTCCCTTAAATTCTGGTGGTCCTACCGCTTTAAAATCTTTGAAGTTAGCCAATCTATCTGCTGGCTGATTCCTCGCTCTTCCCCTGGCTGGAGCTCTATTTTCCATAGCTTGGACTAGCATATCCACGAAATTCTGCATCGGGTCTGCTTGACCTCCTTCGTTATTCACTGATTGTTCTTCTCTTTGGTTTCGATTTTGTCGTCTAGGCAGCATGATCTGATGAAAATCTTATATTAATACTTTTCTCTATACAAATTCTTAACACAATAAGAATTCAACATAAAGTTCTCAAGTAATCGCATATTTATTCAAATAAAGACGTAGTACATATAGTAGATTTAACACATATTACTATTCCTTTAGAATAATTTTAGGATTAACATATTCAACTTTACAAAAGCTGCAATTCTCCAACTTTACACAAAAAGTTGACATTCTCTATTTTAATATTACTATTTCCAGTTCATCAAACTTACCACACTTAGGAGTTCAAGAATCACACCACAATTATATGAGTGTATGAACTTATCCTAGTCAGACCTTTGGCGTCCATTCACTGAGGGCTTCAGAACATTTTATATGATTATGAGTCATGAACATACCATAGGTATGAGTTTTAAGAACACACAACTTAATCTTAATCTTATATTCATATAGAAAATAAAGATTTCATTCATAAAAACATATATATTTACATATGCTTAAACATCGTTCTCGATATTACAACACTTAATATCAAAAACTTCAACCAAAAGATGTTAACAATTATATCTAAGTTGTCTAACGACCACCCCATTCACCAGTCTTCTTCTTGCTGGGACACTTGTTGAATCCATGCCCCGTTTGCCACAAGAAAAACACTTCGTCAAATTCGGCTTAGGACAATGCAAATAGATATGTCCTTCCTACTTACAGTTGAAGCACACGTTCTTCCACATCATGCATTCCCCCACGTGAGTCTTGCCACACTTGCTACAAGCTTGCCTCTTCTTCGGGTTTGAATTTTCAGAGTTGTCACTATCTTTGTCCCTCTTTCTCTTCTTCTTGTCTTTCTTGCTGGCTCCTTCAGATGATCCATCACCTTCGGTCTTCATTTTCTCCACCAGTGCCTTCAGCTCATTTTGTTCTTCAATCATTTTGCGTAACGCCCGCTCCGTCTTCCACAACTCCTCCAAGAGAAATACCTTACTCCGGAGTTCCTGGACTTCTACAGATAGCTGATCCTGTTCACCAACCTTGATCTTATTCTTTAACTCCACATTAGCTTCTTCAGTCTCCGCCTCCTCATCACCGCTTAGATACATGTCGGGATAATCATCGTGATCACTCCCGAGATTAACCATGGGTTCATCTTTTCCCATCTCTTCAACTGATTCGCTCTATGCTAGCACCTCTGCCATCGCATCGTCGCGCGATCCACCGCATCTCCGTACTCATCTTATCTTCTCCCGACATCCTACAATCAGTTTAAACAATTTGATTAGTACTTCACCAGTAGAACTCCTCTCACTATGAGTCTACATATCTCACTATCGACACGCTTCAGCAATCCCTCACTTAGTACTCTAAATGAGTATTCTCTGTCTCGCTCATGGTTATAATCCTATGGTTTTCCCCACCCCACTTAAGGTTTATAACCTACAGCTTTGATACCAACCTGTGACGCCCCCACATCTGGGTTACCTGACCCCCGAGTTTGGTGTTCACGATCCACAATATAATAACATCTAACTACCTATTCCATATGTGAATAGTAATACATACCACATAACATATGTTGTTAATACATTAATCCCAGGTCTGCTAACCTTAACATTACAAACATACCCCCTTAAATATACAAAAAGTGTTTACATTACAACCATATAATTAATACTGTTCATAAAACTAATTTATTACGATGCCTTTGCCTTTATTCTTCTTCGCAGCACTGTCTACAACTTCATCCCTAGTTGAAAAGTTTTATTTATAGCAAGGGTGAGCAACAAGTTTGCTCCGCAAGTTAAGACATACGATAAAGATATAAAAATCAAAATCAAACCTTCTCACATTCTACGCAACAATAATTCGATAATGAAAGAGTACAACGCTTTCAAAGGTTTCTACCATATTCAAGTGAATAATCAAGAATTATTTGTACGATATAGCAAAGTGGAATGTTTTCCAAATTTATGCTGAGTGATCCATTGGATCTTGAACTTCACTTCTAGAGTAACTATCAAAGTTAAACTTTGATATACCCAGGTGTATCAGATAACCATAAAGATTAAATCATACCCCTCTGCAAGTATATAAAGTGATCAGCTTTAGTATACCCTATATTATACATAATACTTAAGTCGCGCGCAAGGATCGAATATACAATCATAAATGTTCCCTTTGTATAAAAGGTTGTTCTTCTTAGTCTCAGAATCAAGATTTTGATTTAACAACGAAATACTATGATTTCAAATTCTATTTACTTCTCGATCTAGCCGAAATAATTGCCATCGATCTGTCAATAATAATTGAATTCTCTTTTCGAACCTATCAAGTTGAAACAAATGATTGTCTAGCTGGAATAATTAGCTAAGATATTTCTCAACATAATTCAATAATAAACAGATATTATCTGTACTGTCAATATTAGCTTCTACAGATATAAATATCCAACAACAGTAATTCTACAAGAATATATTTTCAAAATCAATAATTCAATTTCAACAATAAATCCTTGGATGTGGTATAATTAGCAATAATTATCCACCAATAATAATTAAATGGAAAATAACTCAAGGTTGAGTTAGGGAACTTGCCTCTTCCGCTGATTACAGCTACAAAATATAATTTACTACGTTCGTAAGACCTATAATTAACAATGTCGGTCTCACAATTAGCACAGTCATTTATAACCCACAACACTGTAGTTTACAAATAAACTTATCCTAAACACATTACCACATAGCCACATCAGTGTTTATAACCTAGATAAACACTTATCAAGTCTAACTATTTCGGCCTCTGTTGAACTTCTATCCATTCTCTTGTTCTCGTCACCCTATCCGGCAATTAACATAGTCATTGTCAAAGCAAAATCGGTTTCTAAGCTTCAATATTATTTTAGATAAGTCAAATATCAATTATAATATTTTTCGAAAGCTTTTAAATAATTATCAAACAATTATTATAATTTATAATAATTTTTCAAACATCAAAATCATTTTTAAATGATTTAATTATTAAATAATCTTATCATTATTAATATTTAATAATATCAAACTATTAATAATATATCTGTCAAAATATTAAAGTTATTTTTAATAACTTAAAATATTTTTAAATCACCAATATTCTACTTAAATGATTTTTAAAGTAATTAAAAATCATTTGTATATTATCACTATTAATATTTAAATATTAATGAAATTATTATCCAAATATTAAAAGTCATTAATTATAACTTCAAATATTTTTAAATCATTTTTCTCATTTTTAAATGATTTTTAAATCAATAAAATCATTTTTTTTCATTTATTTAATATAAAAATTAAATAAATCTATCATCATTAATATTAATTTATTAATGAGAATTCTCTAAAAATATTGAAAATTATATTTTATAATTTAAAATATTTTCTAACACTTTATTCTTATTTAAAGTGATTTTTCATAATATTAAATCATTTTTCTCTAATTTATTTAATACACTAATTAAATATCATTTTTATTCAAATAGTTATAAATATTAATGAAAAATATTTCAATTGGTCAAAAATTATTTTTCATAATTTAAAATAATTTTTTAAATCATTTTTGGTAATTTTTAGAATTTATTTCTATTTTTTAATCATTTTCTGGAAAAACAAAAAATAAAATAAATAGGAACCGTCGCTAAAGCCTTTAGCGACACAAATATGTTGGCTTTGGTGTTCTTGGCTCAAGAACACTCACAAAGTCAATGTTCAAGGCCCTTACTTTGACCGGATTTTAATCACAGTTTAAAGTCGTTTCTTGGCTAACTTAAAGTTCCAAATCGTAGTACACATGTAATACTACACATATCAATCAACCATTTGGTCATAACACTACATTAAATAACGATTCGGGCTTGTCAAAGAAGCTGTCAGGCCAAATCTGGGTTTTTCCAGAACCCGGTAAACTTGACTACCGGCCCAAGCTCATTTATCTAAGTGTTCTAAGTTAATTATTTTGGTTGTTTCTTGTTCAACAACGTAGTATACTTGATGATAAATAACAACATAACAAGATCTCGAGTCCAACAACAACAGATTCACAAGATAAGCTTCATCAAAACCCATCGGAAAAATGTTATACCATTTTTTGGTTTACCAAAATCGCTATCGTGATCAAATGGGTCACTTTGACCACTTTCTCTAATCGATCTATTAACTTTTATGACAACAAGAAGAATGGATCTATAGTACAACTAACAGGCTACAAGATTTATGAAATAAAAACATCAAAGCTCGTAAACACTGACAGATCCAGACACTACAAAATCTTGTCGGTTGATTCATACGCTCGGGTCACCCATATTTTTGAGCGAACGGCGCCGATTGACGATGTTTGACCTTAAATAAAACGAAATCTAGTTATTCAATTATTGTGCTACCACTTGCGGATGAAAGACAACATACCAAAGCTACATATTAAAGCTTTAAAATCAAAAAACAACAAATCTAACAAGAATCAGGGCTCTCGACATTAGCTTGTCGGACCACAAATTTTGTTCTTGGATGATTTTGAAAACACTAATTTAAAGCCATTTGATGCTATGGATCCATCATGGATCAACATAGATCAACTAAAACATCTTATAACATTAATATAAACACTTAAACACAAAAAGTTTCTAAGCAACAAAGATCAAAAATCAAATTTTGATTTATACCTTTCTAGCCCAAATCTTGATCTATACTCTCCAAGTTGTTATTGGTTGATCAAGGGGCTAAAAATATGACTGGTCTACTTCTAATTTTCGTAGGTTTGAGAGAGAATGAGAGTTGGTGAGAGCTTTCAAGTAAAATGGCTAAATTATTAACTTTCTCTCTCTCCAATGTAATATATAATCACATGGTTCATTGAATTTTACTTGCATAGCTGATAATGTAGGCTGAGTTGTTGAAGTTTTTGAGTCACCAAGTCAAATAAGTAGTTCACCAACTAAAGTTGCTAGAAAATTTTACAAGTTACATAATAAAATATAATAAAAGGGCATTTTGGTCATTATCTAAATATTTTTAAGGGCATACAAGACATTCTCCAAACCCTTAGGGTTTAACCTTAAGGTTTTAGCACTTAGGTTTTAAAATAATAGCTTCCACAATTTTCAAATTAGGGTTTACAAATTCAAAAATTAAAATGTTTAAAACTAAAATTATGGTTTCCTAATTTAATTAGGTTTTCTTGATCATATTAGTGTTTAATTAACACATTAAGCTTGCCAATTGAGATTAGGGCTTCCTAATTAGGGTTTAGAAATCCCGAATTTTCAATTAGGGTTTCCCGTCTTTCGATTAGGGTTTCTAACTGCGCGTTAGGGTTTCTAATCCCGAGATTAGGGTTTCTAATCTCTTAATAGGGTTTATTAATTTTAAACCTTCTGAAGTTAATCATTGGTCAACATTCCTATACAGTACAAACATGTATTCATTAGTACAATTATTTTAATCATATTTTCTATCGAATCCCTATCCAGAAATTAGGGTTAGGGTTTCTAGAGCTGTTAAGCACAACTCTACTTTAATTTCTCAGTCAAAACACATATTGACTAAATCTCGAGACTTGTCTCACAAATTCTCAGTACAATATTAATAGTCAATGTCAATATTAAATAATAAAAAAATTATTTGTAAAATTTTGATTATTTGAAATCCCGGGTTATCACATAATTAACATTAAATAATAAGTAGGTGTAATTAGCTATTATTTATTAAATAATAACTAAAGGTAATTAATTAATTACTATTTAACTAATATTAACTGGTAATTAAATGAAGATAAATAAAGATTATTTAAATGATTCATTAATTAAAAATTATAATAAATTGTTTAAGGATCTAATAAGTTATAACTTAAGAAAGACCTTATAAATTTATAAAATCATTAACCTAAGATTTATTAATTATCTTATAGGATTAATGATGGTACATTATACTATGTGTACATTGTGATTGAATTATTTGTTGCATAATAGCATAAGTAAGTGTATAGACGTACTATTATATGCAGTACTAATTAATAGACCAACACTGTCAATTCTAGGTCATTCAAAGAGTTTTAATTAAAGCTAGTTACTCATAGATCGTCAAACAAGAAAGTTCTCTAACTCAAACTCGAGTTATTATTTTTCACGCATGTTAGTGGATAATTGTTGTTGATTATTCCACATCTAATATTATTATTGAATATTAGCATTATGGCAAGTCTCCTAACTCAAACTCGAGTTATTATGTTTCAAACATGTTAGTGGATTAATTATTGACAATTATTCCATATCTTTGATTATTGATTCGCACTTAGTGCATGTTGCATATGTTCATCAGGTATGAAAGGCTGATCACCTTCACTACCATAAGGTTCAGTTAAATTTGTTCATGGTCATTATTAACCACTCAACATAATTATTAAGTTTTTCAGTTATTGAAGTTTTGATTCATGTTCTTTCTCAATTATATTACATTGTTGAAAACTTGAAAGCTTATTCATTTTCAATCATGATATATCTTCATTGTACTTAAACTTGCTGGGAAAAATAGTTGCTCATCCTTGCTATATCATGATAACAAATTTCAGATTAAAACGAAGGCTCGAAGAACGATAGTGGTAAAGGCGAATTCCAAGTTTAGATTTTTATGCATTTAGAACTATTAAGTTATCTGATGCAAATAACATTGTAAACCTCTTAAGTTATTGAAGGTATGTATTTAGTGAAGGATGTAGACCTTGGGGATTATGTTTTAAAAGTTTATTATATAAACAATTTATGTTTATATATTCCGCGGTAGTTATAGAAATGATGTATCGTAATGTACCAGATTTTGAGGTAAAAAGTACCCGAATTTGGGAACGTCACAACAACCACGCCAACAACCACCTCCTGAGGGATCTACTAACAATAATAACGAGGCCAACGCTCACTCTGTTCAGCAGTTGGTGACTTTGGTAATAGGAGCACTTGCGAATCAGCCATAAGCTCAAGTCGCGACCATAAAATCATATTAATTTCTTAAACTTATAAAAAATTTATTTTAATTGTTTATACTGTACTAATTAATGCATTTAATCATACTAAAATGCCAAACTCATAAGATTTCATCACCAATAATCAACAACCTCATCAAAAATCTGCATATACCATATATAAGCCATAAAATCCTATTTTTCAATTTTGTTACTTCACATAACATATTTAATTTATTTATTCATAACTAGTCCATTTTCATGAAAAATACCAAATCAGTTCCAAAAATATTTCTTTTCTGGGATTTAGCATAACATAGTCCCATATTGAACATATATTTTTCTCGAAATTTTTAAAATTCATTTACTATTTTTCAGATGGACAAAACTTTCGAATATTTAGACATTTATCATAAATTATACTTTTGTCCAAAAATTCAGAAATTTACAGAATATACTGATGTTATATAGATGTACTCCCAATAAAAATTTCACCAATTTTGGAGTTAACCACAAGGAGTTATAAGGGTTTACTTTTAAAATAGTCTTTTCTCATAAAATTCATAACTCCTAATCTATACATCCAAAATTCACCAGTTTTGGACACAATCAAGGAAACTCATCAAATTATCATTTCAAATTTTTCCAGAATTTTTGAAGGTCAAAAAAATTAAAAAACATGATAAACATAATAATCCTTAAAATCCCTTACCTTAAAAGAGCATTACTTTTGACCGGAACATCGGATGTAAAGTCAAAAGAAACTTACACTGAATAACAACTCTCAAAGTATCTACATACTCACAAAAATACACTCGATAATATAGAGAGAAAGAAAACTTGTTTCTGGTGTGATTTTTAATTTTAACTTAAGTGCCTATTTATATGAAAATGCTAGAACGTCAAAGGAGACTAAAATAATAAAATAATATTATTTAAATAATATGAATTATTGATCTGATAATGGGAAATATTGTACAGTGACAATTATTGAAACAACAATAATATAAAATATCAACGCAGCAATTATTGAATCAATAAAATAGAATATTGAACAGTAATTACTGTAACAATTATTGAGTAGTGCCTTCTTATGTAAGGATCAATAATTTAAAAATATTGTGCAATACCGTGTGCTATTGTGCAATCACGCATATTACGGTATTTTAACAACGAGGTATTCCAACAATGTTAATGGTAACAACTACGCCGTTATTTATCAAAACTCAAACTTGTCATTTGCTTCATCCGACAGTTATTATGTTATGGGGCCCACAAATGGTTGCGCGGTCATACGAATATTCCCCGACAACAAGAATATTCCACGACCAAACGAATATTCCCCGACAAAAATGAATATTTTATAACCACTTGCGTATTTTGAAAATTTTCATATATCACCCTTAACTTTAACCTTTTATCAATTTAACCATTTACTGAATAATAATTATAAGAAAAATTGAATACTTTTATTTCATAAAATTCGGGGTCTTACAAAAACATTATATAATATATATATATATATATATATATATATATATATATATATATATATATATATAATACTAATACTCCCTCCATTACACGCTTTCTCCCCACCCCATTTTCATTTTTCATCCCACATGTGGGCCCCACCCAAATGTCACTTTCACACACATATAATATTATATATATATATATACTGAATAATTTTATACCGATTATTTTGAAAAATGGGTAAATGAGGGTCCAAATAATAAACAAAATTTATAACAAATACTTCATAAAAATCCCCTCAATATTTTTAACAACATTTATTCATCATTATTATAACTAGTAATATTAACAACCAGATCGTTCCCAGGACAGATGGGGCTTTCCGATAAAGATTTCTCCTTATTGGCGCTCAATTAGGTGACCAAACTCCTTTCCTTGACAGAACTTTCTAGACATTGTTAATTATGAAAATAATAATATGAATAACTTGTCATCTCAATTATTGATTTAATAATATAAATATTGTAACAATAATTGAATCAAGCAACGTGAGATACTATGCAACAATTACTGTAACAATAATTGAATAAAACTGAGTGACTTCTCACGTAAGCATCAATAATCAATACCGTGTGCTACTGTGCAACCACGCGTATTACTGTACTTTTATCACTGGGTATTTCAACAATTAACGGTAAAACTTTCGCCGTTATTTTCATAAAAAGATATTTCTGTCATTTTCTAACTTTGACAATAATTTTGTTGTGGGGTCCACCAATGATTGTGTTGTCGTACAAATATTCCCTATTAAAACAAATATTCCCCGACCAACCGAATATTTTATAACAACTTGCATACTTTGCAAAATTTATAAATATTACCCACAACTATAATATTATATCAAATCCACACCATAATATTCAAAAATATATTTTGAGAAAAATTAATCTTTAATTATGAAAGTTGGGGTCTTACAAATAAGGTTCGTGAGGGACAGGAAATAGTAGCGTGTGATAGGTTTAAAGAAATATTTTTCGAAAATGTACTTTTCGACTAGTTCCCGAAACCAGTTGGAAGATCAATTTTTGGAGCTAAAGCAAGGAACTGTAACGACCCTAAAATTCATACAATTTAATTATCGACTTCAGTCGTTAATAACACGTCTAACTTATGATTTTACATCATTATTCAATGTTAAACTTAATATAATGTGGAATAATTTAAACTTTTCTATCTTCTTACTATAATTCCCTGAATCAAAACCTTTACCATTTACATGTCTTTGAATCAATCTTATTTTATGATTCGCTTCATCACTGTTATTATATAGAATCTTACATTTTAATCCGATAACCTTTACATATCAGATAGCTCAAACTTGATAGTATATCATTACATAGTCATTGTAACTTATCAATTACATTTCTCAAAACCTTTATCTTTACCTACCTTTAAACCATACTTAGCTTATAACTCACCTTATCAGAGTTAAAAAATAAAACTTACATCCAGGTTCAATACCATTTTATACAACAAACAAAACTTAAACTTTATAACTCATCATCTATTAAACATCATACATAATTCGAAACCCTAAACATTATTCAAATAATAATAATTCAGCCAAAGTGTATAAATCTTCAAGTATCACATCTGATTCATGTCTTTCAAGTAGCACATAACTTTACCTTAAATCTTTAACCTACAAAAGTGGTTATTTACAAGGTTGAGCTCGACAGCCCAGCAAAATCTAACAGTTTTCATGCATCACGTAGCATATAATAACATACTCAACATATATCTCATAAACATTGGACTCACATAGCATACATACTACAGTTCATATAATAAGTATAAAGATTGAGTTCCTTACTAAATCAGCATGCTTTACTCAATCAACGTAGTCATAAATTGACTCTAACATTTCATACTATCAACATATATATAACACATCATGCTCTTTGTAATAAAGATTTAAAACATTTAATCATCAAGTTCACATAGCAAATAAGAACTTAAAGACTTGCCTTGATCGTTGTTTACCAATAATAATTTAACAGCTTACAATTATCTGCACTTCACGTGCCCTACACAATTATATAATCATTCATATTAACTATTATTCATATAGAAACGCATAGTAGTTGTAATGTAAACTTTACTCTACATCTCATAACCCTTCCTATCATAAATACACAATGTTCAATTTGATTGTGTTAACTTTTGACTTATATCTCACTATATTTCATACTCGAAGTTCATTCAAGTGTTTAAGTCTTGCTAGGAATCATTATTAGTTTTATATTAAACCCATTTAATATCTTATAATGTTCATTTCATTTGACTTAAAACACTTTTTACATTCATTAACATTTGTTACGGCGTTTCAACGTTCATTTGACACACGCCCGATTTGTCTCTCTTGTGTATGCTTAGTATGCTTATACAACTTATCTAATACATCATTTTTTAATGTTAAGAATCATTATGTTTACTAACATTCATGTTTTATAACTTAAAACAACATCTTTTATCGTCAGAAGCACTACACTTGCATATGTGCATGCCTGACGCACTGATTGTCCCCAAAAATACAACAGTCCTAAAGATGACCATTGTGACCCATGTTCCCAACCTTAAATAGAAAAACTTAAAGAATAAAAGTTGTAGGTCTAGTCGTCCTCGTTCCGGATCATCTTGAATCTCCTCTGTCAGAGTTCATATGAAAAGGTTATGCCTATTTTACTAAAATAATCTGTTTTCGATTCTATGGATTCGTAATTCATAGAACTACAACATATTAGAATTATAACAATTTATTGAAACACAAAATAACCTAAATCTTGACCCAAAACTCGTGTTCATATAAAACTTTCATGTTTTAACATGGTAAGTGAATTTATTAACTACAAATTCGTTTCTTAACCAAATTGATTCATTCAACTTATGTTCTTTTCGTTTTTCAACGTACTAACAACATCTATTAACAATTTAAGATTATATACATGTTCTAATCATCAATTTAAGCCTTAAAATAGACCAAAACACATATATTAAACAAAACTCATATTATTCATCTTTAACATGATTTTCATGAATTTGACAACTCTAAAATCGTTTATAGATGCCATATGTAAGACCCCAACTTTTTTTGAATAAAGAATAATTTTTCTCGAAATATATTTTTGAATATTATGGTGTGGATATGATATAATGTTATAGTTGTGCGTAATATTTGAAAATTTTGCTAAGTAAGCAAGTTGATATAAAATATTCGTTGTGTCAGGGAATATTCGATTGGTCAGAGAATATTCTTTTTAACAAGGAATATTCTTACGATGGCACAATCATTGGTAGACCCCATAACGGAAGTATTGTCGTAGTTAGAAATATCTTTTTATAAAAATAACGACGAAAGTTTTACCGTTAAACTGGTGAACTACCCGGTGGTAAAAGTACAATAATACGCGTGGTTGCATAGTAGCACACGGTATTGATTATTGATGCTTACGTGAGAAGTCACTCAGTTATACTCAATTATTGCTACAGTAATTACTTCATAGTATCTCACGTTATTTTATTCAATTATTGTCACAATATTAATATTTTATATTATTAAATCAATAATTGAGACGAAAAAGTTATTCATATTATTATTTGCAATATTGATGATGTCTAGAAAGTTCTGTCGAGGAGAGGTTTGGTCACCTAATTGCGTGCTGATAGGGAAAAATCATTATCGGAAAGCCCCCTCTTTCATGGGAACGATATGGTTGTTAAATATTGTGAGTAATAATATTAATGATGAATAATTGTTAATAGATTAAAAATGTGATTATTAAAGATAAATAATTTGTGGTAAAAATTTATTCAATTTTTGATATAAATATAGGGATTGTTATGAGGCGTTTGTTATAAGTTTAACTTAGTATTCTATGGAAAGATTTACTAATTTTATGGACCGTCGATGGTGGTTTTAATAGATAACCAATCTGGACCATTGATGGTGGTTTTAATAGTAAATCAATCTGGACCATTGATGGTTGTTTTAATAGTAAATCAATCTGGACCGTCGGTGGTGGTTTTAATAGTAAATCAATCTGGACCGTCAGTGGTGGTTTTAAAAGTAAATCAATCTGGACCGTCGGTTGTGATTTTAATAGTAATCAATATGAACTGTTCGATCTAATAGTAAATTAATCTCGACCGTTCATGAATCATTACTATTTAGTCCATTCTCCTATAAATAGAAGCTTAATTCTTCTTTCATTCTCACCAATTCACTGAGATTCACAAGAGACACTATAGTGAGAGAAACTATAGAGAGCAAGAAGAAGAGTATTCTACTACTTCACTATTGCGGTATACAACCTTCTACTAAGGTAAGGGATATTATTTTTTGTATTCGTAAGAGGTATTATATCTTTCGTATTCAGAAGGAATACTATTTTTCGTATTCATCCTATAATATGTCAGAATAACCTGTCTACATGGATTACGTACCGTATGACAGATGAAAATCCATTTGTAATTTCGTATGTTATTTATTTTCATATTCTTAAATCTAAACTTACTATGGTAAGTATTGCTTCTATAATCCTTTAAATTAGTGGAATATCCTTAAGTTTTGCGCTTCATCTTATATCATTTTATTGGAATATTGATCTGAACTTTCTTATTAAAGATTAATATTCTCACCCAAGGTACTATTCATGGGTTACTATTCACCTAGTTATTATTCACTATAATATTATTCACTCGGGTATTTGGGGCACTTTTCAAGTTTTAGTTGGAACTCGTCTGTTTTTGAATTTTTTTTGAGTTTCCCCTGTATGATTCCTTCCAAGAAATTAGTTATGTATTGAATTTTAGTCCGTATCAGTTATCATGGATGTTGAACACACATGCACACTATACCAGTGATAATGGTTTAAGATTTGAGAACTAATAAGGAATTATTGATTGGTTTTGGTGATTAAGATTGTAGTGTTTGCTTGTTTTCCCTGAGGCCGGTGAGATAATTTTGATTCTGTAACATTGTTGGATTCAAAAACATATAGATTAGATACATTACATATCATTGCATTGTATTATGTAGCCTATTTGTTCTGTTTTGTGATCTAGGACTAGCACGGTTTAAGTTTGGGGGATTTTGATAAGTGAATTTTATATTCACGAATCGATGTTCATTTCCAGCTTAATTGTTGTAAACTTCTTGCTTTCATGTTTGTTTTTACTTGTTTCTTGTTATTTTATGTGTAGGGTGGTTGGTGTGGCAAGTAGAAAAGAAATGGAGATGTTTGAAGCAACATTGGAGCAAGTGTAAAGAGGTAGCAAAGTGAGAAAGTAGAAGGTACCCCCGCCAGGGCGGGCCCATTTTTCCTATATACCCCCATCGAGGTGGGGGGTCTTCAATCTTGGTTTACAGATTACATGCCCGCCGGGGCGGGCCTTTACTAGGCATATACCCCGTCGGGGCAGGGGGTCTCGAAAGTTGGCTATCCTGGTTTGCTTAAAACTCTGCTGGAACATGGATTTTAGTGCATGTAATGTTTTTGGACTCTATATGACATGAGATTTTAACCTGAAGTTGGAGATTGGATATATAAGAATGAAAACACGAAATCAATAAGACACGAGGAAAATTATGAAGATTAATTCCAGAATTTCATAACAAGCTTTGGAGGAAGACTTTGAAGAGATTTTCGTGTCGGTTGCGGATTAAGGCTACGTGAAGGGCGTTTTGCATTATTCATCTTCTCAGTCTTATATTTGTAATTGAAAGGATGTTATCTTTAATTTATTCAGTTATTATTTCATTCATGATGAACTAATTCACTTTTTAGGCTTATGATGGATCCTTAAGTGAAACGATGGTTTTATAACTTTGATTTTCAGTTCAATAAGCTATTTTGTAGTTTATCTATATTAATTTGAGCTTGAATTTGTGAATTGCCTGATCAACAATTCTTTGTGGATTTGTACGGAATCGAGAGAGGATATACGAGTTTAGACTTAGTTAATATAGCATGTGTTCTTGAATTTTGTGAATAACAGAATCTTGATAAATGTTAAGGTAGAGATATGTTTGACATCACATGTAATCGGATAAAGAACTTAATCTTAAACTTTCTTTAATTGTAATTCACATAGAGATATAATGAGTTAGTTGATTAAGGTGTTTAACTTGTTTCTATCTAATTTGTGGATTTAAGTTAATAAGGTATTAGTGCATCGAGAGGTGGCTAGTACTACATTCGAGTTCTTGATTAATAAACTAGGATAGTGAGTTGAATTGGAATAAAGGTGTAAAAATCAGAGTGAAGCTTAGGGTGAAATCATAAGTCTAATTCTCCATTAATTGTTTGAAATTTTAGTTTTTGATATTTTTGATTTTTTTGAAATCATATATTTATTATAATTTAGTTTTTATAGTTTGAAACATTGAATTGGATAGTTTAATAAAATTAGGATTAATAGGAAATTGATAATTGTGAGGTTAAATTTCTTACTAAATTATCTCTGTGGGAACGATACTCTACTCACTATTATATTACTTGTTGATCACGTATACTTGTGTGTTGTGTGTAATTAGATTTTACCCAATAATTTCCCTTTTCTTTGAACAATCCTTGATTTGATGGTGTGTGGCTCCGCACGAGAAACATCCTCCCTTATGCTTATTCGGACACTGAGGAGCCATGTGTCCTAGTTGTCCGCAACGATAAAAAATACACTTTCCCTTCATGCATTCCCACGAGTGATTCCTCCCACAATTTTTGTACTTCATACTTTTCTTGGCCTCCCCCCCGGACTTATTATCTCCAGAGGATTGGCTCTCTGTCCATTTACGCTTATCGGGGTTGCTGCCTCCACTGCTTCCCCCTTTCTGTCCTTCCTGACCTGTCTTCTTTTCTTGTTTAAATCGAGCGATAGCTTCATTGCCTCCTTCGGCAATGATAGCCCTTTCCAATAGATCAGAGTAAGTCTTAATCTTTAATACAACCACTACCTTCTGTACCCATGGTTTCAGTCCTAATTCGAACCTCTTTGCCTTCCTAGCCTCCGTGTCAACCTAATGTGGAGCGAATCGGGCTAACTCGTTAAATTTTGCCGCGTACTCTGCGATATACATACTACCTTGCTTCAGTTCCAGAAACATAACTCATATCCTGTTGTGTGTTCTCCAAGAAGTAATTCTCGAGGAATAGCTCCTTAAATCTGTCCCAAGGAATAACTCCCTTGTCTGGTCGCCCCTTATTGGCTTTCCACCAATAGTTAACTTCGCCCTTCATCATAAAAGTGGAAAAACTAGTCTTCTGTGCTTTGACCACGTGTGCGACCTCAAACACCTTCTCCATCTCTTCTATCCATGTCTGGGTTTCAATTGGTTCTAGGGTTCCTCGGAACTCCGGTGGTCCTACCAATTTAAAGTCCTTAAAGCTAGCCAAGTGTTATCCTCGTACGCCTGCTTCACCGGTGGGGTCATTTTTGCATTGCCTCGCTTAATGTGTTAACGAAGTTCTGCATTGGATCGACATTTGCCCCTCCACCATTGTTAACGAATCCTTTCTCCCTCTGATTCTGCGGTAGTCTTCTAGGCAAAATGATCTAAGGAAAGGAAGAAAACTATTAGGCTTTGTGTGATATATTATCCATGTTAGCATTAAGAAGTTTAAGACGTCTATCAATCATTTTTGATTTAAATAAACAACTTCATTATCAAAATAAAACTCAATGGATTTCCTCAACCATCACTTATATACTCTACTTGAGTCTTCTACTAAGGTTATAAGCTAAGTTTCGCATTCCTAGCGTTTATAACCTACAGCTTTGATACCAACCTGAGACACCCTCGAATCCGGGTCCTCTGACCCCGGTCCAGTCATCACGATAAAATACAAACGTCCACCTCTAAACAACATATAATAACTAAAATGCAGAAAATAATAAACGTACGTCATTCATTCAAAAGGTGTTACTAGTCCCAAGATACGAGTACCTTAATATCATCTTACAAACATACCCTAAAATAAACATTAGGGTTTATATTACATAATAGTAATTTAAACTAAACGTAAGGTAAAGTCTGCTCCTTGCCACTATTCTACATCTTTCCTTTACCCTTGTCCTTCCTTGAGGTCTCGGGCTTAGCTGCAATATAATTCATGATATAGCAAGGATGAGCAATAAGTTTGCCCAACAAGTTTAAATACAACAATAAGGGTATATCATGATGAATGGAAAATATTTGTCAATGAATTCAACAATATGAATATCTGAAGGATTCAACAATATGAATATTGGAAGCAAAGATAATGATTACTTTTAGAATAACTGCTAGTCAAATAGACTTTGAACTATAACACTCCAACGGGATCAATAGTTAATTGACCCTTTGGTTACTGGCTACATAATAAGTACTTGAGGGGATCAGCCTAGCGTACACTATGTATATGCATAACATTTAAATCTGTTCTTTGTATCTTATATTAGATACCTAGGGTACTCCCCTATCATAAAAGGGGTGTTCTTTTAGTCTAAGAATCCTTACCATCAATTGGTTTGGATAGCTTTTATAAAACTTCATATTCTTGTCTGACCGAACAAAGGTTCAGACTCTATCTAACATAGTTCAAGAATTTTTTACTTTAAATGATGTACAAGTCCAAGACCGTACAAACTCAAATGCACTAAGTGCGAATATCAATAATATCGATGTGGAATAATTATAAGGTAATTAAACCACTTAATAGCATTCTTGGAAATAAGATTCTATCTTAAATGAATAACTTTCAATTCAACAATAACCTGCTCAATACAATATAAGAAGGATAGGAAACTTTCACAACTTAAAGTTGTGTAAGTTAGGAAATTGGCAACACAATAAAAATAGTGTTCAGATACTTGCTCAAGTAAAAGAGTAAGAATTAAGGAACCTGCTCAATATAAATTTGAGTAACGTTAAGGAAACTTGCCTATTTGCTAAGCTACAATATAATACTAGCTTTAACTAACTTGCATTGAAACGACCTAACATTAACAAGTCGGTCTTTTAATTAGTATGTGTAACTAATATGAGTCTACACTTACAAGAATCAAATCATCACATAGCATGCTTCTCAACACATTATATGGCATATTGGTGACATATTACAAGGTAAAGTAATCATATAAGCATGCCTTGAAACTTCAAACCAAAAACAAAATCAGCAAAATCTGCAGGATTTGCCAGTAGCGATTCTTGGTCCCCCTAAGCTGAGACCGAGGGTTGAGCTTTGCTCTCCTAACTTCAGTCTGACTGTAACACACTAATTACACATATATTTTAACATACATACATGCTAGAGTTTCATATATAACACATGGTCATACTTGAATTCATTACCACAAGTTTAACTTACAATTTATATGTCATTAAAACATAAAAAGGTTACGTAATCATCATGCTTAATACATATGAATCATGTTTAGGAATATTATAGCCATAACATGGCATCTTACTACTTTATTATTTAAGTACTCATATAATATGTAACTTACGTTTGAAAACATATTCAAGGTTTTCTTTGAAATCATATTAGCACGAATGGTGCAATCCAACACACATAATACAAATCTAAAACCTTTATCATAAGTAAATAAGTTATGATAATCTCTATTCAAAATCAGAAACTATATCTTGTAATCATTCATGTCCATTAGCTTATTATACTAAGCTTTTCTTTCTAACACCAAGCTTATCAAGTTTAATCATGATAAAGACACTATACATCATATATCATGTGAAATTTAGGTTCTAAATCAGTCATGTACATGAGTCACTATGTTCAGAACTCGTGAACACAAGTTTTCCACAAGGTTTATTTGAAAACTTGCTACAAATTCCTTACTAATCCAAGTTGATTAGTTCATACTGTGAGATCCCAAATTTTATGAAATAAAAGTATTAAATTTTCTTATAATTATTATGTTATTTAGTAAATAGTTAAATTGATAAAGGTTAAAGTTAAGGGTGACATTTAAAAATTTTGCAAAGTAAGCAAGTTGATATAAAATATTCGTTGTGTCGGGGAATATTCAATTGGTCAGAGAATATTCATTTTAACAGGGAATATTCGTTCGATGATACAATCATTTGTGGACCCCACAACGGAAGTATTGTCGTAGTTAAAAAATGACATAATTATCTTTTTATAAAAATAACGGCGAAAGTTTTACTGTTAAACTATTGAACTACCCGGTAGTAAAAGTAAAGTTGACGCCCCCAAAATAGGTATACAACACTCATTCTGAGTCGCCAAAAATATGGTACAGAAACAACTACAACTTTATTAATACAATTCTCATGCAAAATACAACAACACATAAACTGTGAGTTTAAAAATAAATATTGTCTTCTAGACAATGTCAACACTCAAATAAGTCCTCATTACAATTATTGATACACTATTTTACAAAATAGCGAGGACTACTAAAACGACATTCTAGAACCTTCATTCCATACCCCGACTAGTTCTCGCTACATTCTCGCCTCCTAAGAAGAAAAATGGAACAAAAAGGAAAAGCGTGAGCTCAACTAGCCCAGTAAAGAATATTATGACTAAGATAACATAGAACAAATTATCGTAAGTCCTCAACAGGGGAAAAATCTGATAGAATACAATAGACAACAAGTTTTAAATCAATATTCGCAGCGGAAATAATAATTCATTAGAAGAGTTACGTAGAGAATGAAATCTACTTTCTTCTATGAATTTAAAAGTTTTTCAACAATATTTTATCCCTGTAACATCAATCAATAAACATCTGGAATCAAATATTCATCATTGCACTACATGCCAAAGATATTCATCAGTTGGTCATGTTCATCTCAACACCTGTACATCTTTGCACTACGGGCCAAAGATATTTAACAGAAAATCATTAATCTTTTCACTACAAGCCAAAGATATTCAGTAATATCATCATTTAGGACTGATGATGATGAAAAATATTTTAAAGAAGACGAATCCAGTGAAACAAAAGAACCAATATTAAGGATTCGTACTTTAAACAATCCAAGTTAAAAAATATTTTGTAAATAATCACAGTGAAGTAAAATTCAAGAATGATAAAAATATGGAAACAATCAAAGCTAGTATCCATAATAGATATTTTGGACAAAAAATGAAAATTTAATTTTTTTTGTGAATAGTGCCGTATACGTGAATAGTAACCCCGACACTAAAAGACAAGAATTTCACAAGAGAAATCTTACCAATATTCCGGCATAATGATATTAGAAGAAATAATATCATTTTAAAAAAAATAACATCCCTTACTTCGAAAAGCGCAAGATTTCCGGTATGGAATCTTGAATATAGTCTTTGAAGGAATTTGCACCGAATAACAACACTCAAAGTATCAAAATACTCACAAGAATACGCTCGATAATAGAGAGAGAGAGAAAAAAAAACTTGTTTCTGATGTGATTTTCAATTCTAACCTAAGCACCCTATTTCTAGGGAAATGCTTAGAACACCAAAGCATAAAATTTAATATAATATTAATATTTATTATAATTTTTCTACGCCAACCTTTGAATTCAGATTTCAAACATGTTTAACAACAAGTGAGCCCACTAATAATAACAAAAACGTTTTTTTTTAAAAAAAAATATTTAAACTTTCAAAAATTAATTATTCCAGAATTTCAATAATTCATAATAAATAGCCCTTTTATCAGAAAAATTCGAATCTTATATTTATTCTATAGGAAATTCAATTCTCTACAACTTTGTAGTTTTAAGTTTTTCCAAATTCCAAATAGAAATTGACCGAAATCCACACACGGATGATTTTACAGGATATTATCAAATTTCAGTCAAGAAATGGGGTCCACAAACATGAAAAACATGTTTTCAATATTTTAGTAACAAAAATACTTCTCCTTTTCATATATTCATATATCCCACATTCATTGTAAAAATATCACCATTATTATATTATTAAAATATAATAATATATTTAAATGAATTATTTTATCACAAAAGATAAAATATCAATTTTTCAACAATTGTCATTTTAAAATTTTCTCCATCTATATCCACATAAAATGAATATTTTCCTTATCATATAAATCAATAATTAATTATTCACAAATAATATTATAGAATCACAATATCGATAACCAGACCGTTCCTAGGAAAGAGGGGGCTTTCCAATAAGGATTTCTCCTTACTGGCGTGCAATTAGGTGACCAAACCTCTCTTTAGACAGAATTTTCTAGACATTGCCAATAATGCTATCTAATAATATTACTTAAATAACATGAATTATTGATCTGATAATTGAAAATACTGTGTAGTGACGATTATTAAAACAACAATAATATAAAATATTAACGCAGCAATTATTGAATCAATAAAATAAAATATTGAACAATAATTATTGTAACAATTATTGAGTAGTGCCTTCACGTAAGAATCAATAATTGGTGCAATACCGCAGTGCTACCTTGTATTTTAACCAATTTAGTATTTCAACAAAGATTAATGGTAACAACTACGCTGTTATTTTATAACTTATACTTGTCATTTTCTTCATCCAATCGCTTTTCCGTTATGGGGCCCACAATGGTTGCTATTTGTCGTATTTAATATTCTCCGACAAAGAAAATATTCCACGATCAAACGAATATTCTCCGACAATAATGAATATGTTATAACCACTTGCTTATTTGAAATATTTGCGCATTTTACCCATAACTAACCACATTAATCAAATCAACCCTTGCTATTTCAAAATAATAAATAGAGGAAATTTAATTTCATTTATAATAAGTTGGGGTCTTACAACCTCCCCTCCTTATGAAATTTCGTCCTCGAAATTGACATATGTACCTGGTGTTTCGAAAAGGTGAGGATACCTCGCTTTCATTTCCGTTTCCAACTCCTAGGTCATTTCCTCAATATCATGGTTCCTCAACAAAACTTTAACTTGTGGTATGACCTTTGTGCGTAGGACATGCTCCTTCCTATCCACGATCTTAACAGGTACGTCTTCATATGTTAAGTCTTCGGCTATCTCGTCCGGTTCTAACTCAATAACGTGATTCGGGTCTTTCACATATTTACGTAGCATAGATATGTGAAAAACATTACGAACACGAGACATACTTGGAGGTAATGCGAGTCTATAGGCCACATTTCCTACTCGATCAAGAATCTGAAATGGACCAATAAATCATGGATTAAGCTTTCCTCTCTTCCCAAATCTTATAACTCCATTCCATGGAGCCACACGCAACAATACATGATCCCTAATACTAAATTCTACGTCCTTTCGATGAAGATCCGCATAACTCTTTTGTCGATCCTGTGCCATTTGTATACGTTGTCGAATCATTTGGATCTTTTCTGTAGTCATACGTACCAACTCTGGTCCTAACAATGTCGCTTCACCCACCTCGTCCCAACATACCGGAGAGTGACACTTTCTTCCATACAATGCTTCAAATGGGGCCACACCTATACTTGCTTGATAACTATTGTTGTAGGAGAATTCCACCAATGGTAAATACTTATCCTAACTCCCTTTGAAGTCTAGGACACAGAGACTTAATAGATCTTCAAGAGTTTGAATAGTCCTCACTGATTGTCCGCCCGTTTGAGGATGGTATGACGAACTGAATCGTAAATCCGTGCCCATAGCTTTTTGCAAGCTAATCCAAAATCGTGAAGTGAATCTTGGGTCACGATCCGAAACTATGGATACTGGCATGCCATGCAATCTCAAAATCTTATTTACGTACATACGAGTAAGGCGTTCAAGGGAATAAGTCTCCTGTATCAGCAAGAAATGAGCAGACTTGGTTAATTTAACAACAATAACCCAAATAGCATTTATGCCTTGAGAAACCGTGGGAAGACCCGTAACGAAATCCATGGTAATGTGTTCCCACTTCCATTTCATAATCTCAAGTGGTTGCAATGGATCCTTTGGCATTTAATGCTCTGCCTTTACACGTTGAAAAGTTAAACACCTCGAGATAAAACTTCGCGATCTCTCTCTTCATATTGTTCCACCAAAATGTATGTCGAAGATCACGATACATTTTGGTACTTCTAGGATGGATTGCAAACGGTGTATTATGTGCCTCCATCATGATCTTGTACTTCAAATTAGAGTCGTTAGGAACACAAAGTCTGGAGTGGACTCGAAGTATTCCTTCTTCATCGATTCTTTCTTCTGGGATGAAACCTTCTTGTACTTTCTTCTTCATAAGCATCAGCTCCGGGTCTGTGGCTCGAGGAACTTTAACTTCATCGATTAAAGTTGGTTCTATGCGTATACTTGACATCATCGCATGGGTCCTCGGAGTCTTGAATTCTATCTTCAACTTTTGTAAATCACACAAAATGGGCCTTTGTGTTGACAACATCGCACCCATTCCCGCATATGATCTTCTACTCAATGCGTCAGCTACCACGTTCGCTTTTCTAGGATGGTATTGAATGGTGTGGTCGTAATCTTTAAACAACTCGAGCCAACGTCGTTGCCGCATGTTGACTTTCTTTTGGGTGAAGAAATATTTAAGGCTTTTATGGTTTGAATATATCTCCACTTTCTCCCCATACAAATAGTGCCTCCAGATCTTTAGCGCGAAAACGATTGCTGCCAACTCTATATCATAAGTAGGATAATTCCTCTCATATTCTTTAAGTTGTCACGAGGCATAGGCTATGACTTTCCCATGTTGCATGAGAACACAACCTAAACCTTTGCCTGAAGCATCCTCAGAGATAAAAATCCATCCAAACCCGCATTTGGTATTGTCGAACAGTGCCCAAATGAGTCTCCTCTTAAGCTCTTGGAAACTCTTCTCGCATTCCTCGCTCGATACGAATTTTATATCTTTCCGAGTCAGCTGAGTTAATGGAGTAGCGATTCGAGAAAATACTTCCATAAATCTCAGATAATAACCAACTAAGCCCAAAAAGCTACGAACTTCGGTCACCATCTTCGGTTGCTCCCAACTTTGTATTTCTTCAATCTTTGCCGGGTCAACAGATACTCCATGTTTTGACACCACGTGCCCAAGGATTGCTACTTCCTCAAGCCAGAACTAGCATTTCTTCAACTTGGCATATAGCTTGTTTTCACGAAACCTTTGGAGTACCAGCTTCAAATGGTGCTCATGATCTTCACGGCATTTGGAATATATGAGGATGTCATCAATAAAGACAATAACGAACTGATCCAAATATTTCTTGAATACTCGGTTCATCATATCCATGAAAGCCACAGGAGCATTAGTCAATCCAAAACACATGACTAAGAATTCATAATGCCCGTCTCGAGTTCAAGGCGCTTTTTGAATATCCTCGCCTAATCTTCACCGATGATATCCGTAATCGAAGATCGATCTTTGAAAAGAATTGTGCTCCTTGCAACTGGTCAAACAGGTCATCAATGTGAGGTAACGGATACCTATTCTTGATGGTTACATGGTTCAATTCTCGATAGTGAATATAAAGTTGCAAACTCCCGTCTTTCTTCTTTACAAATAAAACAGGTGCACCCCAAGGAGATGTACTAGGACGAATGAAACTGATGTCTAACAACTCCTGTAATTGGACCTTTAACTCCTGAAGTTCAATAGGAGCCATTCGATATGGGGTTTTAGAAATGGGCTTTGTACCAGGTACAAGATCAATAAAGAATTCAACTTCATGTTCTTGGGGTAGACCGGGAAGTTCTTTAGGAAATACGTCAGGAAATTTACTAACAACAGGAATATTATTCAAATCTGGCGTGTCTTTATTCAAATCCATAACATGGGCTAAGAAAGCTTGACATCCGTTTTTCAATAAACGAATAGCTTTATGACTTGATATGACAGTGATTGATTTTAGTGATTTAGTTGCTTGAATTCGTACAACAGGTTGGTTAGGAATATGAAAACTAACAACCTTATGAAAATAATCAATTTTGGCATGATAAGTAGTTAACCAATCAATCCCTAAAATCACATCAAAAATAAGTATCTTTAAAGAGATAAGGTCAACAGGTAATGTGATGGTGCCAACTTGGATCAAACAAGATTTATAAACAGTGGATGTAATAAAAGTTTCTCCTAACGGAGTCTCCACAGATAAGTCAAAGTCTAATTTCTCTAGAGTTAAGTTTAAACGTTGAGCACAAGCAGGAGAGATAAATGAATGGGTAGCACTGGTATCTAGTAATGTATAAACTTTGCAAGAATTTATGATTAGCTTACCCGTGATCACTTCGTTTGGGTTCCTTGCATTTTGACCAGTCACAACAAACGCTCTTCTAAGAACCGTTGACTTTGACTTTTTTGGGACAGCCTTTTGAGTCACCATCCCTACTGGACTTGGTTTTGCTATAGTATAATCTCGAGCGATATGTCTTTCCTTTTCACAATTATAACATACCTTAAACTGTTGTGGGCAATTTGGGCTGATATGTCCTTCTTTCCCGCATTTATAGCATACGACCGGTGGTCGTTCTCCTCCCTTAGAACTAGTTGATGCTGGTACTGACGTCTTCACATTGTCATTGTTGAATCTCCTCTTTTTAAAATCTCCCCCGACTCGCTTCTTCTATTTTCATGGCCATGATTACCACCAGAGTGGTTGCCGCTCTTGTTCTCATTTTTCTTTCCCCACTGGTTATTGTTGCTCCGATGACTGCTGTCACTGGTATGACCCTGGTTGTGGTCCCTCGGTTGAACGTACTCGTTATCTCGCTCTAATAATTGAGTCATGTTGACAACATCTGAATATAGAGAAAATTTATGAGAAATGAGATAATGACATATGTCGGGTTTTAAACCTCTTAGAAACATCTGCATCATACGTTCCTCATTCTCCACCAAATGTGGTGCAAACCAAGATAACTCCGAGAACTTCGCCTCGTACTGGGACACCGTAATGTTTTTTTGGTCAAGTCTAATAAACTCTACCTCCTTCATATAACGAATACTTTCAGGAAAGTACTTATCATTGAATAGTTTCTGAAATGTTTTCCAAGACATGCTGAGTGCGGCTGTATGGGTATGCTTCACAGATTCCCACAAGTAATCTGCCTCATTACGGAACATAAAGGTGGAGAATGGAACCTTTTGTTCCTCCGTGCATCCCAAGACGTCAAATATCTTGGTAATTTACTTGACCCACGTCTCCGCCTTAATCGTATCCGGTTTTCCCCAGAATTCTGGTAGTCCCAACTCTTTGAACTGCTTGGTTGTGACAAACCGTACGTTGCTATCATTTCCATCTGTATTTTGTACACGAATCTCCTTCGTCTGATTTTGCATGAACTGCAAAAAGCTTCTAAACATCCCATCATTCATCGTCTGATCAGTGGTGTTGTTTACAGGAGAAACATTGCCGGCCTATTGCACGTTCTCCTCATTGGTGAGTAAAGGTGTCTCCACGGTCTCATTTACTCCACTGTTAACATTCTCAGTTGCCATTCTCAAATACTGCCATAAAATAAGGGTTAATTAAAGAAATTAACATATCACATAATATCCCTATATTCTAACCAACCAACAAATAAGCTTAGGTAGGACACACTAGTGAAGGATTTACTCGTCTCTCCCCTCCTAGTTCTATTCCCCGATCTCTGCCAGAGACCATATCCCTAAGCTCTGATACCAATTGTGACTCCCCCAAAATAGGTATACAACACCCATTCTGAGTCGCCAAATACATGGTACAGAAACAACTACAACTTTATTAATACAATTATCGTGCAAAATACGACAACACATAAACTATGAGTTTAAAAACAAATATTATCTTCTAGACAATATCAACACTCAAATAGTTCCGCATTACAATTATTGATACACTATTTTAGAAAATAGCGGGGACTACTGTGACGCCCCCAAAATAGGTCCATTCCACCCAACCCATTCTGAGTCGCCAAATACATGGTACAGAAATAACTACAACTTCAATAATACAAATGTCGTGTGAAATACGACAATACATATTGTGAGTTTAAATACAGATATTGCCGTCTAGACAATATCCACACCCAAATAAGTCCTCATTAATTATTCATACACTATTTTACAAAAATAGTGAGGACAGCTAAAACATCTTCCTAGAACCATCACTCCATACCCGACTCGATCCTCGCTATGTTCTCACCTCCCGAGAAGAAAAAAATGGAACAACAAGGAAAATGGTGAGCTCAACTAGCCCAAAAAAAGAATATTATGACTAAAATAATATACAACAAATTATCGTTAGTCTTCAACAGGGAAAAATCTAATAGAATACAATAGACAACAAGTTTTAGATCAACAAATCCAATGAAAAATAAAGAATCCATTAGAAGAGTCACGTAGAGAATGAATTCTACTGCCTTCTAAGATTTAAAAGTCCATCATCAATATTTCATCCTCAGTAACAACAATCAATATACATCTTTAATCATCTTTGCACTACAGGCCAAAGATATTCATTTGTATCACCAGTTCGTCATGTTCATCTCAACACCTATTCATCTTTGCACTACGGGCCAAAGATATTCAACAACATGTCATCTTTGCACTACGGCCAAAGATATTCATCAATCATCTTTGTACTACAGGCCAAAGATATTCATCAAGTATCACCATTAAGGACTGAGGATGATGAAAAATATTTTTAAGAACGAATCCAGTGAGATAGAAGGACAAATATTAGGGATTCGTACAACAGTTTATCCAAGATCGATAATACTTCATAATAAACGATTTTGAAGCGTAACTCAAAAATAACGATCAAAACATGGATCCAATCAAAGATAGTAGCCAAATAGACATCTTGGACAAAAAGAAAAATTTTCATTTTTCTATGAATAGTGTCGATACGTGAATAGTGCCGTATACGTGAATAGTAACCCCCAGACACAAAAAAGATAGAAATTTCACAAAAAAAACATCTTCACGCTTCGTGAATAGTACTTTCGTGAATAGTAACTTCGTGAATAGTAACTCATGAATAGTAACTCATGAATAGTAATCCCGACATGAAAAAAAGTTCTAAATTTGATAAAAAGTTCAACCAATATTTTGGCATAATGATATTGAAGAAAATAATATCATTTATGAAAGAAATAACATCCCTTACCTCAAAATAACCGTATTTTGATCGAGTTTCAGGATATAGTCGATGTAAACTCGCACCGTATAGCAACACTCAAAGTATACTCACAAGAATACGCTCGATAATATAGAGAGAGAAAGAGAGAAAACTTAGTTTCTGGTGTGATTTTCAATTCTAACTTAGCCCTCTATTTATAGGAAAATGTTAGAACGCCAAAGGAGACTAAATTAATAAAATATATTATTATTTATTCAAAATTTCTACCCACATGTTTTGAAAACTCTAGCATGCCTTCTTTGGTCAAAAACATCAGCCACCCATGTGCCAACAACCACAAAAAGGTTTTTCTTATATAAAATAATTAAAACTTCCAAAAATCAATTATTTCTAACTCCTAACTTCAATAATTCATGATAAATAACCCTTTGTCGGAAAAAATTCAATCTCGCGACTTTTTATAGAAAATTCAATTCTCTACAACTTTACAGAAGGAAGTTTTTCCAAATTCCAAACAGAAATTATCCAAAATCCTCAAATGAGCGATTTTACAGTTTATAATCAATTTTCGGTCAAGAATTGTGTCCACCGACACACAAAACATATGTTAAACATTTAATGCCACAAAAATACTCTTCCTCCTCATATACTCATATATCCCACATTTATTGTAAAAATATTACCGCTTAATATATTATTAAAATAATATATTTAAATGAATTATTTTATCAGAAAAAGATAAAATATTAATTTTCAACAATTGTCACATTAAAAATTTTCTCCATCTATATCCATATAAAATAAATATTTTCTTTATCATAATAATCAATAATTAATTATTTAAAAATAATATTACGTAATCACAATCTCGAAAACAGTAGCTCCCTGTGAAAGAGGGGCTTTCCAATAAGGATTTCTCCTTATCAAGCGCATGAATTAGGTGACCAAACCTCTCCTTAGATGTAACTTTCTAGACATTGCCAATAATGTTATCTCGATAATATTATTCAAATAATATGAATTATTGATTTGATAATGGAAAATACCGTGTAATGACAATTATTGAAACAACAATGATACCAAATATCAACGCAAAGAATTATTGAATCAATATAATATTGAACAAGAATTCATCGTAACAATTATTGAGTAGTGCCTTCTTACGTAAGGATCAATAATTCAATAATACGTAATAATACCGTGTGCTATGTGCAACCACGCCAGACATCAGATTTTAACCACCGTGTAACCCAACGATGTTAATTGGTATAAACTACTGCGTTATTTATAAAAGCTCAAACTTGTCATTTCCTTCATCCGACAGCTTATTTTGTTATGGGGCCCATAATTGACTCGCACTGTGCATTTAATATTCCCCGACAAAGAAGAATATTCCACGACCAAACGAATATTCCCCACAAAAATAAATATTTTAATAACCACTTGTTTATTTTGCAAAAATTGCACATTTCACCCATAACCAAAGCATTATATCAAATTACCACCTTATTAATTAAGAATAATAATTAGAGGAAATTCGATTTTATTTATAAAAATTTGGGGTCTTACAACTACTAAAACGACATTCTAGAACCTTCATTCCATACCCCGACTAGTACTCGCTACATTTTCGCCTCATGAGAAGAAAAATGGAATAAAAAAGAAAAGGGTGAGCTCAACTAGCCCAGTAAAGAATATTATAACTAAGATAACATAGAACAAATTATCGTTAGTCCTTAACAGGGAAAAAAATCTGATAGAATACAATAGACAACAAGTTTTAAATCAATATTCGCAGCGGAAATAATAATTCATTAGAAGAGTTACGTAGAGAATGAAATCTACTTTCTTCTATGAATTTAAAAGTTTTTCATCAATATTTTATCCCTATAACATCAATCAATAAACATCTGCAATCAAATATTCATCTTTGCACTACAGGCCAAAGATATTCATCAATTGGTCATGTTCATCTCAACACTTGTACATCTTTGCAGTACGGGCCAAAGATATTTAACAGAAAATCATTAATCTTTGCACTACAGGCCAAAAATATTTAGTAATATCATCATTTAGGACTGAGGATGATGAAATTTATTTTAAAGAAAACGAATCCAGTGAAACAAAAGAACAAATATTAAGGATTCGTACTTTAAACAATCCAAGTTCAAAAATACTTCGTAAATAATCATAGTTAAGTAAAATTCAAGTATGATCAAAACATGGATACAATCAAAGCTAGTATCCATAATAGATATTTTGGATAAAAAATGAAAATTTAATTTTTTTATGAATAGTGCTGTATACGTGAATAGTAACCCCGACACTAAAAGATAAGAATTTCACAAGAAAAATCTTACCAATATTCCGGCATAACGATATTAGAAGAAATAATATCATTTTTAAAAAAAATAACATCCCTTACTTCGAAAAGGCGCATTTCTATTTCCACTAGAATACGTAATATAGTCTTGAAGGAACTTGCAATAGAATAGCAACACTCAAAGTATCAAAATACTCACAAGAATACGCTAGATAATATAGAGAGAGAAAGAGAGAGAAAACTTGTTTTTGGTATGATTTTCAATTCTAACCTAAGCACCCTATTTATAGGAAAATGCTTAGAACACCAAAGTAGAAAATTTAATAAAATAATAATATTTATTATAATTTCTCTACGCCAACCTTTGAATTCAGATTTCAAACATGTTTAACAACAAGTGAGCCCACCAATAATAACAAAAATGTTTTTTTTTAAATATTTAAACTTTCAAAAATTAATTATTTCAAAATTTCAATAATTCATAATAAATAGCCCTTTTATTAGAAAAATTCAAATCTTATGTCCATTCCATAGTAAATTCAATTCTCTACAACTTTGTAGTTTTAAGTTTTTCCAAATTCCAAACAGAAATTGACCGAAATCCAATACGGACGATTTTACATGTTATAATCAAATTTCAGTCAAGAAATGGGGTCCACAAACATGAAAAACATGTTTTCAATATTTTTATTAAATAAATACTCTTCCTTTTCATATATTCATATCCCACATTCATTGTAAAAATATCACCATTATTATATTATTAAAATATAATAATATATTTAAATGAATTATTTTATAAGAAAAGATAAAATATCAATTTTTCAACAATTGTCACTTTAAAATTTTCTCCATCTATATCCATATAAAATGAATAGTTTCCTTATCATATAAATCAATAATTAATTATTCACAAATAATATTACAGAATCACAATATCGACAACGAGGCCGTTCCTAGGAAAGATGGGGCTTTCTAATAAGGATTTCTCCTTACTAGCGCGCAATTAGGTGATCAAATCTCTCCTTAGACAGAACTTTCTAGACATTGACAATAATGGAATCTAATAATATTACTCAAATAATATGAATTATTGATCTGATAATGAAAAATACTGTGTAGTGACAATTATTAAAACAACAATAATATAAAATATCAACGCAATAATTATTGAATCAATAAAATAAAATATTGAACAGTAATTACTGTAACAATTATTGAGTAGTGCCTTCTTACGTAAGAATCAATAATTGGTGCAATACCGTGTGCTACTATGTTTTAACCATCGAGTATTTCAACAGTATTAATGATAACAACTACGCCGTTATTTATAACTTATACTTGTCGTTTTCTTCATCCAATCGCTTTTCGTTATGGGTCCCACACAAGGCTGCGCCGTCGTACGAATATTCTCCGACAGTAAGAATATTCCACGACCAAACGAATATTTATCGACAACAATGAATATTTTATAACCACTTGCTTATTTGAAATATTTGTGCATTTTACCCATAACTAACCACATTAATCAAATCAACCGTTACTATTTTAAAATAATAAATAGAGGAAATTTAATTTCATTTATAATAAGTTGGGGTCCTACAACAGTAATACGCGTGGTTGCATAGTAGCACACGATATCGATTATTGATGCTTATGTAAGAAGTCACTCAGTTGTACTCAATTATTGCTACAATAATTGCTGCATAATATCTCTCATATTATTGATTCAATTATTGTCACAATATCATCTGCATAATATTTATTATTATTAAATCAATAATTGAGATGACAAAGTTATTCATATTATTATTTGCAATATTGACGATGTCTAGAAAGTTCTGTCGAGGAGAGGTTTGGTCACCTAATTGCGCACCGATACGGAGAAATCCTCATCGGAAAGTCCCCTCCTTCTTGGGAATGATCTAGTTGTTAAATATTGTGAGTTATAATATTAATGATGAATAAGTTCGTGTTAATTAAAGATGAAATTGACATTTCCATATTTGATGTCTTGGGATGCTCCGAGGAGCAAAAGTTTCCCTCTTCCACCTTCATGTTGCGAGGAGAGGCAGATTATTGGTGGGAATAAGTAAAACGTACTCAGCCTGCCGAACTCAAAATGTCTTGGGAGAAGTTCCAAGAGCTGTTCAACGACAAGTACTTTCCTAAAAATATTCGTCACATGAAGGAGGTGGAGTTTATCAAGTTGGAGCAAAATAATATGACTGTCGCAGTACGAGGCTAAGTTTGCTGAGTTGTCCCGGTTCGCATCCAATTTGGTTGATAATAAGGAGAGAATGACGCGAATGTTTCTGCGAGGTTTGAGACCCGAAATACGTCAATACCTCATTTCTCACAAATTATGTTTATATTCAGATGTAGTGAATAGGGCTCAGTAATTGGAGAACAATAATGAGCCAGCCCAGCCAAAAGATAACGAGCAACAACATGATAATAATCGTACCAGTGGCAACGACCATCGGAACAACGATAACCATCGTGAAAGAAATTATCAGGCAAGAAATGGTAACCACTTCGGTGGTATTCATGGCCAAGATAATAGAAGAAATGGTTCAAGTGGAAAACTCAAGAAGAGAAGATTTAACGATGATGGGAAGATGTCGGTAGCAGCCCTAGCACCAGCAAAAAATTCTAGGGGAGTAGAACGACCGCCAGTTAGATGCTACAGATGCGGAGAGGAGGGACACATAAGTCCAAACTGTTCACAGCCTTCCAAGGTATGTTTTAGTTGTGGAAAAGATGGTCACACAGCTCAATTTTGTCTTGTAGCAAAATGAAATCCAGCTGGGACGGTGGCACCAAAGGCGGATACGGAAAAAACAAATTCGTCGGTTTCAGGAAGAGCGTTTTTCGTGACTTTTCAAAAAGCGAGTAACCCGAGAGAAGTTATCACGAGTTAGTTAATCATAAACTCTTGCGAAGTCTATACCTTGTTAGATACCAGTTCTACCCATTTTTTTTATTTCTCTTACTTGTGTTCAACGTTTAAATTTAACTCTGGAGAAATTAGATTTTGACTTATCTATTGAAACTCCGTTAGGAGAAACCTTCATTACATGTACTATCCAAGTCTTGGATTAGAGTCACAGTTTTTAAATGATAATTCTATCGTTAATAAATTTCCTGACGTATTCTCGAAGAACTTCCTGGCCTACCCCAGAGCGTGAAATTGAATTTTGTATTGACCCCAGTACAAAACCCATTTCTAAAACCCTTAAATATTTCTTCAACCAAAACGAATGTATAATGCGCCAAAGACATTGGCTCGAGCTGTTGAAGATTACGGCCATACCATTCAATATCATCGTGGAAGAGCGAACATGGTAGCTGACGCATTGAGTAGAAGATCGTATGCGTTTACGAGTGCGATGTTGTTAACACAAAAACCCATTTCGTATAACTTACAAATGATAAAGATAGAGTTAAAGACTCTAGGGGCCCACGTGGTGATGTCAAATAATACTAGTAGAATCGACGTTAACCGATGAAGTTAAAACCGCTCAAGCTACACACCCAGAGCCGATGAATGTGAAGAAGAAGGTTCAAGAGGGCGTTATTCTAGAAGCAAGAATCGACGAAGAGAGTAAATCTCAACCCTCGATTTAATTGGCCCATTTGAAATCCTCGATCGAGTAGGAACTGTGGCCTATAGACTCGTTTTACCGCCATGTATGTCGCGTGTTCATAACATTTTTCAGTTATCGATGTTACGTAAATATTTGGACGATCCGAACAACATTATTGAATTAGAACTAGACGAGATAGCAGAAGATTTAACGTATGAGGAGATACATGTTGGATATGAATGAATATATTCTATGCTTAAAGGTTATACCTCAAGAGTTAGAATCTGACGAGGTATCATCATCTCTTCGACATACCAAGTACGTACATAAATTTCGAGGGCAAAATTTCATAAGGAGGGGAGATTGTGAGATCCTGAATTTTATGAAATGAAAGTATTCATTTTTTTATAATTATTATGTTATTTAGTAAATGGTTATATTGATAAAGATTAAAGTTAAGGGTGATATTTGAAAATTTTGCAATGTAAGCAAGTTGATATGAAATATTCGTTGTGTCGGGGAATATTCGATTGGTCGAGGAATATTCGTTTCAACAGGGAATATTCGTACGACGTCACAATCATTGGTGGACCCCACAACAGAAGTATTGTCGTAGTTAAAAAATGATAGAATTATCTTTTTATAAAAATAATGGCGAAAATTTTACCGTTAAACTGTTGAACTACCCAGTAGTAAAACTACAGTAATACGTGTGGTTACATAGTAGCACACGGTATTGATTATTGATGCTTACATAAGAAGTCACTTAGTTATACTCAATTATTGCTACAGTAATTGTTGCATAATATCTCTCATATTATTGATTCAATTATTATCACAATATCATCTGCATAATATTTTTTATTATTAAATCAATAATTGAGACGACAAAGTTATTCATATTATTATTTGCAATATTGACGATGCCTAGAAAGTTCACATAGAGAGAGGTTGGTCACCTAATTGCGCTACCAATAGAGAAATCCTTATGGAAAGCCCCCTCTTTCCTGGGAATGATCTGGTTGTTAAATATTGTGAGTTATAATATTAATGGTGAATAAGTTCATGTTGATTAAAGATGAAATTGATATTTCCATTGTGTTAGGATTATTAGTGTTAGTGAAAATCGACATATATTCCGATAATAATTGATGTCTGGGGGTTATATTTACCAATCGGGTAATTAATCGGATAAATGAGCAATTAATTGCTATTAATTCACATGCTTATAACTATGTGTTCACATGTGTGTACTATTGATTCACATGTATATACTATTAGGGGAGGTGGTGCAAGATTGATAATACTTGCATGACTAAATTAAAAATGAAGGTATAGATGAAGGTATTATACTGTAATTATTTTTTTCACATGTATAGAACTATTGAGTCACATGATTGTACTATTGATTCACATGATATACTATTAGGGGAGGTTGTGTAAGTTTGATAATACTTGCAGGACTAAATTAAAAATGAAAGAAAAGATGAATGTGACACCCCCAAAATTGGTCCAATTCATCCAACCTATTCTGAGTCGCCAAATACATGGTACAGAAAACAACTACAACATTATTACTACAATTGTCGTACAAAATACAACAACACATATGTTGTGAGTTTAAATACCAACTGTGACTCTGGACACCAACTTATGTCAGCACCTCACACTGATACATTACATAAAGGTATAGTCAATAATTATTTTAGAAATTAAATCTTTGGATAATGCTCAAGGAAACCTTCGTACATGGGAGGCCATGAATATAAGTTATGATAGATATCATATGACTCGAGAATTATCCTTGGTTGATCCAATAGACCCCAAAGAAAAATGTGAAGATTACTATCTTGATCATTCTGATTAGGTGCACTTTTGACTCTTTCAAAGTCGGGTTCTCATCACCCTATTGTTGTTCGCCAAAATTAATTATTAAGTGATGTATAAAATACGACACATATCTTAGGACCTCAATACAATTATATATTGCATGTCATGCCATTTTATAATGTATTGAGAATGTTGATTATATCACGTTCTAGCCTTATGTTCTGATGATAACTTGCTCGTTGGTACTAAATTGTGTATTGTGGATTTCAGGAAACTATTTCAAGAAGTGTTTGATGGATTACTCCAGAAGTTTGATGAATTTTTGAGTCTTAAGGAAAATATGTAAGGTCATTGCAAATATTTAATTTTTCAATTCAAGGCTCTAGGACATTTTATGTGTGCATTAATTAATATTTTGTACATGTCCCAAATATGTTATTCACTGCTATTTGCTATCAAGAGAAATGTTAGCATGCATGCGTAGGAGTTCTGTTCAAGTGATACACGTATTAATGCATTGTGATCTTCTTTCCATTTATTATGGATTGATTATATATTAGAAAGGAAGTATAATATATATGGTGGTAGTGGATCTTGATTAGAAGTCTAAAAGTTGCATATATATTGGAAATTGATAGTAATGATTATCTTGGGAAGATGTATGTTGCCATTAATTATGGAACTAACATTTTCTAAGGAGTCTAGTATTAATAAAGTTCTGTGCTAGTAGGAGATAGTCAGTTACTTTATTAAGGCGGCAGTTATGATTATGGGCTACATGTTTTACACGGAACTTATTATCTTTTTGGCTTATCTTTGACATAGTCTATATTTTTTTTTTCCAACAGTAACAATATTATAGTTTATCTTTGGGATTTTTATTGGCAACGTTATTATTGTTACAACGAAAATGTGTTGTATGAGAAACGGTAATATATTGGGCTATAAAAACAGCTAAGAACAGTGATCAGTTACAACACTTACAACACTTGAATTAATATTTTTGCACTCATATACTTTGAAAGCTATTCTATTCTTGGTGCAAATTTTGAGCTGCTGATTCATTAATTTCAGTCAATTTTCGTGGGCATTATATTGGTGATATCTTTTATTATTTCTATTTGATCATTGCATTTATTAGTTGAGCATTGCATTGTTAAATTGCTTATTTGCTTTGATCATTAGACCTCTATCATTGTAATCTTAAATTTGTTTTTAGACTATGTGTTATCTAAGGGATTGAATCCAGGTGGATTAAGATTTGTTTACGAACAGGTTCAAGGAAGCATAGGTGCTTAAGGAGTGCATTGGTGCACAAGGAGCAAGAGTGCTCAACCGAATTATTGTTATTCAATTTTATAGAATCTGTATTGTAACAAGAGTCTTTTAAAGAAATAAAAGAGAGTCTCCAATACTAGTTGGTATTGGACGTGGAGTAGGCTATTATTATAAAGGGTAATAGTCGAACCATGTAAAAATCTTGGTGTTATTTTTTATTACTTGATTTAACTTAATTTCATTTAAGTTTATTGGTTTGTTATATAAAATCTAATCGTGAGACTTTTTGGTTATCATTGAATATTTTATTTACAAAAACACCAAGATATTTTCTTAAACAAAAATTCAATTCGGTAGACCATATTCATTCAGCAAGCTGCATTCATTAATTCAGTTGACTGCATTCAATAACTTAGTTTAAATTTTTTAATTGGTCATAGTTTGTATCCACACTTATTCAACCCCCCCCTTCTAAGTGTGCCTTATCTGAATTTCAGAGAAACTTTGACAGACTCAGACCATCACACTATTCCCCTGTTAACCCCGCTCGACCCAGCTACACTTTTATTACCTGAAAGGAATTGTGAAACAAAAGGGTGAGCACAACTAGCTCAGTAAAGAATATCATGACTAAAGATAATTAAATTATCAATAGCCTTCATCAGTAATAAATCAGAGATTTAGAACATATGGTAGATGATAAAACTTTTCAACCATAGTTGCAGCGGAACGAGCAATCCATTAGAAGATTCAAATAGACCATAAAGTCTATTATCTTCTCCATGTTAAAAGTCCACCAACAATGTTTTATTCCTGTAACATCAATCAACAGTTCCTGTCCATAATCATGTGAATAACTCATAACCATAAGCGTGGTTCTAAATTCCTCTTCTCATCCAGGATGAAGATAATTTACATCACCTGTCTTTACCTAAAACATCAAAGATCATGGTTATACCAAATCACAGTTCCTGTTCATAATCATACTAACAAGTTCATCTTTGCACTACGGGCCAAAGATATTCATTAACAGTTCATCTTTGCACTACATGCCAAAGATATTAAGCAACATGTCATCTTTGCACTACGGGCCAAAGATATTCATCAACAATTTATCTTTGCACTACAGGCCAAAGATATTCAACAACATGTCATCTTTGCACTACGGGCCAAAGATATTAATATCTTAAAGAAATATATAATCATTTCAGAATTTATATAAACAGTAATTATAACCATGTTGCTCAATTCACCTTTGCACTTAAGCTAAAGATATTCAATTATAAATTCAATGGTCATGATCATACCAGTCAACAATTCATCTTTGCACTACTGACCAAAGAGAACCCATAGTCACAATCATTCCAATAATCTACCCATCTTTACACTCAAGTCAAAGAGAAATATCATCATTAGGGTTATAAAAATGTTATATATGATAATAAAAACAATATGATCAACAACTACATTTAATTCCAAGAGTAAGATTCATGAATCAACGATAATTTGGTTAGAAAAAGAAACCAATTTTGTCGTGAATAGTACCCATAAATAGTAACTTGTGAATAGTAACTCATGAATAGTAACTCGTTAATAGTAACTGTAATGCCCCAAAATCAGGTCTATTTTCACATCCGGATTCCGTACATAACGATCCCATCTTCTTCCAAACATACATCATTATATACTTAAATATAACAACATATACCTTCAAATCCCAGATTCTAGAAACCTTATAACTTTTTTCATTACAAATAATTATAAATACATTATTCATTGCATCTTACAAGAGTGACTTTTATCCGCCACCAAGGATACATAACAGTTCTTCAAACTAATCTAAAGTTCATTTAACTTATTATATATTACAAGTCTTCGCTCGATCTTCTCGCTCATCAACATTCTGAATGGCACTTCATCTGCATACCGTCAGCTTGATCTTTACGAGATCCTTAAGTTCTTCTAACATCGTTCGCTGAAAATGTTTTGCATTTAAAGAAAATGTGAGCATTCAATTGCCCAGCAAGTCATAACAGTTGAACAAACATCATCAAGAATTCAAACATTCTTTTAAGACTTCAATAATCGAACAAAGGTTATGAAGCAGCTTGAATAATAGGAATAATCTCGATTCCTATCATTTTTAAAACAACATTCACTTTAATTTTAAAATGCTTTCATTCTTCTACCTTTTTCATACACATTCTGTCTGGCTAGAATCATTAGCACAGACTTAACAATAACAGATCATGTATGAATAGAGCATTCTCTTATTGAACAGTTAAATCACAGAACAGTTCATCTCATAGAAACACCGAAGTGTTCACATTGTGGCATAAGGCCTTATACGTTCTACCACCTTGCACAAATATCACACATTAGCATATAGACGGAACTTCTCAAGTTCAACATCTGAGAATTTCAAGAAACTACCATTCATTTGAAATATGAATGAAGTTAGGAAACTTGCCTTATGCCCAGCTATAGCTTACACTGAACTGCTCATTCCAGTTCCTATGTAGCACATAATAAAAATAACACATACACTAATTAGTCATGTATATTTAACTTATGCATTAGTTTGCTTAACTTTACTTCTTAGGGTTCGCGTTCTTGTAACCTAATTTTATGCGACCACTTTCATTACCGTTCTACGACTTCATGACATATGGAGATGTCTTACTTTTACCTTCATCATCTTTGATGTTTTACATCTTATGTTCTTCTTATAACTTCTCTAGGACTCAGCACACATCGCTCCTCTGCTAGTAGTCCATATGGTACTCTGAGTGGTTTCCCACAAACAACCAACAAACAAGTTCCCGTCTCGTCTACACTGCCCATAATAGTGAGTTAGATCGGTTGCCAGTTTTATATATACCTTCGCTCTCTGAAGGAATTGTTTAGCCCAGCTCCCATATTTCAATCATCAAAGATTACAATTGTACTACAACTTAACTTATCTTAACTTATCCGAACTTATTAAACTATAATCTTTGTTAAGTTAATTTCTCATTCCTTATGGATTCCTGGTAACTAAATGCCACCCCTCAGGATTCATTCTTATACGACTCAACTTTGGCTTTTATTACTATTATTATCGTTCATTACGGCTTTCTCGATAATTCATGTCTTACTTACTACCTTTGTCAACGTCTAGGTCATACAACCAGGGTATACTTAGAATGTTTGTTCAACGTGAATACTATTCATGAGGATCGTTTACGTATTCAACGTTCACGTTGCTCGTCTTTTAATCTCTCATTCAACCTTTACTCAAGGTTTTAATCGCTTTCGATCGTTATTCATCCCATGAATCACATGTTCATTATTCTTTCTTAATGTCAAAGCCATACTGTTCGTTGTATGCTAAGACTGCTTGCAACTGCGTTACGTTTACGTTTATTCTCTTATTGATCTTTTAATCTCTTTCGACCATTTCGTTCAACCTGTACTAAAGGTTTAATTCACTTGTTTAAGTGTTATATTAGTTGAACATTATGTTCTTTATCTTCCCGTACGTTTCCCCTAAGAGTTGAGCAGTTAAAAGCTCTTCTCTGGCTTTTTCCCTACACTGGCACTACGACGCCACTCTCTTCTTTATCTCTCACGCCACAACACGAGTTTGTAGTACCCGGCTTCCTGGTCTGGCGCTGCAGCGCCACCTTACAAGGCATGGTTGGTGCCGCGGCGCCAAGCCCTAACCCTAGAAAATTTCTTTAAGTTTTAAATCCAATTTGAGACGCTTACTTCCCGCTTCCATAACTTATTCGTTATAACTCGGAACGAGGTCGTTCCAAAGCCATTCTCTTCCTTATCTTATGTACTTCAATACCCCCCAGATAAAACTTTGTTCTAAATCCGTTAACGTTCAATTTGATTAGCTTGATCTTCACCCTTTATTCGTTTTACGTTTTAACGCTCTTCGTTTGTTCGTCCGTAATTCGGTTATCCAAACTAGGAATTCGTTCATTCTTGAGTCCATGACTCACATTTTCTATGTTCTCGTACATTCTTATGAAACCCTACACGTTTGGGTTCATTTACTAACTTTCTAATTTTCGTTCATCTTTTACAAAATTTTCGCCTTAACTTCGTTATAGCTAAGTTTTAATCCATTCTTCATGAACGTTTCTACCATTCCTAACCAAGCAATATGCATCTAACTTATACGTAATGGTTTTAAACTTGTCCATCAACAACAATTATCCTACGATGGTTTTAAATTTGTCCATCAACAACGTTCTTCGTGTTCTTCGTTCGTTCTTCATTTTTAATTGATATTTTTGATTACGATTTCACTTTTTATTGGAATTTGACGTTATAGATCATCATTCCTTACTTATTTCACCTACTTATTTATATAATCCACTTGGATCGTTCTAATTCATTACGAATCTTATACTTCCTTAAGAAATTTATAAACTAAACTTCAAATTCTTATTTTCATTATTTCTCATGATTTCAACCATATGAAATCATTCATAACCTCATCTAATTCTTATTCTCATTAGTTTATGTTTTAAACATATAGGACTTAAAGAGAATTTAAATTTGACTAGGTTTTAAGTTACCTCTCTTCCTTATTTTTCTTCCGCTAGACAAAGCCGGCGATTCACAAGCTTTTCTATTTCACGATTACTTTTGATCCGATCATCCATGCTCATGCTCTTCTTTCTCCCCCTTCATCCGAACCCTCTCTCTCTAGTTTGTAGTATTTTCATAATCTCATTTAAATGAATTAAGCTTACTATTTATAGAAAACAAAGGCCACGGGTATTTTAGTCATTTCACCACCCAGCCTCCTTACTATTCACACCTCCTTACTATTCATGACTTTGGTGTTAAGTTAACTTAGCCCTTAAGTCTACTTAGCCTTTAAGTTTCGTGGTTCCGTCGTTCAGGTTTTCGTCCGACAGTTTTAAAAACTGCGATTTTCGAAATCCAAATATTTTTGGATATTTTGTCTTTCCTTTACCGATTAACTTTTACGTATTCTTTGGATCTCTGAAAAACTGAAAAACACTTTTTGGTGTCAAGCATTTTCCTTCACGTTTTCCCCTAACATAGCTAAATGAGTGAAAAGTACACAACAGTACTTATCGTTATTTTTATTTTGTCCGATTTCTGCACATTTTTCAAGAAAAACTTTTATCGGCTTGCTTAACTTTTCACGACATATTATCGGCAAATCTTTCGACGGAATGTCATTTCGATATACCAAACTCTCAGAAAGGCTTAGGTTATTCAAACCCTAACCCTTAGGTTTCGTCGGGTGAATAGTGCCTATTTCGTCTTTTTTCCCAAAAATATTTTACTCGTTCAACCTAGCTCGTAACTAGAATCCTCTTGACTTATAATCATCCTATGTTCTAGAACAATTAATAAACACATAGCACATAATATTATTAATAAAAATTCATTTTATTAATAACTAATTCTTTAAAACTTAAATTCTTGAAAATCCGAATTTTCGGGTCGTTACAGTAACTCATGAATATTAACTCATAAATAGTACTTCGTATTCATACATAGTACCGAATACGTAAATAATGTCATATACGTAAATAGTGCCATATACATGAATAGTGTCGTATACATAAATAATGTCGATATCACGAATAAAGTCGATATCGTGAATAAGAACCCCCAATACGAAAAGGTAAAAATTTTACAATAAAATTCATATCAATATTTTAGTAAAATGATATTGAAAGAATAACATCATTACGAAGAAAATAACATCCCTTACAATACCTTACCTCAAAAGAGCAGTACTTCTGACTTGAATATCGGATATGACGCTGAAGGAAACTTACACTAATTAGCAACTCTCAAAGTATCAAAATACTCACAAAAATACGCTCGATAATATAGGGAGAGAAAACTTATGTTTCTGATGTGATTTGCAATTCTAACTTAGCACCCTATTTATAGGAAAATATTAGAACGTCGAAGCAGACTTGACCTGCTACCTAATGGCTTTACCTACTACTATTCCCACCCACCACTTTTGAAACTGAATTTCAGCACATTTTCACCAACCAAAGTGGGGCCCACTCATTCTAGAATTTTCCACCAAAAATCATTTATAAACATAATTTCTGAATCAGTCACCTCTTAAAATTTATAAAAAATCATACGTTAATTTTTAACGGTTCAAAATTTGTGGACATATACTCAGTTTATATATGTATAACATATCCAAAAATCACAACGATCCAACGGTCGGATTAAAAATTATAACTCACGCAATATATGTCAAGAACACTGATTTTTCGGATTATGAGTCCTTCGGACCAGTTTCATTCAAACAGTCACTACGAAAACTCCATAATGAATTTTTGGGTGATTCCAATTTCTACGATTAGCTTACTACCAGGGCTTTCTTTTGATATATGGCTCATCTCCTAACTCATTATACACAAAGAGTTATAGATTTTACAAAATCAAGTAATAAACTAATTTTCTGAAAATTTCCAAATTTCATTCTTCATGTCGACAAAATACTAATAAAACACCTCAGCATTAATTCCTTCATTTATATCCATATAAAATATATATTTCCTTATCATATAAATCAATAACTAATTGTTCACAAATAATATTACCGAATCACAATAATGACAACCAGGCCATTCCCAGAAAAGAGGGGGGTTTCCGATAAGGATTTCTCCTTACTGGTGCGCAATTAGGTGATCAAACCTCTCCTTGACTGAAATTTCTAGACATTACCAATAATGCTATCTAATAATATTATCCAAATAATATGAATTATTGATCCGATAATGGAAAATACTGTGCCGTGACAATTATTGAAACAACAATAATATAAAATATCAACACAACAATTATTGAATCAATAAAATAAAATATTGAACAATAATTATCGTAACAATTATTGAGTAAAGTGCATTCTTACGTAAGAATCAATAATTCAAAATATCAGCAATACCGTGTGCTACTTGTACTACCCACGCATATTATCATTTTAACCACCGGATTTCCAATAGTGTTAATTCAGAATAACTATGTCATTATTTATAAAAACTTAAACTTGTCATTTTCTTCATCTGACAGTTATTCTGTTATGGGGCCCACAAATGGCTGAGTCGTCTTATGAATATTCCTCGACAACAAGAATATTCCACGACCGAACGAATATTCCCCGACAACAAGTAATTTATAGCCACTTGCCCATTTTGAAAAAATTTCATATATCGCCCTTAACTTTACTTTCTATCAATTTAACCATTTACTGAATAATAATTGTGAGACCCCAACTTTATGAATAAAGAATAATTTTTTTGAAATATATTTTTGAATATTATGGTGTGGATTTGATATAATATTATAGTTGTGGGTAATATTTACAAATTTTGCAAAGTAAGCAAGTGGTTATATAATATTAATATTCGATTGGTTAGGGAATATTCGTTTTAACAGGGAATATTCGTACGACGGTACAATCATTAGTGGACCCCACAACGGAAGAATTGTCGTAATTAGAAAACGACATAATTATCTTTTTATAAAAATAACAGCGGAAGTTTTACCGTTAAACTTTTGAACTACCCGGTAGTAAAAGTACAGTAATATGCGTGGTTGCATAGTAGCACACGGTATTGATTATTGATGCTTACGTAAGAAGTCACTCAGTTATACTCAATTATTGCTACAGTAATTGCTGCATCATATCTCTCATATTATTGATTCGATTATTGTCACGGTATCATCTGCATTATATGATATATTATTAAATCAATAATTGAGACGAAAAGGTTATTCATATTATTAAATTGCAATATTTACAATGTCTAGAAGTTCTGTCAAGGAGAGGTTTGGTCATCTAATCATGGCGCCAATAAGGAGAAATCCTTATCTGAAAGCCCCTCTTTCCGAAACGACTGGTTGTTAAATATCATGAGTTATAATATTAATGATGAATAAGTTCGTGTTGATTAAAGATGAAATTGATAGTTCCATTGTGTTAAAATTATTAGTGTTAGTGGATATCGACATTTACTTCGATATTAATTAATGTCTGGAAGTTATACTAACCAGTTGGGTAATTAACCGGATAAATGAGTAATTAATTGCTATTAATTCACATGATTATAACTATACTGTAATTCGTATTTTCACATGATTATAACTATTGATTCACATGATTGAACTATTGATTCACATTATTTACTATTAGGGGAGGTGGTGCAAGTTTGATAGTACTTGCAGGGCTAAATTAAAAATGAAAGAAAAGTTGAAGGTATTATACTATAATATGTCGAGCCCCAAAACGTGCAATTATCGAAATTATATTTTCCTATAAATAGAAGCTCATTCTTCCTTCATTTCTCACAAATTCACTAAAGCTTTAGAGCAATTATTATAGAGAGAAATTATTGAGAGAAAGAAGAAGAGAAGTCTACTACCTCACTATTCCAATATCCAGTTTCTTCTAAGGTAAGGGGTATTATTTTTTTTCGTATTCATGAAGAGAGCTTCTATTATTCCATTCTTTATTATTATGTTGGAATAACCTGTCTATGCGAAGTACCGCATACATGGTGAAATTCTCCTGTTATTCCATTCTTTATTATTATGTTGGAATAACCACCTATCAAGTACCGCATACATGGTGAAATTCTTCCATTATTCCATTCTTTATTATTCATTGGAATATCACATGCATCTGCGGATTACGCTAGATCTGGTTCCATTCTTTATTATTCTATTAGAATAACCTCGTGCATCCTGGCCTATCGCATGCATGGTGAATTCTTCCATTATTCCATTATTTATTATTACATTTGAATATCAAAATGCGGGTATTCATCATTCCCTTTATTATTTTGTTGGAATAACTTGAGTCGCCAAATTCTTCCATTATTTTGTGATTCTCCAAAATTAGGTATACTTCAATCTTAATAAAAATACAACCAAATACAACTTAATAATACAATCGTGCGTGTAAAATACGACAAAACATAATCTAAGAGTTTTAATACGTATATTGTCATCTAGGAAATATACAAACTCAAAGGAGTCCTCATTACATTTATTGTCACACTATTTAGTTAGCATAGTGAGTACTACTAATGCTATCATCTGGACCGTCACTCCTTTCCCCGACTCGTCCCAGCTATATTCTCATTTCTTGAAGAGAATAGTGAAAGAAAGGGTGAGCTCAACTAGCCTAGTAAGAAATATTATGACAAAGATAATACAGAATAAATTATCATTAGTCTTCAACAATGTTAAACTGATAAAATACAATAGATATAAAGTTTAACTGCAGCGGAACAAGCAATACATTAGAAAAGTCAAGTAGAGAATAAAATCTACTATCTTCTATGATTTAAAAAGGTTTTTCATCAATTTTATCACCGAGACTCAAATTTTAATAAATAAACCACATCATCGAATCATCCCCGCACTACTAGCCAAGGAAATTCATTAAATCATCAATGGTCATGACTATACTGAATAATCCCCAGTCATAATCATACCAAGTCCATCTCTGCACTTAAGCCAAAGATATACAACAATAAAACCAATAATCAACAATCCATATTTGCACGTAAGCCAAATATATACAACAAGAAAACAAACAATCAACAATCCATCTTTGCACGTAAGCCAAAGATAACTTTCATCGGCATATAAGCATGAGGATGATGACAATGATATAAGCATTAATCAAACTAAAAAAGGATAAATATTAAAGACTTTAAATTTATCCAAATATTATCAACTACTCATAATCTAATATTATTAATATCATAACAATATTTTAATCACCTCTAAACTTATAAACAATTTATTTCAATTGTTTATACTTTACCAAATAATACATTTAATCATTCAAAGAATGTCATAATCATAAGATTTCATCACCAATGATCAAATCCCTTATCAACAATCTACATATACCTTATATAGGATTTTCAAGCCATAAAATCCTATTTTTCAACTTTGTTACTTCACATAACATATTTAACTCATATATCCGTAACTAAACTATTTTCATGAAAAATACCAAATCAGTCCCAAAAATATTTCTTTTTTGGGATTTATGAGAATATAGTCCCATAATGAACACATATTTTTCTCGAAATTTTTAAAATTCATTTACTATTTTTCAAAAATCAATTTCTAATTAATTCCTTAAGAAATTAGCTACCTCAAGTTTATCTCCAAAAATTCCCAAATCTTGGCAGGATCTTACACATGTTAACGTGAGTCTCCAGTTTAAATTTCATGGTCATCGGAGTTATAGAACTCTGGTTATAGCATTTTTCATCGGAAAAACCTAAATATTGAAATGGTCATAATTTTCTCATTTTAAGTCGGAATGAACTCATTTTTGGACCATATACTTTCATGTCCCAAAAGGCCAGAATTTTTCTCACAATTTAAGTGGCCGAAACAACCCTTCTAAAATCTGGACAGTAGCATTTCGGTAATTTTCAGCTTTTTGACTCCTTTGCTAAAATCACCACACACGAAAATCTACAACACCTTTTCCAAAGGATTCCACTTGGAGATGCTACAAAACTCATAGATCTAACTCTAGAACTTGACCACACTCAAAAATTCAAAATATAATAGAGATATGGTCAATTGAATTTCATGTTCCATTTTCACCAAAATTTGATTTTCAACCCTTTGTGATTTCTAAGAAACTTTCATGTTTTCACATAATAACCAACATAACTCATCATAACACTTACTAATACTTCATATACCCATGATTTTCATCACCCAAAGCTTTTATTATGACTCTCATCATAATCAACGTAACTGCATCATTTCCACAATTTAATATGGAATGAATACTAAGGATCATTCACCACGCATGTGGTAATCCACTTATACAAAGTTATTCCAACATAATAATAAAGAATGGAATAATGTATGATTCACCATGCATGCGATAGAGACCGCATGCATGTGTTATTCCCAATGTAATAATAAATAATGGAACCAGTCCCACGAAACGCATGCATGTGATATTTCAACAGAATAATAAATGCTAAATAATAAATAATGGAATCAGTCCCATGCGTAAAAATGCACGTATGTGATATTACGACACAATAATAATAAATGTGAATAATAAATAATGGAACCAGTCCCACAGAAAACGCATGCAGATGATATATTCCGACGTAATAATAAAGAATGGAATAACAAACAGAATTCCACCATGTATAAACGATGATTGATTGATAAACAAAGTTATTCCAATGTAATAATAAAAAGAATCGGAACCAGTCGTAAAATTTGCAATAAACAGTGATATTCCAATGTAATAATAAAGAATTAAATAATAGAAGAATTTCACCATGTATATGGTATTTCAGATAAACAAAGTTATCCCAACATAATAATAAAGAATGGAATAAAAGAAGAATTTCACCATGTATGCGATTGCTTACAAACAAAAGTTATTCCAACATAATAATGAAGAATGGAATAACAACTCTTACGAGTATTGAAAGAAGTAATTCTCTTCATGAATACGAAAGGAATAATACCCTTTACAGTACAACAAATAATATCCCTTATCTCAAAAGAAGACTGGATACTTGAATAGTGAGGGAGCAGACTTCTTCTTCTTCTCTCTCAATTTCTCTCTCTATAATAATTGCTCTAAAGCTTTTGTGAATTGGTGAGAAATGAAGGAAGAATGAGCTTCTATTTATAAGAAAATATAGTTTCGATAATTGCACGTTTTGGGGCTCGAAAAATTATAGTACAATACCTCCAACTTTTCTTTCATTTTTAATTTAGTCATCCAAGTATTATCAAACTTGCACCACCTCCCCTAATAGTAAATCTTGTGAATCAATAGTAAATCATGTGACTCAATAGTTCTAAACATGTGAAAAAATTAATTACAGTATAGTACTTCCATCTATACCTCCATCTTTAACTTAATCATGCAAGTATTATCAATCTTGCACCAACTTTCCTAATAGTATAAGAATGTGATTCAATAGTACACACATGTGAATAAATAGTTATATAAACATGTGAATTAGTAGCAATTAATTGCTCATTTATCCGATAAATTCCCCGATTTACCAAGATAACCCTTAGACATCAATTATCATCGAAATAGATGTCGATTTCCACCAACACTAATAATCCTAACACAATGGAACTATCAAATTCATCTTTAATCAACACGAACTTATTCATCATTAATATTATAACTCACAATATTTAACAACCAGGTCGTTCCCAGGAAAGAGGGGGACTTTCCAATAAGAATTTCTCCTTATTGGGGCGCAATTAGGTGACCAAACCTCTCCTTGGCAGAACTTCTAGACATTAAAAATATTGAAATTTAATAATATGGATAACTTTGTCGTCTCAATTATTGATTTAATAATATATCATATAATGCAAATGATACTATGACAATAATCGAATCAATAATATAAGAGATATGATGCAGCAATTACTATAGTAATAATTGAGTATAACTGAATGACTTATCACGTAAAGATCAATAACCAATACCGCGTGCTACTATGCAACCACGCCATTCATCGCATTTTTTACTACCGGTAGTTCAACAATTTTAACGGTAAAAACTTCCGCCGTTATTTTTATAAAAAGATAATTATGTCATTTTCTAATTACGATAATACTTCCATTGTGGGGTCCACCAATGATTATGTCGTCGCATTTAATATTCCCCGACAAAAAGAATATTCCCCACCAAACGAATATTATATAACAACTTGCATACTTTTGCAAAATTTATAAATATTACCCACAACTATAACATTATATCAAATCCATACCATAATATTAAAAAAAATATTTTTCGAGAAATTTAAATCTTTATTCATAAAATTTGGGGTCGCACAATCTCCCCTCCTTATGAAATTTCACCCTCGAAATTTATGTACGTACATGGTATGCCGAACAGATGAGGACACTTTGTCCGATTCTAACTCTTGAGGTATAACCTTTGAGTGTTGAATACATTCTAGGATTTTAACAGGTACATCTTCATGCGTTAATTATCTGCTATCTTGTCCGGTTCTAAATCAATAATATGGTTCGGGTCATCCACATATTTACGTAACATCGATACGTGAAAAACGTTATGAACACGCAACATACTTGGCGGTAAAACGATTTTATAGGCCATAGTTCCTACTTGATCAAGGATTTCAATTGGGCCCACAAAATTGAGGGTTGAGATTTCTTCTCTTCATCGATTCTTGCTTCTAGAATAACGCCCTCTTGAACCTTCTTCTTCACATTCATCAGTTCTGAGTATTTAGCTTGAGCGGCTTTAACTTTATCGATTAAAGTCGATTCTACTCTATTCATATATCTTCACGTATCTAGTCTTTAACTCTATCTTCATCATTTGTATTATACATAACAACATCGCACTCAAAACGATACGATCTTCTACTCAACACGTCACCTACCACGCTCGCTTTTCCCACGATGGTATTGAATGGTACGATCGTAATCTTCAACAAACTTCGAGCCAACGCCTTTGGCACATATATTACGCTCGCTTTAGTTGAAAAAATATTTAAGGGTTTTAGAAATGGGTTTTGTATCGGGTCAATACAAAATTCGCTTTCACGCTCTCTCGGTAGGTCAAGAAGTCTTCAAGAATACGTCGGAAATTTATTAACGATAAAATATCATTCAAAATCTATGACTCTCATCCAAGACTTGATATCACATGTAATGAAAGTTTCTCCCAACGAGCTTCAATGATAAGTCAAAGTCTAATTTCTCTAGAGTCAAATTTAAACGAACGAACGCAAGAGAGAGAGATAAAATAATGGGTAGAACCGATATCTAATAAGGTATAGACTTCAAGAAAATTTATAATTAACTAACCCATGCTAACTTCGTCGGCTTACTCGCTTTTTGAGAAGTCACGAAAAATGCTTCTTCCCGAACCAACCGACTTTGTTTTGTCCAGATCCGCCTTTTGGTGCCACCGTCCCAAATAGACTTGACTTTGGTGCACAACAAAATCGAAGCTAAATGACCTTCTCTTCTTGAAATTTCCACTTCTATTATCTTGGCCATGATTACCAATCAAGTGGTTACCATTCTTGGCATGATAATTTTCCCCGACGATGGTTATCATTGTTCGATGGTCGCTACCACCCAGATGATTATTATCGTGTTATTGGTCGTTACCTTTTGGTTGTGCTAACTCATTATCGCGCTCCAATAACTAAGCCCTATTCACAACATCTGAATTTAAATAAAGTTTATAAGAAATGAGGTATTGACGTATCTTAGGTTTCAAACCTCTTAGAAACATTGGCGTCATTTGTTCCTCATTATAGACCCAATGGGATGCAAACCGGGATAGCTTCGCAAATTTATCCTCATATTGCGACACGATCATATTGGTTTGCTCCATTGCTTATCTCAACATTTTTAGATGCCATTTTCAAACACGGTCACAAAACAAGAGTTAATTAACATATCACATATCATCCCTATACTTTGACCGACCAATTAAATACTAAATAAACTTAGGTAGGTCATACTAGCGAAGAAATTTCCCGTCTCTCCCCTCCTAGTTCTTATCTCACATCTCAGCCAAGGATCATATCCCTAAGCTTTGATACCAACTGTGACGCCCCCAAAATTAGGTATTCATCACCCATCTTGAGTCGCCAAATACATGGTACAAAATTCAAATACAACTTAATAATACAATTGTCGTGTAAAATACGACAAAACATAATCTAAGAGTTTTAATATGTATATTGTCATCTAGACAATATACAAACTCAAAGGAGTCCTCATTACATTTATTGTCACACTATTTAATCAGAATAGTGAGAACTACTAATGTTATCATCTGGACCGTTACTCCTTTCCCCGACTCGTCCCCGCTATATTCTCATCTCTTGAAGAGAATAGTGAAAGAAAGGGTGAGCTCAACTAGCCCAGTAAGAAATATTATGACTAAGATAATCCAGAATAAATTATCATTTGTCTTCAACAATGTTAAACTGATAAAATACAATAGACATCAAGTTTAACTGCAGCGGAACAAGCAATACATTAGAAAAGTCAAGTAGAGAATAAAATCTACTATCTTCTATGATTTAAAAGGTTTTTATCAATTTTTATCACGAGACTCAAATTTTAATAAATAAACCACATCATCGAATCATCCCCGCTTTCTACGGCCAAGGATATTCATTAAATCATCAATGGTCATGACTATACTGAATAATCCCTAGTCATAATCATACCAAGTCCATCTCTGCACGTAAGCCAGAGATATACAACAATAAAACCAATAATCAACAATCCATATTTGCACGTAAGCCAAATATATACAACAAGAAAACCAATAATCAACAATCCATCTTTGTATGTAAGCCAAAGATAACTTTCATCAGCATATAAGCATGAAGATGATGACAATGATATAAGCATTAATCAAACTAAGACAAGGATAAATATTAAAGACTTTAAATTTATCCAAATATTATCAACCAATAAACTCATAATCTAATATTATTAATATCATAACAATATTTTAATCACTTAAACTTATAAACAATTTATTTCAATTGTTTACACTTTACCAAATAATGCATTTAATCATTCAAAGAATGCCATAATCATAAGATTTCATCACCAATGATCAAATCCCTTATCAACAATCTACATATACCTTATATAGGATTTTCAAGCCATAAAATCCTATTTTCCAACTTTGTTACTTCACATAACATATTTAACTCATATGTTCAGAATTAAAACTATTTTCATGAAAAATACCAAATCAGTCCCAAAAATATTTCTTTTCTCGGATTTAGCGTAATATAGTCCCATAATGAACATATATTTTTCTCGAATTTTTAAAATTCATTTATTATTTTTCAAAAATCAATTTCAATTAATTCCTTAAGAAATTAGCTACCTCAAGTTTAACTCCAAAATTCCCAAATCTTGGCGTGATCTTACACATGTTAACGTGAGTCTCCAGCTTAAATTTCATGGTCATCTGAGTTATAGAACTCCTATATAGCATTTTTCATCTAAAAACCTAAATATTGAAATGGTCATAACTTGCTCATTTTAAGCTCTGAATGAGCTCATTTTTGGACAGAACTCATCTTTGGACCATATACTTTCATGTCCCAAAAGGCCGTAATTTTTTCACAATTTAAGTGGCCGAAATAGCCCTTTCTAAAATCTGGACAAGAGCATTTTTTGGTAATTTCCAACTTTTAACTCCTTTGCTAAAATCACCCACACGAAAATCTACAACACCTTTTCCAAAGTTGATTCCACTTGGAGATGCTACAAAACTCATAGATCTAACTCTAGAACTTGACCACACTCAAAAATTCAAAATATAATAGGAGATATGGTCAATTGAATTTCATGTTCCATTTTCACCAAAATTTGATTTTCAACCCTTTGTGATTTCTAAGAAACTTTCATGTTTTCACATAATAACCAACATAACTCATCATAACACTTACTAATACTTCATATACCCATGATTTTCATCACTCCAAAGCTTTTACTATGACTCTCATCATAATCAACGTAACCAGATCATTTCCATAATTTAATATGGAATGAATACGAAGGAGCATTCACCATGCATGTGGTAATCCACTTATACAGGTTATTCCAACATAATAATAAAGAATGGAATAACAGAAGGATTCACCATGCATGCGATAGAGACCGCATGCATGCATGTTATTCCCAAATGTAATAATAAATAATGGAACCAGTCCCACGAAACGCATGCATGTATATTTCAACGTAATAATAAATGCTAAATAATAAATAATGGAATCACCCACAGAAACACATTGCAGACGATATTTACGACACAATAATAAATGTGGAATAATAAATAATGGAACCAGTCCCACAAAAACGCATGCGATGTGATATTCCGCGAGAATAATAAAGAATGGAATAACAATGAAATTTCACCATGTATGCGGTATTGCGATAAATAAAAGTTATTCCAATGTAATAATAAAGAACGCAACGCAGTGTCGCAAGTAAATTGCACACCAACAGATATTCCAATGTAATAATAAAGAATGGAATAATGGAAGAATTTCACCATGTATGCAGATTGCAGATAAACAAAGTTATCCCAACATAATAATATAGAATGGAATAATGTAAGAATTTTACCATGTATGCAGTATCAGATAAACAAAGTTATTCTAACATAATAATGAAGAATGGAATAACAACTCTTACGAGTATTGAAAGAAGTAATTCCCTTCATGAATACGAAAGAATAATACCCCTTACAGGTACAACAAATAATATCCCTTACCTCAAAAGAAGACTGGATACTTGAATAGTGAGGGAGCAGACTTCTCTTCTTCTTTCTCTCAATAATTTCTCTCTATAATAATTACTCTAAAGCTTTAGTGAATTGGTGAGAAATGAAGGAAGAATGAGCTTCTATTTATAAGAAAATATAGTTTCAATAATTGCACGTTTTGGGACTCGAAAAATTATAGTACAATACCTCCAACTTTTCTTTCATTTTTAATTTAGTCATCCAAGTATTATCAAACTTGCACCACCTCCCCCTAATAGTAAATCATGTGAATCAATAGTAAATCATGTGACTCAATAGTTCTAAATATGTGAAAAATTAATTACAAAGATAAGACTCTCCATCTATACCTCCATCTTTAACTTAATCATGCAAGTATTATCAATCTTGCACCAACTTCTCTAATAGTATAAGAATGTGATTCAATAGTACACACATGTGAATAAATAGTTATATAAGCATGTGAATTAGTAGCAATTAATTGCTCATTTATCCGATAAATTCCCCGATTTATCAATATAACCTTAGACATCAATTATCATCGGAATAGATGTCGATTTCCAGTAACACTAATAATCCCAACACAATAGAACTATCAAATTCATCTTTAATCAACACGAACTTATTCATCATTAATATTATAACTCACAATATTTAACAACCAGTCGCTCCTAGAAAGAGGGGGCTTTCAATAAGGATTTCTCCCTATCATGCCAAGCAATTAGGTGACCAAACCTCTCCTCGCGTAACTTCTAGACATTAAAAATATTACAATTTAATAATATGAATAACTTTGTCGCCTCAATTATTGATTTAATAATATATCATATAATGCAGATGATACTATGACAATAATCGAATCAATAATATGAGAGATATGATGCAGCAATTACTATAGCAATAATTAAGTATAACTGAATGACTTATCACGTAAGCATCAATAACCAATACCTTATGCTACTATGCAACCACGTGTTTTACTGTACTTTTACTACCGGGTAGTTCAATAGTTTAACGGTAAAACTTCCGCCGTTATTTTTATAAAAAGATAATTATGTCGTTTTTTTATTACCACAATAATACTCCGCTGTGGGGTCACCAATGATTATGTCATCGCATATTCCCCAATATATTCCCTACCAAACGAATATTATATAACAACTTGCGTACTTTGCAAAATTTATAAATATTACCCACAACTATAATATTATATCAAATCCACAAAAAAAAAATATTTTGAGAAAATTAAATATTTAGTCATAAAATCTGGGGTCTCACATATTTCTTTCTTTATTATTCTGTTGGAATATCCTGTCTGTACGGATTACGCATGACCTGGTTCCATTCTTTATTATTCTGTTGGAATAACCTGTCTATGTGGATTATCACATACATGGTGAATGATCCTTCGTATTCATTCTTTATTAAATTGTGGAAATGATCTATCTATGTGGATTACCGCATGGCGGGTGAAAATCCATTTACAGTTTCATATATTCTATGATACTCAATTAGATAAAGTTTTGGCTTCTATACTCCATGAAATTAGTAGAATATCCTGGATATTTGTGCTTCATCCGATATCTTTTCATGGAAATATTCTTCTGAGCATTCTTGAATTCTACTCCACAAAGCAGTATCATGTTGACAATTTGGACGTAATTGATTTCAAGATAAATTAACTTATAAATCTTTAAAATTTATTCTTGAACTTGTTTTATTGAATTAATATGTCATTGTCATCATCTTCATGCTTATATTGTGATGAAGGTCATCATTAGCTTACATGCATATGTGATGCCCCCAAATTCGGGTATCTTCCAATCCGACATATGGTGCTCCACTGTACTACTATTCATACAGTCATTCCATTGAAATACAACAAAATGAATGTAATTACTATCTTCTTATTACAATCAAAGTATAATCCTTCCCAGGTTCATAAACCGGTTACATCGTTCGTTGTTCATAATGTATAATACATAAAGACTTACTAATCTATTACACAATGGCTAAGCATCCATCTTAGCTTTGCCTTTATCTCTCTTAGCATTCTCAGGACGTTCATCCTTAACTACAGTTAATAATTCACGCAAGAAGTGAACATGACAGCTCAGCAAGTTTTAACAAAGGATAACAGTAATACCACATTCGTGAATTATATAACAATTCCTACATAACTGAACAATAGTTATGAACCTCGGTTGGCGTTTTTGGTTGCTCCAATTCATTAACTGCTTCTACTTTTGCTGGATCCACGAAAATGCCATCTTTATCAATAACATGTCCTAGAAATTGCACTCTCTCAAGACAAAATTCACACTTTATGAATTTCGCATACAACTTCTCCTTCCTTAGTGTTCCCAATACTATCCTTAAATGTTCCGCATGCTAGTCTACGTTTGTTATCACAAATGCCTTTTCAATCTCTTTTACCCATGTCTGGGCTTCTAATGGGTCCGTCATTCCTCGAAACTCAGGAGGACCCACACTCTTAAATTCCTTAAAGGTAGTTATTCTTACTACCCCAGGAGCTACAGGAATCCTACCCCCAACTTGGTTAAATGCAGCCGTTAATAAATTAACGAACTCTTGCATAGGGTTATTAGGACCCCCCCTGATTCTCATTATGAGACTCTTCCTCTTGGTTACGTTGTCTCCATCTTGGCGGCATAATTCTGATTAAATAAATAGAGTTTTGTTATTATCTATTTAACTACTCGGTTATCATTTTCAATCAACAACAACCATTCATACCACAACAAGCACATTTAATAAAAACTTCATTATATAAATATGCTCTCATAGTCAAAACTATTTACATCATGTTCCCTTAGCCAAAAGCTATTACATACTATCTCGCGATTGCCTTCTACAAAAATTAGGATTTACAAAAAGACTACCCTTAATTATACAAAAGAGGGCTTTACGTCACTACTACATACAAAAAGATCTAATGATCTACTAACACTGTCGAACGGCATTCTCATATTTCAGATTTGCCAAAATCGACACTATATCTCGACTAATGGTATGTCCAGTCTGTCCGGACTCAATGGAATAACAAGCAATTTTCAGCTTGAAATCCTCATGAGCGCATTCATGGATGTATGACATCCTAGCTATCTTCTGGTCTTTTTCAACCAGTTTCTTTTGAAGTTCTAGAACCTCATCTTAATGGTCACGTGATTTATCTGTCATAAGCAATTTATCGTCGTGCTTTGACTCAAAGTCTTCCTCTGCAGATTCCTTCGTCTCATATAGGGCGGTTATCTCCTCATTCTGAATTTCTATCACAGTGCGCAGATTCACATTCCTATCCAACACAGACAGATACAATGATCTCATTGCATTCGAAGGTGTTGGCTCCTGAGTAGGTATCACCGTATTAACTGATGTCACCTCCATTTCCTCCTCCATGTCCAGCATCTCATTAAGGTATGATGCTAAACCCATCGTCTCCTCGGAGTATTGCTCCTCAGATATATATTCCTCAATGTCTGAGTTTTCTAGTACAACTAATGGTACCTCCGCCACTGGCATTAGTACAATCTCAACTTGGTTCACTGACTCTTCACTCACAACATGAATGTCTCTATACATCATGCTATCGATCGACATCTACAATAGCACATAACAAGTTGATTAGTACATAATACACAATAGTATAAGCACAAATCACATTTAATTTATTTAAGGTTACTTTTCATATTTTAAATCTTTCGATACTGAGTCATCTCAATACCTTAATAATTCAATGGACTTGAATTTCATTCTTCGGACTTTACCTTCCTTACGAGGTTATTAGCCTAAGGTTCTTCCCCCCTTAAGTTTTATAACCTAAGGCTTTGATATCAACCTGTGACGCCCCCAAATTTGGGTATCTTCCAACCCGACATATGGTGCTCCACTGTACTACTATTCATACAATCATTTCATTAAAATACAACAAAATGAATATAATTACTATCTTCTTATTACAATCAAAGTATAATCCTTCCCAGGTTAATAAACCGGTTACATCATTCGTTGTTCATAATGTATAATACATAAAGACTTACTAATCTATTACACAATGGCTAAGCATCCATCTTAGCTTTGCCTTTATCTCTCTTAGTATTCTCAGGACGTTCATCCTTAACTGCAGTTATATAATTCATGCAAGAAGTGAGCATGACAGCTCAACAAGTTTTAACAAAGGATAACAGTAATACCACATTCGTGAAGTATATAACAATTCCTACATAACTGAACAATAGTTATGAAGTATCATGAAACAACAATACTTTAACAGTTCATAACATCAATTCCCAAAGTATAGAATAGATTAGGAATTCTGAACTGGTCGATAGACCATGAACAATAACTTTCAATTTTTATACTTGAAAAGGATTTCACAGCATTAAGGCTGTTACGTCCGCATTACTTATGAGCACTTCTAGGTGATCATCCTATTGTACTCTATGTTGATCAACACTCATTCATTAAATGTATTTACGTTTAATATTTTTGGCAAACTCGAATGCTCATCGAATAATCGATGAAAAATACTTTTGTTTGTTCGTAGACAAACCTTACCTTCACGTCCGTACCAATTACTTGGCATAGGATAGCATTAACATTTCTATATAGAAAGATATGAATACAAATCAATCTATATCTAACGAGTAGTCTAGCCGAGTTAAAATATGGCATCGACCCTTTCTTTAAAATCAATCATGCAATTCAGTTCAACGAATCACATAAAACTTGGCTAACTTGGAAGTTAGATAAGCGTTAAGAAAACTTGCCTTTCAGCGCCTTCCAATAACATAATGGACTGACCACAGCCTTTACAGAGTCAACATGATATATTCAAATAGCACACTATAATTAGCTAACAAATAAATGTTCACATTGTTTTACCAACTTCTTTCTCTTCTATGTCTTAGTTAACTTAATATTAATAATAAAGTCAACATGACTTATTACCCTTCATCCCGGCTCATTACTCAACTGACGTTATTAACCGGACTCGAATTGTAAACCAATATCAACGTTCAACTCCTCATAAAAATCTAGTTAAACAATAATAAAAATCCACAATGATAGAAAATCCCAAGAATAATTAGAGAAGATGGAGTTTTGGCTTGGTTCTTCGTTGGAATCTCCCTCATGTGTAAACCCTAGTTACTCTTAAGAAAATACATCAAAAGTTATTCATCTCCCTCTGACACCAGTCAGATATCGTTTTAAAACAAATTACAACTCATTTAATTAAAAATTAAAATAAAACAAATCAAGAGCTTTTCAAAGATCGCATGCATACCGCTGTAGCACCCTCTAGTGTGTTCCTCATGGTATGCCGAGACTTACAGTAGGTCATGCTCTGTCTAGCTGAGTACTCGCACGGATGCGCACTCTCAAGGCTAGTATGCCGCGCAGCTTCTGCAATCTGCACTCTAGTTCTGCTGCTGCACTGATCTGTTCTGTTGCACCCTTCTTTTGTCCATCCATGCTTAATCTCATGCTCTATTTGATCCTCATGCCACTCATCTCCCAGCTTGTGCCCTGCTTCATGCGTCCATTAGCCTCGTGCCCTCAAATACCACCAAATTAGGTCGTTTCCTGCACTTTTTCTTCAAAAGGAGTTTTAAGTATATGCAATGCAAAATAACATGAAATGCAACTAAAACAGACTGAAATGTACTTGAGATGGGCATAATTCGCGTAAATTGATATCCAATAAGTAGGTGTAAAACCCACTTATCAAATACCCCCAAACTTGAACTATTGCTTGCCCTCAAGCAATGCATGCTAAATAACAAAGAAAAATGCAAAAGCACTACTATGCAGCTAAACTACTATTCAAACTAGTCTCACATCATTCAAACTTAAACAGAATTTCAGTCCAAAATGCCTCAGCGAATTATCCAGATTCAAAAATATAACTTCAAACTAAACATGGTCATAACATCATACACTCAGATAATTCATACATGCTATAGAGATGTTGTGTGTGTGTGTGTGTATAGTGTTCACCAAAACTTGATTCAAGCAAAGAATATATATGCTAACATACCCGAAACAGAAAATTATAGTCTGAATTGAGAATCATATATACTTATGCAACAAAAATTGTTCCAACATATCCAAACAAACTAAAATTCAACAATGGGCTTAATTTCTTTATTGCTACTCACGAGGGCGATTTTTGCACTTTCCCGCGGTTTTTATTGCTATTTTTCTTTTCTTTTTCTTTTTTTATACATGACTGTGCAATGCCTTATTCCATTAGGTAACACTGCTACCCCTTAGCGAGCTTTCAACCAACGACTCCCAGACCATGAAAGACCTTAGGGCGCTAGGTGTAGAGACAATCCCCTCGGGCGTACTTACTCAAGTAGCCAAGGCCCGGAAATAAGACTAGTCACGTTACTGCTATTTGATTTTTTATTTTTTTTTACATAGCATACCCATGCTTTCCTAAAATTTGAATGTCAATGTTTGGCAAGTCTACATGCATGTTCCACATTTTTCTCTTTTTAAAACTACATTTTCTAACAAACAATGCAACACATAATTCTTATACCTACAAGTGATTGTGAACACATCCGTGCAAACTGAAAGCATTTAAATAGCAATATGAATTTCATTATGTAAAACATTATAACTACGTTCATGTTATCCAATATACTCTAAAATCCTTCACAATTCACTATCATCATTAGCTAGGCAAGATTTTCTATAAAGCTAAACAATGTGAGACATGCAAATGAAAATGTCCTAACACAAGCAATAATAACTAAAAATTAAAAATTTCTGCAAAATTTTAACTAACACATATACATACACAGACTAAATGAAACTATATGCAACTATACAACTACCCCAATACCCCCAAACTTATAATATTCAATGCCCCATTGAATGAAGGTAAAGGGTACAAGAAAACTCCCCTACTGATCGGCTAGACCACCCTCCTCGGGTGGTGAATCTGGTGGTGGATAAGGCACTATAGTCCCAAACTGGGGCCACTCTAGCATCGTTCCTTGCTGCGCAAAGGCTTCGGCCAAGGCCCTCGTGAGACCCATAGTAAACACTCTAAAATTGTCGTAGATGGCATCAACCCTTCGCTCCAACCTTCGGAGCTGGCGATCACCATGAGGAGCTTGTGGTCGTGTCGAGGGGCCTGCCTTGTCTATCTGAGGTGGCTGCTGTGATGGCTTGGGAAATGTGGGCTGGAGGATAAATCCTCTTCTGCGTGGGTGTGGCACGCCTCCGGCCCAGTCCTCAAATTTAGCAATTTATGGCATGTGTGATGTCCTGGCTTGGATATTGCAGTTGTTCGTTTCCCCAGTTGCATCCCCGATGAGCACAAAACATCACTACCACTGAAGCGTGTGGAATGCTCCCAGTGGTGCCTCCCCGCAGATATCATAGCATCTTCTGGTGGATGAGATGGCTAACATCAATATATTTCTCGGTGATAATCCCACACAGAATAATTGCCCTCTCCGCTGTAATCTCGTGCTAATGCGATGAAGGCACTAACTTGGCACATATGAACAAGTTCCATGCCTTTGCATATCGGTTTAGGGTTGCGGTTGGGAATATGCGCAGCTGGGTCGTACCGACTTTGTATGTCCATTTCATGCCAGGCACGTACAACTCAGCAATCACCAACTCCAAGTCTGTTTCCATGTGAGTACTAGTGACCCAGTTGGCAGACCCTCTTGGTGGTGTCTCAGTTAGTCGAAAAATGGTTCTGATGGCGGGAGGTCTGTAGTCTATCTCGAACCCGTGAACCATCGAGATACCGCTCATGGTGACCTTGGCATTGGCATAAAATTCACGGACTATGCTCATCGGAACGGGCATGGGGAAGCAAATATCCACCCCCAAATCTCTCTCATGAATCACGGCATAAAGTCGCCCATCCCGCCTTTCCGTTTGAATCCTCTTTCCTTGATAAATGTTTTTGCTATGATTCGATAGTACTCTTGTTGGGCTTCCAAGCACAGGAACTTGGTGTGGTCGACAATGTCCTCCCCATGACTGTCGGAGGAAGATAATGAAAAAGACGATGATCGTGCTCTCTTTCGACCCATTGGCAGATAGTTGAGCGAGAATGTAGATGAAATTTCGGAGAGTGAATGAGAATTTGTGATATGATCACCTTCAAACTTGTTTCTGCCAACCCAATCAAAAACCCTAGCTTTATAGCAGTGGATGGGAGCGTGGGTATGAGCCTTGAACATGGAGATGATCGTGGGAATGTAATGGAGAGATGTACGACTTCAATTTGTAACTGATAGAGAGATAGAGACGTGAGTTATGGAGACTGAGAGAATTTCGCTTCTGTTATGATAGCAAATAAGAGTCCAAATGGTCCCCAACTCGTTTTTAAAATTTTCAAATCTGTCTTAGTCCGGTGTCTCGCGCGGTCACGCAAGTTTTTATTGGGCTGGGCGCGCGGACGCGAGACTTGCAGAATGTACTATTGTCCTGATTGACTTGATGCGTGGGCACGCGAGTTTGTACTGCATAGGCTGCGCGGCCGCGCGATCCTGATATCTGCAATGCTAAAGTTCAATTCCACTCTGCCTATCAGTGATGATTTCAATGGACGGTACCTGTATAGACATTAATGCACACTGTTAAAGCATGAATTAATGGCTATATACGCTAACATCTTGCAAATATTCGTAATGCACTTCCTGCTACACATTCAAGCATGAAAATCCGATGTACTAAACTAAAAATGAATAACTAAAACAATCTAAACTGAATGATTAAAAAGGAAATAGGGATAGAAAAATAATGGATTGCCTCCCATCAAGCGCTAAGTTATAGTCAATTAGCTTGACTGTCTTGAATCTCACGTCAAAAGAATAGTTGAGGTGACGTCCTGCTTGTCTACCTCACCCCGAAATTTAATGATTTTAGCTTTTGTTAATGGATCTACCTTCAACTCTGAATTTTCACCCAGAATACCACTCAACGGTTCATCCTTCACTAAACTCTGTACTTCTTCATCTAGGCCTTGATTCACCAAGTCAACCAGAAAGCATTCTTCTTCATCCGTTGGGAACTTTATTGCCTTAAAGACATTAAAGTTGACCTCTTGATCATGTACACACATAGTGAGTTCCCCATTTCTGCACATCGATCGAGGTCCTGCCTGTGGCTAAGAATGGTTTCCCCAGTATTATTGGTATGCTTTTGTCTTCCTCGTAGTCTAAGATGATGAAGTCAGCCGGGAAAATAAACTTGTCCACCTTTACCAACACATCTTCAACAATTCCCCGTGGATACGTGATGGATCTGTCAGCTAGCTGTAATGATATGTTTTTTGGCCTTTGAGCCGGCAATCCCAACTGATTAAACACTGACAAGGGCATCAAATTTATACTTTCCCCAAGTTCACATAAACACTTATCAAAGCTCGTCTTTCCGATTGTGCATGGAATTCTGAAGCTTCCCGGATCCTTTAGCTTTGGAGGTAATTTCTGATGTAGCACTTCACTGCACCCCTCAGTCAAGGCTACCATTTCAAATTCATCTAGTCTTCTCTTCCTTGACAAAATACCTTTTCATAAACTTTGTGTAGCTTGGCATTTGCTCCAATTCCTCGACGAAAGGTATGTTGATTTGCAGCTTTTTAAATACCTCCAAGAACTTACTGAATTATTTATCCTCCCTCTGCTTAGTTAATCTTTGCGGATATGGAACTCGAGGGTAAATTGGTGGTACTGAACTCTTAATCTTTACCTCTGAGCTTGCTTTATCTTTCTCTTTAAGTTGTACTTCAAAATTTTTTAGATTTTCTTCCTCGATGCACTGTTTCATCTCTCATGGCAAGGCCGCTTCTTTCCTTAAGTGTTCTCAACAAGGCATGCCACTTTACAAAGATGTCCGCCAAATTTTTCCCAAATCTTAATGATATTGCTTGGCACTGTTCCTTCCCATCTCTTCTTAGATTTGTCTCTGTATTACTTGGCAAGGAACCTCGGGGCCTATTGTTAAGCATGTTCGCCATCTGCCCCATCTGAGTTTCCAAATTCTTAATAGCCACTGCTTGGCTCTTGATCATAACCTCCGTATTTACCATGTACTTCAACATCATCTCCTCCATTTCCAATTTCTTTTCCTGCTGAGGTGCAACTGGAGTGTGATGTTGTTGTTGTTGGTGAGAAATTCTCGGTGGAAACGGTGGTTTCGGTGTATACCGCGGTTGAAATGGGTGAGATCGGAATTGATGATTCACTTTGGCCGACTTTTTTGATTTCCTTGGTTATTCGACCAACTAAAGTTTGGCTGATTTCGGTTGTTGGGGTGGTATGTGTTTTAAAATTGACCTTGGTCATTCCTGTAGTTGCTCACATCTTGTCAGCATCGACTTTCGAGCTAATAGCACATCGATCCGTGGATCGTGACCTCGCACAAATCTCACAAACGAAGGCAACTGCTTTTCACTTTGCTCTCTCGCTATTGTGTCTATCTTCTTTGCCATCGCGCCATCTGTCTTTACAAACCGAGTGATAAAGATCTACCTCCAACACACTTGCTACCTTAGGCTGTGGCATCCGAGATGTAGGATTCTAAAAATCATTAGCTGCCATAGTTTCAATAAGTGTATAGGCCTCATCATAGCTTTTTGCCCATAATGCCCCTCCTGCAGCTGCATCTACAATAGGTCTCGACTGCCATCCCAATCCATTGTAAAAAGTGTTAATTACCATCCAATCTGGCATACCGTGATGCGGACACTTCCTTAACATCTTTTTATATCTCTCCCATGCTTCATATAAGGACTCGCCCTGTTGTTGCTCAAACTGACATATAGCTGTCCTCATCTTTGTAGTTTTAGCCATTGGGAAGAACTTGGCTAAGAATTTCTGCGCTAAGTCCTCCCATGTAGTGATGACCCTGACGACAAAGAATGAAGCCAACTCCTCGCCTTATCCCTCAATGAGAATGGGAACAACCTCAGTCTGATAGCATCCTCCGTCACACCGTTATATCGAAATGTATCACAAATCTCGATGAAGCTCAATAAGTGTTCATTCGGATCATCCGTAGCAGCACCCCCAAACTGAACCGAGTTTTGCACCATCTGAATAGTGCCCAGTTTAATCTCAAAAGTATTGGCTGCTATGGCTGGTCTGACTATGCTAGACTGTAGTCCATTTATATTCAGCATGGAGTAATCTCGTAGAGCCCGATGCTCTTCTCTTTGCTCAATTCTCTGTTCTTCTGCCATACTAACTGTAGTACTCTCTAACTGAGCTTGTAAATTTCTTCGCACACTAGTTTTCCAACCTCTTCGGTTAATGTTATCCTGCGCTGGTGATAATTCAGAATTGGAAGATCTTGTGTGCATAAAAATCTACAAGTACCTGAAATCACAAATAAAACAAAAATAGAAATGAGATAAGAATAGATATGTCTAAGTCATGCAAAATAGCTTAAAATTGATGATAATTATTTAAACTAAACGCCTTTCCCTAAGAATTACGCTTTAAAAACTTGTTGCCTCTTTTTCAGTTATAACAAAAGAGCTCTAACTCATGCAAGCATACATGTGTCAACAAGTAATATAGAGTAAGTAAAGTATCGTTCCCACAGAGAAATTTGTTCAATTTAAACTACTATTCATCAATCAAATCAGTATTTCTATATGCTTAAACTAAAGATCAAAAGTGTGAATTATTCTAACTGCAAATAATAATTAAAATGATAATAATAATGTAATAAATCAAATCTAGAAATAATGGGATCCTAACTTCATTTAATACTTCATCTAATTACCACTATCATGCAAGAATTGTTCACATATCACAGGAAAAAAGCCAAGAGCGCTAATAGAGTCATAGCCATTTTTCAATGCACTATGACCAACTCACACAGCATCCACAAATGATAGACTCCATGTAATCATCAATATAACCAAAATCACTATATGTCTATGTGAAGTTGCAATTATACTGAATTTAAGCACAAGCCCTTATTTAAACTCATACGGTGAATAAGTATATGTCTATCTCATTCACGAAATATGCAAGCCATATAAAACAACCCCACATACGTATGCTATTATGATTACAATCCATACTCGCATGTTCATTGTCAATTCCATGCAAATACTGAAACTAATGGTGATCAAGCATTCATACATGTAAAACAACCATAATAGAATTCCCATATGATATGTAAAACAGCCCTAGCAATCAAGCATGCAACTAAACTACATATTAAAATTCGTTAGAATCCCATAATGGAGTTTAGTTCATAACTGAACCAAAAGCCATTATGGGATCAAAGCTAAACATGGTTATCAAGCAAACAATTGAAAGATGAAAAATAAAATGATCAAACCCAATTGTAGATTGTAAACCAATATCAACGTTCAAATCCTTATAAAAATCCAGTTAAACAATAATAACAATCCACAATGACAGAAAATCCCAAGAAGAATTAGAAAGATGGGGTTTTGGCTTGGTTCTTCGTTGGAATCTCCCTCATGTGTAAACCCTAGTTACTCTTATGAAAATACGTCAAAAGTTATTTGTCTCCCTCTGACACCAGTCAGATATCATTTTAAAACAAATTACAACTCATTTAATTAAAAATTAAAATAAAATAAATCATAGCTGACTTGACGCAAGTAGTCACAAGGCCTCCATTGTGTTCCTCTCGCGGGCATGAGACTTGCAGTAGGTCATGCTCATTCAAATTGAGAGTACTCACATGCAAAAGCTCTCAAGGCTAGTATGCCATGGCAACTTCAGTCTGCACTCTAGTTCTCCTCTTTGCACCGATCTGCTCACATTGCACCCTACTTTTGTCCATCCATGCTTAATCTTCTGCTCCATTTGATCCTCGTGCCACTCATCTCCAAGCTTGTGCCCTGCTTCATGCGTCCATTAGCCTCGTGCCCTCAAATACCACCAAATTAGGCCGTTTCCTATACTTTTTCACCAAAAGGAGTTTTAAGTACATGCAATGCAAAATAACATGAAATACAACTAAAATAGACTGAAATGTACTTGAGATGGGCATAATTCGCGTAAATTGATATCCAATAAGTAGGTGTAAAACCCACTTATCAATAAACGCTCCAGACATAAGTCTAGGCTGAATCGAGGCATAACTCGATAATGTTAGTCCATATATAAAATATATACATATATAAGTATATATATATACAGATAAAAATGAAAACCACGGACTGAAGTTCGAGCATACACACACAACACAACTCTCAATGTGTAGAATAGTGTGTGCAAAGATGAAGAGAAAGAATTTATAGAGTATGAAAAGGCTTACAGTGGGATACTTCTATGACTCTAGATGGATAAACACTCAGCTCCCGCCGGTAAAAATGTAGTTATATGTGAGCTAACATGTGTTTAAAATGAGGAAACAATCAATATAGGGTGTGTACAGAGAAAATTGGACAGGGCTTCCTCGCCTTTTCTTTTTTTCTAAAATGGACACCCCAAACCCTCTATTTATAGATGGGGGAGCTGCAGGTGTACTTGAGGCAGCCGTAGATGCACCTGCGACTTCCTGGGGTGCCCTAAGCTTCGCGGGTCCCGCCATCTCGAAGTACGTGTACTCGTGCACTGTGATGTCCGCTCGAACTTGCAGAACTTCAATCTAAGCATTCGAACTAGGTGTACAAGACCTTATTCGAATCGCTTTTGTCGAGAGTTACGCAATGACATGGGATTAGAGGTTGTACGAATTCAGGAAGAGGGGACCATGCCCATGGTCTTCAAGCTTCAAATTCTATCCGGTGTGCTGCCACGCGTAATAGTCACTTGGGGTTGGAACTCCTTGGTTCTTATGGGACATTGTTGTATGTTTGTATAAAGTGTTGAGACGGCGCGCTGGGGTTGAGGTGGCAAGATGACCTTTTGACTCCTCACCGGGGTTATCTCCTGTTTGGGCTGATAGCAGACGTTGCTCAAGGTTACATCTGATATTGGACTGCTGCAAGTGTTTAAATTCTGCAAAGTCATCTGTAAGTGAGCCCGTCTTCCTGGTGTTAGCTCTGGGTCTTTGGTATGAGTGCCTTGGCAGGAGGTCTAAGATTGAAGCTGATAGCATGCATTTGAAACAAGCATTTCTGGAGTTATCGCCAGAACTTCAACAGCATTCCTTGGGGTTACCTCCAAGGACAAAATTCAGGGTTATCTCCGAGGTTGGAATTGATACTCCCAGTGTGTGTCCGAGGTTATGACTGAACTTCCGGTAGTATCCGGAATGGTGATAAGTAGATTTTATACCTACTTATCCGGTATCTGTTACATGAATTAGTTGCTTATATTCATATATTTTAGTTACTTTTCATGCATTTTGTGTTCATTTTGTAGGTTATATGTTTGGGAGCGGTGTGATCGACTATTGGTAAGGAAAAGCAACGAAATCGAAAAGATTTAGTAGGAAAATGCAAAGAAAAGCAATCTGAACATCATTTGGGCTTTCATGTTCATTTCATGTTTTTGGCTTGGAACTTGGCTTACATTGTAGAGTGTCTTTGTAGCCTTTCGGAACATCTTGAATCATTCTAATCGGATTTCGGATGCAAGAGCTATGATCTTTGTACCAACGAACATCGAACGTCATTGTTTTGGGTGGCCATTTGCGTAGCAGTCACTTCTAGCCAAAGTTCGACCTTCAAACATTCATTATTTCTCAATTTCTAAAGAATGAAAGTTGTAGAGCTCGTCAATAGCTTCAATTTGATATGTGGCAGGGCCCGTAACTCCTCCCGGATCAATAACTTCAATTTACTAGAGGACGCTGTGATAGAAAATGGACCCCCGCTGGGGCGGGCTTTTCCTTAATAAAACCCCCGTCAAGGTGCATAAGCAATTTTGCAAAATAGTAGGTACTCCTCCCAGGCGGCCCTTTAAGTTTAGGACTTTCACCAAGAAGGGGTATGCTTGTGAAAAGCCAGTTTTTGTCCAAATTTGAGTTCGGGAAGGATTATTTCGATCCAATTGCCTCAAGGACTTCCAAGAGGACTTAAAGACATGTAAAAATGCTTATAAAAGGAGGAGAATAAAAAGAATTAGAGGGGAGATTAGAGGAGAAATATGATTCCATTAGATTCGATTAGAGTAGAGTATATTAGAACAAAACACTAGTTCTAATTAGATTTGGAGATTGAAGCAACTTGGAGACCATTGAAGATTCAAAGTAGGAGCAAGGAGAGAGCATCAAATCTACAGACAATAGATTATATCTTCTCATCTTCTTCTATCTTTGTCTTTTATTGTTTATTCAATTGTGGATTCTTAGTTTTAATTCAATGAACTAATTCTTTGTTTGAGATTACAATGGATCTTATTCTGTAGTTTATTTTAATATGCTTCATTATCAATTATTATGTTCTATTGTGAGGAATGTCTATTGTGATTTGGACTTAATTTTTTAATTGATTGGCCATCAATTAACGTGATAATCTATATAAACTCGAGAGATGAAGTATTGATTTAGATCTTATCATGATAGCATGTGTTTGTGATTTCTGCATAGATGGAATTGATGATTCGTGTTTAGGATAGAGATATGCCTTTACGCCATATGTAATCTTATAGAGAACTTGTGCTTTAAATCCTTTTTAATTGTAATTCACACAGAGATATAGTGGATTAGTTAATTAAGGTGTCTTACTTAAATCTATCATCTGTGGATTTAAGTGAGTATGGGTATTATGCATCGAGAAGTGGTTTTATCTGCTTTAGTGTTCTTGATTAACAATTCATGATAGAAAATAATTGATGAGAAATGTGTTAACTTAAATGAGGCAATAAGTGAAGTTGTGATCTTAAATCTCCATAATCTTAATTTAACTAGTGGTGATTAGAATTAGTTTACTTATAAATTGAAATTCATTCGTTTAAATAAGATAGAGTTGATTACGGGTTAGTACTTGATGATTTTTATTAAACAATTCTTTGTGGGAACGATACTCTACTTTCACTTTTTTACTTGTTGACCACGTATACTTGTGTGTTGTGCGTAATTAGATTATAACCAACATGTTTTTAGCGCCGTTGCCGGGGAATTAGTTTAACATTTTTTTACCAATATTAATTTCAATCAAATTAGTCTTAATTTAAACATTTTTATTTTTATTTTTAATTCTCTTCCTATATTTCTCTCTTTTCAAGTACCATGGATGACTTTGCATATCAATGGCCATACACGAACATGACTCAACCAAGGGAAATATGGATTGATGGACTTAATACATTTTCTATAGAGTCAGTACAAATAGAGGCAAATTCAAAGACGTTGGAGGTTATTGCAGCCCAACGGAGTCGAAGGATGGCAAACATGACTCAACCAAGGGAATCATGGATTGCTGGACTTAATGCATTTTTTGCAATATCAGCACAGATTGAAGAACTTTCGAGGACGTTGGACGTTATTGCAGCCCAAAGGAGTCGAAGGATGGCAGTTACATGTGACTATTGTGCTGGCAACCATCAAAGTCATCAATGCACCGTCAGTTTTAAACCGGTACAATATAGTGGTAATTGCCTCAACAACTATGTTGATCCTAACTATCACCGAGATTGGGGGTATCACCCGGATTCTTCAGGGAGCTACATTTATGATGACCAATATTACGCTCCAAATCCATCATACACATCATAATTTTCATGTCAACCTCCATTGCCACAAGAAGAAAAGCCAAATCCGATGGATGTAATATTGAAGGGCATAGCAGACCTAGAGGAGATGAGGATTAGCCAAGAGCTGTCAACCCAAAATTTTAATAATCGGATGGAACAACTCGTCAATACCTCAACCAATGGTCCTCAATACATGGCTTCCGAGACTGAAACAGAAAATTCAAGGCTGGGGGAATTATTGTCCAAGTTCATAGAAGATGAGAAGATGATGAGTAATCATGCGAGGTGAATTCAAAATCTTGTGGATCAAATAGAGCAAATGACCAAAGCTGTAAGCAACCTTCCTCCAAACACTTGGCTTTATGACATGGATGACGAAATTGACGGAGAACCCGAACCAAATCTACTACTGGATGAGCAACAAGATATCAGAAGTGTGGAGATAATTGGGGATAATGAAATAGAGGTCGACGAAGATCTAAATGGGTCTCCACCAAAGATCAAAGAGTCGGTCAGATTTGCAAAATCATGCCCACTTGGTAGTCATGTCGTCGGCGAAGCTCTTTATGACATAAGAGCGAGTACAATTTTGAATCCATGGTGGGACGAGAAAGAGAGGATAGACGAAGAGCCCATTGTGTGTGACAAGCTTCCATGCCCCAAAGTGATCACATACACAATGGAGAAAACACCTAGCTGTGGGACGTTCTTGATTGAGATCATACCAAATCAGAGCAAGCTAGGTGACTTTGATGCATTGGCTATCGCCTTTAGGAACCTCCAAAAGGACAATTTGTTACTGATGGATGGAGGGTTCCTCAACTTCCGAAGAAGAATTGGATAGTGTTGACCAGACAAAGTTTGGCTGAAAGACTATAAATCAAGCGCTGACTGGAAGGCAACCCAGGAATTTTTATATTTATATGCTTTTGTAGTTTATTTAGTAGATAGGAATCATGTTATATTCCAAAGTGCTATTCTAATCCATGTGGTCTCATTTCATTGCAGGTGTTGGAGGTTCAATGGATAGGAAAATGATCGTCGCTGCCATTGCCACCATCACCTCACGTTTAGCTGATTATAGGGAAGTTCTCTTCTACTTACCGCTATATTCTTACAATGAGGAAATTGTAATTGCTAAGTTTAGGGGAGTTTAGTTTAGTTCTTTATTGCATGTTAAGTTTTATGTTTATGTTATGTTATGTTGCATATGTTGTTAATTTCATTTAGGTTCATTATATTTGCATTCATGTAGTACAACTGCATAAGTAGTTGCATAGTAGTATAGTTTGAATAGCATTATATTCAGTTTCTTGTTTAAAAAAAAATTCAAAAATTCATAAATAATAGTTAGTTACTATGTTCATCTTGCATGATTCCAGTTATTAGATGGTTCAGTTTATTTTGGCCAATGATGAGAATGGAATTGAGTAGGCAAGTATAGTACTGACTATTAGAGCTTTGATGTGATTTCTTGTTATGAATTGAATCTTTTTCTGTTTGAAACTGGTACAATCAAGGTTAACACGATAGAAATAACTATGTTGACTATTTAAGTTTAAATTGGCACATAATGGACTTCTTGAGGATAATATTAGTTTGAATGAATGAAAGACATGAAAAGGCGGAGATGACTGAATTTAGACAAAAACTTAAGTTTGGGGGGAAAATTTGGGATATATAAGCTTCAAAAAATGAATAAATATCGTATTAGTCTTATTTCGGGCTTTTGTTACTTGAGCAGAAATCATTGAGGGGATTGTCTTTACACCTAAGCGCCTAAGGTCTTTATGGTCCGGGAGTCGTTGGTCGAAAGTCATTGAGGGTAGCAATCATTAGCCTAATGGAATGAGACATTGCACAGTTATGGTTATCAAAAAAAAAGAAAAAAAACAATAAGACGGGAAAAGAGCAAAAAGCCCCCGTAATGCAAAGTAAAGCATAAGTATCCCGGATTGGACTCTTGAACTTGGTGGGTCTTTAAATTTTGTTGGATTTAGCTTGTTCGTGAATTTTGTGAGTTTGAATTGTATGATGCCTTTAAAGAGATCTATTATGTGTTGTATTTAGTATTATATCAGTTAGCATGGATGTTGAGCACACACGCACTATACCAGTAATAACAGTTTAAGACTTGATGGTTGACTAGGAAATTGTTGATTGGTTTTTATATAAAGTATTGTCGGGTTTGCTTGATTGCTCTAAGGCCGAGTGAATAGATTTCATTCTATCAATACTGCTGGATTCGTAGGCATATAGATGAGTTACATTTCATTACATTGCATTGCATTATGTTGTGTTGCTTGGGGACAAGCAACGGTTTAAGTTTGGGGGTATTTGATAAGTAGATTTTATACCTACTTATCCTAAGATTCATATTTGAATTAGTTGCTTATATTCATGTGTTTTAGTTACTTTTCATGCATTTTGTATTTATTTTGTAGGTTATATGTTTGGGAGCGGTGTGAGCGACTATTGGTAAGGATAAGCAAGGAAATCGCAAAGAATTGGTAGAAAAACGCAAAGAAAAGCAATTCGGACATTATTTGGGCTTTCATATTCATTTAATGTTTTTGGCTTGGAAGTTGTATTACATTGTAGAGCGTCTTCGTAGCTTTTTGGAACATCTTGAATCATTCTAATCGGAGTTCGGATGCAAGAGTTATGATCTTTGTACCAACGGACGTAGAACGTCATTGTTTTGGGTGGCCATTTTCATAGAAGTCACTTCTAGCCCAATTTCGACCTTCATCTGTTTGTTATTTCTCAATTCTCAAAGAATAAAGGTTGTAGAGCTCGTTGATAGCTTCAATTTGATAGGTGGTAGGCCACGTAACTCCTCCCGAATAAAACGTTATGGCCGTTTTACCAGAGGACGCTGTGACATAAAATGGACCGCCGCCGGGGCTGGCTTTTCCTTCATAAAACCCCCGCCGGGGCTGGCATAGCAGCTGCAAAATAGTAGGTACCCCGATCATGGTGGGCCCTTTAAGCCTTAGGACCCCCGCCGGGGCGGGGGTATGCGCAGAAAAGCCAATTTTTGTCCAAATTTGAGTTCGAGAAGGATTGTTTCGATCCAATTGACTGAAGGACTTCCAAGAGGACTTAAAGACATGTAAAAATGCTTATAAAAGGAGGAGAATAACAAGGATTAGAGGGGAGATTAGAGGAGAAATATGATTCCATTAGATTAGATTAAAGTAGATTAGATCAAAATACTAGTTCTAATTAGATTTGGAGATTGAAGCAACTTGGAGACCATTGAAGATTCAAAGTAGGAGCAAGGAGAGAGCATCAAATCTACAGACAATAGATTATATCTTCTCATCTTCTTCTATCTTAGTCTTTTATTATTTATTCAATTGTGGATTCTTAGTTTTAATTCAATGAACTAATTCTTTGTTTGAGATTACAATGGATCTTATTCTGTAGTTTATTTTAATATGCTTCATTATCAATTATTATGTTCTATTGTGAGGAATGTCTATTGTGATTTGGACTTAATTTTTTAATTGATTGGCCATCAATTAACGTAATAATCTATATAAACTCGAGAGATGAAGTATTGATTTAGATCTTATCATGATAGCATGTGTTTGTGATTTCTGCATAGATGGAATTGATGATTCGTGTTTAGGATAGAGATATGCCTTTACGCCATATGTAATCTTATAGAGAACTTGTGCTTTAAATCCTTTTTAATTGTAATTCACACAGAGATATAGTGGATTAGTTAATTAAGGTGTCTTACTTAAATCTATCATCTGTGGATTTAAGTGAGTATGGGTATTATGCATCGAGAGGTGGTTTTATCTGCTTTAGTGTTCTTGATTAACAATTCATGATAGAGAATAATTGATGAGAAATGTGTTAACTTAAATGAGGCAATAAGTGAAGTTGGGATCTTAAATCTCCATAATCTTAATTTAACTAGTGGTAATTAGAATTAGTTTACTTATAAATTGAAATTCATTAATTTAAATAAGATTGAGTTGGTTACGAGTTAGTACTTGGTGATTTTTATTAAATAATTCTCTATGGGAACAATACTCAACTTATCATTTTATTACTTGTTGACCACGTATACTTGTGTGTTGTGCGTAATTAGATTTTACCCAACAAATAGATGTGAGTTGTCTTCTAGGGTTATCTCCTAAAGACGAATTTGCACTCCTGCAATGTCAGTAACAGGTGTGCAGAAAATTTCAAGTGTCTACAATATCTGAAAGATATAACCGATATGTATAACGGTATGCAATGACCCATCCCTTCGGGAGGTATGTCATCATCGGTGAAGGATATCACATTACTATTGAAGATGTGATCTACCAGATGATGAAATTTTTCAACATCCACTGTCTATGGCATGTGGGCTTCTTCTAATACTTTCAGTAAGACCTTCTGGTGATCTTCTAAAGCAAAAACCAAGTCCATAATAGAGATCTGTTGTGGATTTTCTTTCAAGCTATGAACCACCTAAGCTTCATTGTGTCCCATCTTGCGGAGGAATTCTTCAATCTTCTCCCTGGGCACTTTTCCCTTTGACCTGATGATAGGCTTCATCACCCGTTGAGGAAGATACAGTGGATTTTCTTTAGACACTACAATAGTTGTGTTTGATGTTGATCCTTCAGCCTCTCCATAATTCTATGGGACCTTTTTAAGGCTGACAACATGATATTGTGGCCTTAATGCCAATATGATTGGCTTTGGTGCAACCACTTTCAAAGGGTTTTCAACACCTTTGAGCTGAATTGTTTGAATTATAAGTGGTGTGGCAGCCAAATCTCTCTCAGAGGATATAACTGCTACGACTCCCTTCCATCTTATAGAAAATGTGTCCCCATTCTCAAATGATACAATGTCGTTATCGGCCATTTGTAGGTCACCACTATTACTCATGTTTTAAATAAGATGGCGGAGTGCCCATCATTCCTCAATGTTGTGACCGAGAGAGTGGGAGTGGTATTGACATACTCCATTAGCATCAAACCATTTTGAGCGTGGGTTAACTGGAGGTAGCAATGTTTTGATTTTTCCCTCATTAATCAACATCTGCAATATCTCTTCCATTGGTTGGCCTAAATAGGTGAATTCCCTTTTGTTGGCGAAGTCCCGATGGGCTTTATCTTTTTCTTTTCTGGCAAGCTTTTCCTCTAATGTTTCACTTTCTTGAGTAAGTGGTGTAGTACTTGTAATAAGAGAAAGGAGACTAGCATGCTCCTGACTGAACAACTGATGTGTGACTTGGTGTTGATGAATCACATGTTCTGTCAGTTGATTAACTTGTTCGCCAAGAGTTTTTAACTCTAGTTCCATCATGAATTGGAATTATGAATAATCCTATCTGTCAGAATTATCCTTGTTGATTCGGGATGAAACAACCACATACTTGAGGTACTTGGAGGTCTCTCCATTTCCTCTATTGATCATGTTAACCTCCTCTTCCTTGTGTTGAGGTAAAGGGTTGTCTTGAACATGTGGTTGGTCGAGCTTGGTAACCACGATCTCACCATTGTCAATTAAATGCTAGAGCTTATGCTTAAGGGCCCAAAAATCCTGCGTGTCATGGCCTGGAGGTCCAGCATGGTAAGCACACTTCTTGCTTGCATTGAAACCCTTTCCACTTGTGTTGGCTAGTGGAAGGAGATAAGTGATTTTCTTCTGAGTTGTCAGAAGTTTGAGAATGTTTTTGAGTGAATCCCCTAAGGGTGTGAACAATCTTGTACGTCTGACTTCTCCACTCTTTGGCAATAGAGGGTTTGAAGAGTGTGCTTAAAAAGGGGAATAGTTTTTCCTCTGAATAGGTAAGTTTTGATTTCCTTTTTATCCTTGCAGTATCAACGAAATATCCTCTTCTTTCTTCTTATGGACCCTTCGGGGGTTGTTCCCATAACTTCTAGATTGGATATGCTCAGCTACGACTTTTAATGCGATAAGGTCTTGAATCTTCCCTAATTTCAATACCATTTTTATCATTTCTCCGTGCTTAATCATTTCTGAGAATGGCTTTCCAATTCCAGCTAGGACCCTCTCATTAAATGGAGCTTCTTGAATATCTATAAAGGTCATCACCATTTCAGACTTTGTCATGGATGGGATAACTTATGCAGCCAAACACCTCCATCTTTGGGCATATTGTGACGCCCCCAAATCTGGGTCTCTTCCAACCCGACAGATGGTGCTACACGGTACTACCATTCATTCATTCAATTGAAATAATCTCAAAAGGACCAATATAACTTCTATATACTCAAAATAATATTACATTTCCCAGGTTCTTTGTAACCCATTCGTTTGTTCTTGTCATAATATCAAATATATTACAAATCTTTCAACTATTCTATTACATAAGCAATCTAAGGGTTTGTCTTTGCCTTGCCCTTGTCCTTGCCTGAGCCTTCGGTCTGCTCGATCTTAGTTGTGTTCATATGGTTCAAGAAAGAGTGAGCATGACTAGCTCAGCAAGTACTACAATTCTAATAAACAATATGCTTGAAACATAGAACTCATATATCTTCAAGAATCAATAATAGTTACGGGTACTATCGATAATTCAAAATAGCACTTCTTTTCATTCAATACGTTTTCCAACAACAATATTCAGTAGAATATCAACTAAGGCTCAGAACTATGAGCAGTTCATAATTTCTTTTGAAAAGGATAACTCGACACTAAGTCCGTAAGTCCGGCATAACTTACGAGCACGTTTGAGTGATCAGTTCATAGTACTCTATGTTGATCAACACTACATTCATTAAACGTGTATACGTTTAAGTTGTGGAAACCTCACGTGTCTGTCATTAGCATACTTGGTCTTCGATTGAAAACCATACCAATATAACTCGGTAAACATAAATCATGCTTGACAGAAGCATAATATAAGTCTAGCCGAAAGAGTTGGCTTTAGACTTCATCGTTAAAAACTTCATGCGAAAGAATACATGAATTACAAATCTTGTCCAGACTGAACTGGAACAAGGGTTAGAATACTTGCCTTCAGTGTTTGCTTACTGATTAACACACATACACTTTAAGTCTCTACGTTTCTATAATACATGATCATATAACGTAGCGCATTAGGTCTTATATAATCAAGTAGGTATACTATTATATCTTACCCTTCATCTCATTCTAAATTCTGACTTAGATTTGCTATTATGGGTTTCCGGCTTTCATTACGTCATTCACATTCCGTTCATCTTCGATTGATTATTAACTCTTAATCAACATGCATTAGTGCCTTACAAGTAACTTACAATGTTACATTAACATCTTAGTTCATTACTAACAAGTTCCTTTTCATTCTACACTTGTAAACATTCTTGTCCAATAAAACTCTAGGACTGGCGTCGTGGCCCCACACTTAACTCTTCATCTCGCACCAAGGCGCGAGTTAGCAGTATGCATGGTTCCAGCCTTGCGCTATGGTGTGAGCTTTAAGGCTGTGAGTCGCACCGCGGCACGGACTCTATGCCGCAGATAGTTTGCAAAATTTTGAAAATTCCACGAAACTCCCGGACGCATAACTTCTTCGTTACAAGTCCGAATTGGTCCGTTCAAAAGCCTACGGTTCACAAATTATATACTCTATGCGTTCATGTAAGAATTTTATCTATTTGACTTTTTTTTCTAAAATTTTACCTATGAGTTCATTTTTAACGAAAACGATAAACGTTCGTGAACGTTCAACGCTCGTTTCTTCGTTCTAAGTTGGAATTCGGTCATTTTTGAGTCCGCAACTCTATAATGCCAAATATGACTTGTCTCTATTGAAAACCAACATTTCCGACTTCAAACACAAAATACGACTTTCATTCCGAGAATTTTACGAATTCGACGATAATCGTCCAATCGTGTGAATTCCGACAAAACTACATTCTTAATGATTCTAAATGGATTTCAACCATCATATGATCATTACAAATTATTTATTACACAAACTTATAATACAAGTAGGTTTTGACTTATTCTCATAAGTCAATGACTTATTCAACTTATGAACTATAAATCTTCATGCTCATGACTTATTAATAACTTAGGTCCACTATATTAAACATATTAATCATCATATGACAACATATGATAAGTTCTTCATGGTTCTAGCAACTTATTAATGTTCAAGTTGCTTATCCAAATTATTCGGCTTAAGTTCATTCCTTATTAACTTATTACATGATCTTATAATACATTTCATTAATAACACTTCCCTTATCATCCTATTATAATAGAGATGAAGGAACATTGGACACAAGATCATTACCTTTGAAGTCTAACTTCTTCTTCTTGGAAAATCTAACTTTGACTTAAAAGTGCTTATTTGCTCTACCAAATTAGTAGCTTATAATTAAGAGGAGTTGGATTGTAAGACCCCAAATTTTTATAAATAAAATCAAATTTCCTCTAATTATTATTCTTGATTAATAAGGTGGTAATTTGATTAATGTGGTTAGTTATGGGTAAAATGCGCAAATTTTACAAAATAAGCAAGTGGTTATAAAATATTCATTGTTGTCGGGGAATATTCGTTTGGTCGTGGAATATTCGTACTGTCGGGGAATATTCGTACGATGGCGCAGCCATGTGTGGGCCCCATAATGGAAAGCGATTGGAGGAAAGAAAACGACAAAGATTGAGTTTTATAAATAATCTGGCAGTAGTTATTACCGCTAACACCGTTGGATTACCTCGGTGGTTAAAATACGATGAATACGCGTGGTTGTACAAAGAGTACACTGCGGTATTGCATGTATTGTTGAATTATTGATTCGACATGCGTAGAAGGCATTACTCAATAATTATTACAAAGAGTTACCGCTCAATATTTTATTGATTCAATAATTGTCATATTGATATTTATATTATTATTGTTGTCATCAAGACGTGATTTTCCATTATCAAATCAATAATTCATATTATTTGAATAATATTATCGATAACATTATTGGCAATGTCTAGAAAGTTCTACATCTAAGGAGAGGTTTGGTCACCTAATTGCGCGCCAAGAAGGAGAAATCCTTATCGAAAGCCCCTCTTTCCTCGAAACTACCGTTGTCGATCTTGTGATTCTCGCAATATTATTTTTAAATAATTAATTATTGATTATTATGATAAAGAAAATATTTATTTTATGTGGATATAGATGGAGAAAATTTTAATGTGACAATTGTTGAAAATTAATATTTTATCTTTTTCCTCGATAAAATAATTCATTTAAATATATTATTTTAATAATATATTAACGGTGATATTTTTACAATGAATGTGGGATATATGAGTATATGACGAGAAAGAGTATTTTTGTGGCATTAAATGTTTAACATATGTTTTGTGTGTCGGTGGACACAATTCTTGACCGAAAATTGATTATAGACTATAAAATCGTCCGTTTATGGATTTTGGTCAATTTCTGTTTGGAATTTGGGAAAACTTCCTTCTACAAAGTTGTAGAGAATTTAATTTCCTATAAAAAGTTGCGAGATTCGAATTTTCTGACAAAAGGACTATTTATCATGAATTATTGAAGTTCCGGAGTTCAGAAATAATTGATTTTTGGAAGTTTTAATTATTTTATATAAGAAAAACGTTTTTGTGGTTGTTGGCACATGGGTGGTGATGTTTTTTGACCAAAGAAGGCATGCTAGAGTTTTCAAAACATATGGGTAGGAATTTTGAATAAATAATAATATATTTTATTAATTTAGTCTCCTTTCATGCTCTAACATTTTCCTATAAATAGAGGGCTAAGTTAGAATTGAAAATCACACCAGAAACTAAGTTTTCTCTCTTTCTCTCTCTATATTATCGAGCATATTCTTGTGAGTATACTTTGAGTGTTGCTATACGGTGCGAGTTTCTATCAGCACTATACCGAAATTCAGTCAGAAGTACGGTTATTTTGAGGTAAGGGGTATTATTTTCTTCTTAAATGATATTTTTTCTTCAATATCATTATGCCGAAGTATTGGTGAACTTTTTTATCAAATTTGGAACTTGTTGTGTCAGGGTTACTATTCACGTATACGGTACTATTCACTATACGACACTATTCACGTATACGGCATTATTCACAAATACGGCACTATTCATCGAAAAATGAAAATTTTTCTTTTTCTTCCAGATGTCTTTTATGGTTACTATCTATGATTGTATCCATGTTTTGATCGTTATTTTTTGAGTTCTACTTCAAAATCGTTTATTATGAAGTATTATTGATCTTGGATAAACTGTTGTACGAATCCCTAATATTTGTCCTTCTATTTCACTGGATTCGTTCTTAAAAATGTTTTTCATCATCCTCAGTCCTTAATGGTGATACTTGATGAATATCTTTGGCCTCAGTAGTGCAAAGATGAATGATTAAATCGATGAATCTCTTTGGCCAGTAGTGCAAGATGAACAGGTGTTGAGATGAACATGACCAACTGGTGATACAAATGAATATCTTTGGCCTGTAGTGCAAAGATGATTAAAGATGTATATTGATTGTTGTTACAGGGATGAAATATTGATGATGGACTTTTAACTCTTAGAAGACAATAGAATTCATTCTCTACGTGACTCTTCTAATGGATTGCTGTTTCCGCTGCATTTGTTGATCTAAATCTTGTTGTCTATTGTATTCTATTAGATTTTTCCCTGTTGAAGACTAACGATAATTTGTTGTATATTATCTTAGTCATAATATTCTTCTCGGGCTAGTTGAGCTCACCCTTTTCCTTGTTGTTCCATTTTCTTCTCGTGAGGTGAGAACATAGCAGGATCGAGTCTGGGTATGGAATGAAGGTTCTAGAGAGAGTTGTTTAGTAGTCCTCACCATTTTGTAAAATAATGTATCAATAATTATGATGGGGATTTATTTGCGTGTGGATATTGTCTCAGACGGAAATATCTCAGATTTAAACTCACAAGATGTATTGTCGTATTTCACACGACATTTGTATTATTGAAGTTGTAGTTATTTACGTACCATGTATTTGGCGACTCAAAATGGGTTGGGTGGAATGGACCTATTTTGGGGGCGCCACGATTGGTATCAAAGCTTAGGGATATGATCTCCAAGTGAGATCGGGAATAGAACTAGGAGGGAGAGAGACGAGTAAATCCTTCACTAAGTGTGTCCTACCTAAGCTTATTTGTTGGTCGTCATAATATAGGATATTATGTGACATGTTAATTTGTTTAATTAACCCTTGTTTTATGATGATTTGAGAATGTCGAATCGAGAATATTAATGATGGAGTAAATGAGACCGTGGAGATGCCTGTATTTAACAATGAGGAGAACGTAACAGTCGGCAATGTACCTCCTGTAAACAACACTCACCGAGCAAACGATGAACGATGGAATGTTTAGGAGCTTTTGCGCTCATGCAAAATCGCATTTGAGGAGACTCGTGTACAAAATACGGTGGAAATGATAGTAATACGCGGTTTGTCACTACCAAACAATTCAAAGAGTTGGGACCACCAGATTTCCATGGAAAGCCGGATCCGATCAATGTTATCAAAGGCTCACGATCCTATCATCATCATAAGCATTCTATAACTATTTCAAATAATAAACATACATTGTTCATGGCATTATACAAAAGTCTCAAAAGATGGTCCCAAGGTCTCTAACCTTAACTTTAAATACACCATTTATAATACAAATAGCTTTTGTCTCAAGAAATTCCATTAGATAATAACTTCAATTTAACATTCATTCTAAAATTACTCCTAATAAACGATCTTGCCATTATACTCTCAAAACATGCCCAAGGTCTCTCTCCTTAACTTTTAAATACATTTAGATCCTTCAAGAAATTCCATTAGATAATAACTAATTTAATCGAAAAATAGAGGTCATGATATATCCTTCTCCAGCTTAAGAGGTCAATAGCAACTAATTTGCTTCACAAGTTTATAAAGACAAAGGAGATATATCATGACTTAGAAAGAAATATTGCCTTCAATGTTCAACAATAATATAAGATTGTGAAGGAACATGAATTAATAATCAACAATTGAATATTCGATAATTGAATAACATGAACCGAGTGGTTTTGAATAACCATGAACATTTGCCAAGGTGCTCAAAGATTTAAATCGACCTTTTAATAAGTTTTGGTATTCAAGGATCACTTTTCATACCCCGTGATTTATGCATAAACACTTAATAATCCGACATCGATATCATGCCTTAATCAAATTTGTTCATTTCTCTACCAAGAGTTCTTACCATATCAATTAATAAGAACAGCTTATTTAAAATCCATTTGATTTAACAAATTTAGACATGCTTGATCTAGTCGATACAATTAGCATAGATCTATCCCATAAACAAATTCATATAAATGAAGAACTTTAATTTAATTCACAGCTCAACGACAAGAGAATCTGAATTCAATCGCACAAAGTGCTAATTTCAATAATCAATAAAGACGTGAATAATCATCAATAATTATTCACTAATATGCTTTGAAAATAATAACTCAAGTCGAAGTTAGAAACTTGCCTCGATCGTAGGTTACAAAATTCACGAAATAAATTTCTATCCACTATGTAGTTAAATTATCTTCCTTTGAGAGACCTATAATTAGTCTTTCAATTAGTCAATGCATAACATCGATTATGTAATCACATAGATATCATACATTACAATAAGTTCTTATAAACATTATCATGTCTAGATAAGTTATTATTAATTAACGATCACCTTTAATTCACATAATATTATTAACTTAGATAATATTAATTCACCTTCTAGTATTATTGGTTCACTAATAATACTTTAAATCATTTACCAACATTTTATTCACTTACTAATA